>LPNX010080745.1:133916-145533 GCA_001517045.1 Pseudotsuga menziesii
TTGATTTTCATTAGCATCCCTCATTCCTTTAATGAAGTATGTTACTCTCTTTAGACCTGACAACTCGTCCCAAATATTCTTTCTAATAAGAGAACAAATCTACAAACACATTTTTTTAAGTTCTTCAAGAAACATGCCTGAAGGGTTGCATCACAAGCACAGACTTCCTTTGACTTATGTTTCAGGTCTGACCTGTAGTTATACTGCCAAAATCACCAAGGACTTGCACTGGACCTCATCTCCTTGAAACTCTCTTTGCAAAAAGAAAGCGCCTGAAAGGTCTCATCTGAGCAGAACTCTAGTCTTGGAAGGAATATACTAGATTGGTCCTAAGAGATCTTCCCATAAATTTCCAAAGATAACTTTGCCTTTGCCAAAAAAAGTTCTGAAAGGTCTTATTTAAGTAGAGCTCTAGTGGTAAAAGCTCAGCCCTAAGTAAAGCTCCTGTTCTAGAAGGACATCCTTCTAAGTCATGTCCTAGAAAAACCTTAAGTACCAGGTTGGTGCCAAAATCTCTTACCTGAGCATAGCGAAGGGTTGATCCTAGATGGTCTTAGCTAGAAGGTTTGAGTAAGCACAAGTTCATGTAACCAACTCCGGTATAACTTGTTTGATAAAAATTTGTAAGAGGACAGTCCAAACTGATAACGGAACTTTGGTGAATGGCTTAATGCTAATCACAAACCAATACCTTTGGCTACAAGTATGATTTGATTTTATCAATTTAGACAAAGTGGATCTAATCTAATAGAAAAATGCAACCTGGGCAGCATGCTTGACCTTAGTATTTTCTTTCACTCCGATAGAACCCAACTCTGCTTGAGGCCGGTATCCCTCTCCAAGGAACTATATCTTTTGTTGTTTATATTAACCGATACTAAGGTTCTAATATCAAATATCATCATTTTAGTTACTTCGTATTTGGTTCACTGATTCATGAAATACAAACATGAATGCTTGTGACTAATTTCATTTTTGGCTTGTGCAGATGTGGGTAACTCGAACAAAATATGACGAATGTGGCCCTTCAATTGTTTACAGGAAATACTTTTAGTCCATCCTGTAGTTACTACAAGAGAGTTCATTGTTTCCTGAATCTTGTTGAATAGTAGTTGTTTTTTGAGAAAATGGTTTGCTGACTCCAGGTTTGTAAAAATATGGTTGAGGCTATTGATTTTGGATGAAACTTGGCTACATACAGCTTAGAGACAACTAGTTTTCTACAATATGTTTGTTTTAGGTCGATCATTATGTTGTGGCCATTATGTAGGAAGGAAAGTGGCTTGTCTATTTGTTATTGCGTTTGGGATGCTTACAACCATCACTTTTATTGAATGAATAATACAGGGTTCTTTTAATCTCCTAAATTATGCTTGGCTGTTTGAATTGGTAGCGTATGTATTGATTTAGAAAATTTCAATTTCTCGTGGTAACAAGCTTTCTAAGTTCATTGTCAATAACAAACACACAGAATGTTTGTACTTTGTATTAATAACACATGCATATATCTAGATGTTATCATATATATCAATATGATAACTACTACCATCGATATCACAGAGATATATATAGAAGACATCAGAAGGAATGGCAAGAGTATGTGGTTAATTATGAAAAATACTTTTTTTTAATACAACATATATCATATAATGAAATATGGTACACACTACTATTTGAGATTGGTACAAATAAACCCTCTCTTATTTGTTTTGACATCATGTGATACATTTTAATTCCTAATAAAGTGATTTGCCTAAGGGCGCCTATCAAGTGTCGCCCTTTCTTGTGTTTAGTTTTTTTTCCCTTAGGTAGAAATATAAAGGGGTATAAAAAATGTAAATGAAAAAATGGATACATGCAATATATAGGGAAAATAGGGGTTTTTTAAAATTGGCAAGGCATATTGGGAGGGGGTTAAAAAAAATGATTTTTGGAGGTATTTTCCAATATTTTTTGAAAATAGGGGTATTGTTTCATATGCCACGAACGAACGTGCTATGGCATAGTTTCACTAAGTGAAGTCCCCGTGCTTGTATCCTTGTCTCCTCAACATAAGTGTAGTGTTCCCACATTATTCAAAGAGAAACTCCACACCTCTGTTAAGTCATGGTTTTAGGAGATAAGCCAGAATAATTTTAGTGACATCCCCAAGAAAAATTAGTTAAAGAGTTATTGTGTAACACCAAGTCAGTGTGTTATGGAAGAGTCTATATCCAAATAAAGAAGAGATCCATCTTCATAATGAATAATACATATTGAATAAAATGCTTTGATGATATTTTCCAATTGAATGTCTTCCTTTAAATATGGATTAGGAACCTATTGGGAGGAGATGTGTACTCTTTACAATGATTAGTTTATTATTAATTTATATAATGTTTATGTATTATGTATTTATCATTATTATTATTATTATTATTTGTGTAACATTTCCATTCCCTTCAGGGTATCTTTGTACTCAAAGTTGAGAGATTTGATGCTCTCTTATTATGGGTTTTGTTTGAAGTGCTAACTCGAACACTGCAATCTTGGATTGATTTTGTTTTATGGATGCGATTTTGGAACTTGTATTGTAATCCTCTATGCTTAAGTGGTGAGTTTTTGAAACAATACAGCTTGTACTTATTTTTTTTCCATATCGTCTTTTGGATTCCATTTATGAAGAATAGTGAATCTTCACTTCCACTTTTTTCACTAGTTGTGGATCCTACGTTAGATGTCATAATAATGGAAATATTTTTAAGAGATGTTCCTTGACCTTGGAAATCAAAGTGATTGTTATCGTTAAGTGCGTGGAGTTTAAAGACATCAATGCGAGCCTTCTTAGTTTCCTCAAGCCATATTATTGTATATGGATTCCATCTTATAATTTTAGGGAGTGTGCACTTTAATGTGAATGAAACACTTTTAAATCGACGTCACCTTGGTTGGAATTTTTTATTTCATTTACTAGTTTCGTCTAAATCAAAGCATCCATGGATTCTTCATTGACTCATATTGTCCCTAAATTCCTCATAATTATACCCAAAACTTCAACCTTTGAGAAACATAAATGTTGTTGATATATTGTAACTTTCTTAATAGTCTTTGACACAATGGTCACACTAATTGGCTTCTAACCCTGAAGGGCTCCTCAAGGGGCACCAGGACACACCGACACACATACATGTTGGCATCAATGACAATTTAGTCAACAATATCCCCCTTTGTAATTGATGGCAACTTCAAATATCCCCCTTAGAAAGAGCTTCCTTTGATCACAAAATCCCCCTTCGTGCAACCTTCCTTTACCTTCCTTGTTCACTTTTTCTCCCCCTTTGGAATCAATGGAAAAGGGTACTCCTTGTCGTATTATTTCTCCCGCTATCATGTTGATGTGTTGTTGCAGATGGATTAAATAAATTAGGAGATAGTATGAATCCCAATTTTTATCGAAGGTACTCAAAGTCTCTCTTGGGAGAGGCTTAGTAAAGATGTCTGCAATCTGGTCTTTTGTACTGATATATTCCAACTTGATATTATTTTTTGTGACTTGTTCCCAAAGAAAGTGAAACTTGATAGGAATGTGCTTGGTCTTGGAGTGCATGACTAGATTCTTGGAGATACTGATGGCACTCATATTGTCACATATAATTGGAATTAGCTCATCACATGTCACATGTATGTCTTGCAAGGTTTTCTTAATCCAAAGAATATGAGTACAACAAGCTGTTGCTGCTATATATTATTTTTTTGTTGTTGATAAGGACATTGAATATTGTTTTTTGCTAGACCAAGATACTACAAAGTTGCCTAGAAAGAATGTTATTCCACTAGTGTTTCTTTTGTCATCCACACATCCTTCCCAATCTGTGTTTGAATAAGCTATCAATGTTAGCTCATTTCCTTTTGAATACCAAATTCTAAAGTCCATAGTCCCTTTGAGATATCTGAAGATCCTTTTAAATGCTATAATGTGAGTATCCTTTGGAGCAACTTGGAATCTTGGAACTTGTCCAAAGACCTGCATCACATTTGGTCTTGAGGTTGTTACATATAGCAGACTACCAATCATTTATCTATAAAGCTTTTGATCAACTTCTTGGACTTGCAGTGGCCCCAGAGGTTGTCATTGAAGCCACCAAGTCCCACTTGCTGTGCCTTGGACCCCTTACAAAGTGGATTTGTGCCTTGAAGCACCTTGTACCCAATTGACAAGGTCCTTGTACCCACAAGGTTGGATCTTGAAGCCACGAACTTGTTGAAGATGATGAAGACCCTGCAGATGGTATTAAAGACCCTGGAGATGGTGTTGAATCCTTTGTGAATGATGGAGAAGCCCTAGATGGGTTGGAGAAGCATTAATGACCCATTATGTGGTCATTAATGCTCTGATGGTGTCATGGTACCCCAGAAAAAGGACTAGCAATCCCATAGGTGATTCCATGATGAATCTTGAACCTTGGAGGTCTGTTGGCGTGGTTGATATGGTTGAAAATCCCTTGAATCCTCCTGCTTGATGAAGAATCTCCATAGAAGTCCTTTGACCCACACTTGGTGTTTTGATGGTCCTTATACTCTTAAAAGTGATGATTTCTTCATTGTTGACTTGATGAATATTTGGAACCCTTGATGATGACCTTGATTTCGTTGGTGTGGTCATGAAGCCCATTGCTTGCACTTGATATGGTTAGATGGCATGATGAACCATGAAGGAGATGATAATTCTTGAAGATGGTTCTAAGTGCATAAGGAAGACCTTGAACCCACTTATGTGATGCTTGGCCATGAACTTGCATGGAAATATGATGAAGAAGCTTTTGAATAGGCCCTTGAAATGACAAGATGGTCTTTAGGCCCACATGTTTAATGGTGATTGGTGATAGAAATTTGTACCGTTATCATTGAGGTATTTGATACTCATATGTATGAAGGACATAGTGATGGAACACATCCTTGAAGTAGCTCATGTGTGTGTGGAGCCCCTTGCTTATGGAAGAAACAAACAAACCTTGTTTCTGGCCCCTTATGAATATGGATGGTGATATGGCACCTTGATTGCAAGATCCTTAATGAAGCCCTTGTGGCTTGTTAAACCCTTGGCATTGATGATGTGGAGGACACATAGCACACCTTCCTTTGTCTAGAGGTCATACCCTTGGCTAAGGGTCCTTGATGACCTTAATGGACTAAAGACAAACCCTAAAGCCCCATCAAATGATGATACACTGATATTAAATTGATGATGTGAGAGTCGGCTCCATAAATTAAATTCAAATTCAAATTAAAAATATAAGTCTTTTTAAGTGGTCTCCACAAAATTGTGATGGAAAATGAAATATAAATACCTAGTCGTGTCTTCATTTTTGCAATGTACAATTTTGGATGAGCAATATCAGCTTTGAATTCAACTGAGGCAGAATTGATCGAGGAAATTCATGGAGAACAATCTGTAAGTGTTTTTTTTGTTAAACATGTGGGCACATTTTCATTTTTAATGACATGAAAACTAGACGGTGATATGGAACTGGATTTGTCATTCAATTTAATTTCCAAGACATCAATTCCATCACTTTCATGTTCTTTACCAGTTTTTTCTTGCAAGCTTTGAAATTGGATTGGGATTTAATTTCCAAGTCTTCATCTTGGAAGGCCTCTAGTTTTCTTTGTTGGCTTATTTCATTGAAGGTCTTGTCAATAAATTTTTCATTCAATTGTTCCTTAAGGTCAAGTGCTTCTTCCATTTTCCTCCTAAATTGATCGACGATCTCATCCAATTCTTCTTTAAATGACTTCATGGTTAATGTAAGAGTTTAATACTAAATTAAAAATAAATCCAATTAACTATTAAAAAATATTGATAATATATATATATATATATATATATATATATAGTTTTTTTTCGGGAGAACGTGGGAGTNCCTTTTGTGGTTTATAAAACTAAGGGTTGTTGGTTTTATAAACCTTATGTTGTTTTCGTTCTTTCTTCTTTCCCCTTTTGATGAGATCTTCTTCTCTCTCTCTTTTTTTTTAATTTCTTTTTTTACTTCTTATTTTTAAGAAATAATTAATTAATTCAAATCAATGGCCAAAGGCCTGAAATCAAAACCCAAAAAAGGGCTTTGATACCATAGTAACACCAAGTTCATGTGTTATGGAAGAATCTGTATCCGGATAAAGAAGAGATCCATCTTCATAATGGATAACACCTATTGGATAAAATGATTTGATGGTATTTTACAATTAAAAGCCATCCTTTAAATATGGATTAGGCACATATTGGGAGGAGTAGTGTCCTCTTTACAGTATAGTATAGTAATAGTATTGATTAGTTGATTATTAATTTAGATATTTTTATCTATTATGTATTTTTTATTTATTATTATTATTATTATAATTATTATTATTTATCTAAGATATTGACACATTAAGAAGGGAAAAACTCAAATAATGTTATTTTAATAAACAAATGGGGGAAATATAATTAAGAAAAAAATAAAATAGGAAAATTTTGGAGAAGACAAATAAAGGGGTTGAATAATCTAATTATAGAAACGACTTAATTAGGAATTTTTCATGTAGATGAATTGTTAATTTAGGGAAATATTATAAATAGAGGGGAGGGGATCCCTGAATGGGGGGATAAAAGAATGGCATGGGGAGATGTTTCCAAAATTTCACCAGACTTGGAATATACTTAATTCCCTGCATAGCTTGAATCAAGAAGATGGTCAAGCTAGTTATTGTAATAATTTAAACCTTAGTGGAGATGAAACTTCCATAGAAAATAATTTAGGGTGAGGTGGACTCAACATCAAGACATATTCTGCTAAGAATAAAATTGGTCAAGGAAATGGTTGTGAACCTATACAAATCAAGGGTCTCAAAGAAAGAAGTTTTTCATGAGTTAGGTTGGGAGGAAATCAGTTAGAAAATCAATAAGTTGGCCATGCAAGAAGTCTATTGATTAGCAATTGGAAACAAATTTTGCAGTAGTATGATGGTTATTGAATTCTATAGGATAATGGTAATTGTCAAATTGATTATAGGCATGCATTTGTTCTTATAGTATTTGTTAAGTTTATTGGTTTGAATAGAATGCCATATTAATGTTATGCATATTGTGTTTTTTTTAAAGAAGTATTCTTTGGTTATTGTAAATGGTTTACCTAATAGTGGAAGAGATTACTTGTGGGATGCAACTAGGAATGAATCATTTCTTGTTGGTTAGACTTAGGGGTTACTAATACTATAATGCGTAGGTGTAAAGGGTTATAATGGATAACAAATTATAAGGACTTATTGCTATAATATCTAAGGCTTAAGATAAATATTTAAGAGTAGGTGCTAGTGATTTTAAGGGATTGGAGTTAATAATTAGGGGTTTCAGGTTATAAGAGTTGGGGTTGGTATCGATCAGGGTGTTCAAAATTAATGGTTATATGGGTAAGTGTTTATAAAGATTAGCATTTATAAAAACTAAAAGTTATAATAATTATAATATTGGGGCATAATGATCAAAGGAGTAAGATATGATAGAAATCATGGGTGAAGAATTTAATATTAGGGGTTAGGTATTTTATTGGTTAGAGTTTATATGAATTCAAGGGGTTAAGTGTTTGGAGTTATAAGGGTTCTGAAGGTAATTTGTTATATGGTATATGGGTGAGGGTTGAGGGGTTATAATACATGGATTGATGGTAGCATTAAAGTTAATGTTGTTTAGCTTAAGAGTGATTATTTGAAATTAAGGTTTTAGGGTTGAGAGTTACAAAACATAGATGAGAGTTGTGATTAAGGATTAAGGAATAGGGTTAATGGTTGATGTTAGTAGTTATAAATGAGGGTTGAGGTTTGAGGGTTATGGGATAAGGGCTTAATTTAATGCATGCTAGTTAAAATTAAGGGTTGTCTAGATTAAGGTTTAGAGTGTAGATGTTTAGCATTTTGGGTTAAATATTAAGGATTAAGGTTTAGGGATAATGGATAAGAATTGACATTTATTTTATTTATGGTTAGGATCATGGTTAACATGATGAGGTTTAAGGATTCAATGTTGTGTGTCAAGAGCTTAATGTTGATAGATAATGGTTTGTGTAGAGACTTACACGTGATTTATTTAAAAATATTACATTTATATTTTAAGGGTCGGGGGATGTATAGGTTAATGTTATTAAGGGTTAGTTCTTGTAATAATTATTGGATTATTGATTGAATGACTTATAGATATCAAACTTAGAGATCATATGAGTTACAAGGGTTAAGGACAATAGGGTTTATAGAGGTTGGGTTACATTTTTTGATGATTAGGGTTACTAAGGATCATTATGCTTATGGGTGTTATGGATTACAAGTTACCATAAGGGGTTATTGTTTATAAGTAATATGTTTTAGTGGTAGGAGAGTGTTGGGCTCTGAAAATTGTCCATTTTCATGACTTCATTTTCACTACTTTCCTAGCTCATGCACCCATAATTTAGTACATCTATGTAATGAATCTATCACTTACTTTATTTTATTTAATTAAAACTATCAAACGTAAAAAAAGGTTAATTGATTATTTTTCATGTATTAAATGGAATATTATGCAAATGATAAGCATTGTGATATTCCATCCGACCCTTCTTTCGGTCCTAAGTTCCGCACTGGGTTTGATCACATGTTTCTTATTGGTTTATTGTTTGGCTTACCCCTTTTGATGAACAAATTTACCTTTGTCTCTTTCTGATCTTGTATATCTACAAATGGAAAATCAAAATCATGAATTAACTTTGAAGCTTTGGTTCACTAACTGATTGTAATTTTAAATCATTTAAAACATAGAACTAATTAAAAATATTTTAACCATGTTAATAAATTACCAACATTAAAAAAAACACCATTGTTTCATCCATTACTTATCATCTACATATATTAATCCATTAATTGTTATCCATATATAGTATTCATTAACTAGTGGTTTGTAACTATGGCAATCACCTCATAAAATATGTTATCCATAAAACACATGGGATTCATTATATTAATATGTTAAAATACATGCAATAACATGACCATTATTTTTGTTAACAAGAAACTATATATATATATATATATAATTGTTCATATAGTTCAAAAAATGCCCTAGGTTATATTCCCATGACAATTATTTAATATTTAAAATATATAAAATAAAAAATGCCTCACACATTTTATTTTGTTACGCATCAAACAAATAGAATACAACATTGACTATACATAACAAATGTATTTTGGCTTTCACATGCATTTTGGGTTTTAACAAATGGCTTCTAATTATATATATTGTTTTTATGCAGTATATGTTATCATGTAATTCACGTGAAGAAGGAATATAACCCGCAACAATAGATCATCCTTATGGTGGGAATGAACACAACACTAGGGCCTTATTTCGGATCAGATTGAATGGTGGCAAGTTTTAATATAACGCGTTAGACAGTTTACGCATGTTTCAATACAAATCGCACACTTCACGTGAAGGATGCATTAAGGAATACAACATACAGTTCAGGAACCCAGCCACGATTTGAATCCAGCACACCAACCAACAATCAATTCAGCAATCCATTCAACTATTCTGGGAATCAAATTGACACCTAGCTTAACAATTCGAGGAATCTAGCCAAATTGTTGGATTGTTTTTATTTTTAGAAAATTGTATGGAATTTGTGGAAAGCAACTCCTTGGATTCCCAAATCTTGTAAATGCTATATAAATCAATTATATGGCAATTAGAAAGGAGGTGGATATTTTTTCGGGGGCAAAATTCTGATTCATATTGTAACTCAGTTTTCTCTTTAGTAAAGAATTGGTTTCCGAAAAGCAAGTGCTGTGTACATATTGTTTGTGTGAACTCCCAGGAATTGGCCATCCTATGGATTGCAGTTTTCTTTGATTTGTAATTTCGTTTTCATATTATTCTTAATTAATTGTTTGAACACATGTTTGAATGCAGGTTTTAATGTAGAATTTAGTGCAGGTGTATTTTGAAGTGTTCTCTATTCATTTATTTAACATTTTACTTATTTAAGTTAGTATGATGTATGTAGAAGATCTTTTCATGTAAATTTTGTCTTTGATTCTCTAATACAACATTTGTTTTGAATTCAACATATAGGATTGAAAGATTTCCTGGAATTGACCTTGATTAAATGAATTTTGGATGACTAATGATTGGAATGGTATATATAACAGAAGTTGAGTTTGGAGGAATTCAATTTGGCGTGACAAATTTAGATTTAAAGCTCTATCAGAAATAACAAAAACATCCGTATCTCAAAACAATTAATGGTTTCATCCGTAGCTCCAAAAAATTTATAAAAAGTTCGATCCCAACATAATTATTTGAATTCATTTATCCGTTTAATATTCAATCCCATCATAAATTTGGTTGATTTCCAGTTTCTTTAGGAAGATTGAATTAAAATAAGGAATTTATTTTATATGCTTTGGGGTAATATGTTTTAGGATAGGAATGTAGCTACAAGACTTTGATTTATGTTTCATAAAATAAAGTAGGAACTTAATCGCATAAGTTTAGGTTGAATGTTTCATGAATTTACTTTAAATAATAAAGTAGCGACAAATTAGAATTTAGTGTAGTTTCTTAGTTGACAATTTATAATAGTTTGATTTGAACTTTAGTTTGTAGATTTGGTTTGTTAATTATGGTTTATATATCAGTTTGTAATTTATTAATTTAGTTAATGTAGTCTCTAACTTATCTAAATTAATTTGTAATGTTTGGTTTGTAATTTGTAGAGTTTTATTAAAATTTGATTTACAATTTGTAGTATTTGATTTATAAAAATAATTTGTAAATGCATTTAAATTGGTATTTTTTTTCATTCATAGACATTGATTTAGTTTGTAATTGAAAATTAGTTTGTAATTTAGAGACTGTAATTAGTTTGACATTTGTTATTTGCAATTAGTTTTTAAAGTTAGTTCAAATTTTGTAATCTAGTTTAATTTCTGTATTTTTCATTTGTATAATTGATTTTTCGTACGCCAAATTGCACTATCACCAATGGATAGATTAATGACCTAACTCGTGAGATATGGTCACTCCATAAGATGTTTCTTCCTTAGGTGTTGAACTATCCTAGTTTTCGTGTTTTGTTTATTGCATTTAGGGGTGTTTCCAGCTTTAGACTAGACTAGTTTAATCTTTGACCCCACACGTATAGTGCTTGTACCTTGAAGCTTATGAATCCTGGATTGGTAATTAAGTGTCGATTTAAACATCATGTATTTTTCCTGACATTTTTGGCGTCGTTGTCGGGGAGGTGCTAAAGGGGGTGAAGTGTAGGTAGATAGGTTTCTTTTACATTACACATCAAGGGGGAGGATAAATGATAAGACACAAAGATGGCTTCAGTACTGAATTTTCTTGGTGTAACAACTTGATGCATCCACTTTAGTGGGTAACCCCAAAGCCTTGTTGTTCCTCTTTCGAAAGAGTGTCATTTATTTTCCTTTGATTTGTTTATTTATTTTTGTTAGTTTTTTATTTAGAGTGTTTAATTTTCCACAATTTATTTTGCAAAGTTTGCTTTTTTTTTTTTTTGCGAGTGTGTTTTTTTGTTTGCAAGTTTAAGTTTGTGTACTTTCTTGC
>LPNX010080745.1:145711-160594 GCA_001517045.1 Pseudotsuga menziesii
TATCTGTCTATTTGGGTGTTGTAAGAACCCTAGCCACTAACCCATGTGTGAGGAAGAACCTACCAATTGATGACATGGATTCGAAGGTACTTATTAGTATGAGAGAACTCTCTCAAATCCTGGCAACAACTGGTATCTTAATTTCTTCTTCTCAAGAAGAACACATCTTGACAAAAGTCAAGAATTTTTCTATCTCTCTAGAATTAATAGAAGAAACATAGTCCCACAAGCTACAAATCAACTCTCCTTGCCAATATTCCAAGGAAACCAGAAACTTGGAGACTACATTCGATGGAGAGAGACCTGGAATTGAAGAGTGCTCCACATATATATCGACGAATCCTTCATGCACTCAAGAAATTGAACATTTAGAAGAAGAGGACATACATGGCTTGAGAAAGGAAGGTGACTATCAAAATTACATCAAGCGCTGGTTCAAAGACGTAACACAACCACAATACGATTCCTTCCTTTGACACCTTCTGATGCATAAACAAGTAAGTTGGTTGGTATTCCACATTAAGGTAATCACTACAATAATCTTCTCACATGTGGATAAAGGTATATTTTTCATCTTACTTCGCACTTGGTTACATTGGAAGGGCTCATATACTTGAATAAAAAAAAATTCTTTCTTTAGGATGGGAAAATATGTATATAGCTAAACAAGTTGCATGTTTAGCCTAAAGATTAATGCAATTTCACTTTTTTTATATTTTTCAATAAAAGAAACTATGAAGAAGATAATGCTAATGAATAAACCAAAGCAATTATCCTTATTTATTCTCATTCATGCATATTTATGACTATTCATTATAATATTTGCTCAATGCTAACTTTAAATATCATGGGAATTTACCATAACTTTAAGGTCTGTCTAATTCCTATCGGTCATTTGTATGTCCTAGATTCATCATCAAAGCTTGTTATTTTAGTATTTTTATTAAGTGGTAGCATGAGAGTAAGTGGCATTTATACATATGGAGGAACACTATCAAAATTTTATATGAAGAGGATAGACTTAGGGACTGAGGACAACTTTAGGTCATTATCTTTTGGCATGAACTATAATTTCAGGCTATGATAAATAATGTTACTCATGGGTTAAATTTAATTGATTTATGTGTTTAGAAAACTTAATATCCTATAGTACCAATCGACTTCCACATACTCTAATATATTTTAGAATAATTATATAATTATGACGCAAACCCGTCGAGGTACTGAATAGGCCTGCTAGCAGCAGGTCCATGCTGAGTAAAATAATAAATAAGGAAGTTTGGTAAATGCAAGTAAACCTGCTGGAGAACTGAACAGGCTCACTGGCAGTGGGGCTATGCTTGTATGGTACCAAGGTAAATCCATTGGGGTACTGAACAAACTCGCTGGCAGAGAGGTAATGCTGAGTAAAAGAGACATAGTAAACATATTGCTATGCATATGGCTCAATTAAATGAAGACCTTGAGTGCACATATACATGGTTAAGCCATTCGTTCATTTGCCATTAGAGAATAGTTGTAAGTTGAACTTAGACCATGTTATCTAATTCAAATTATATTTAGGATATTACTAGTTATCCTAGAAGTGGGAGCCGTCACTCTAGAAACTAACAAACTCAGAATGTGAACTGCATCCTTATTCCTTGGATGACAATAAGTCTTTGAAAAATGGGTTAGGGATGACTTGTTTCCTATGAGCTTTTTAGACCATCTATACCCTCATGCTTTCTATCTACGAACATGATGAAAATTCCATTTCATTAATTATCTATTGTCTTAGTGGGCATAAAATGTTATCAATTGGTGAAGTTACATGTATTGAAGAACATGAATTATTAAGAAGTTGTTGTGGTCATATCATAAATACTTTTCTTTCTAAACAGTTGTAAGTTTTCTTTAAAAAAAATGATGACTTCCTGGAATTTCTTGTTGAGTGTTGTGTATCCAAAGGCATAGACATAAAAGAATACAACCTAGTCTCAATTTATTGATGGCTCGAGGATGTTCCATATCTTCGGTTTCGGGGGATGTTGGGCTCTAAAAATTGTCCATTATCATTTCATTTTCACTACTTTCCTAGCTCATGCACCCATAATTTAGTACATCTATGTTTAATGAAGCTATCATTTACTTTATTTTATTTAATTAAAACTATCAAACATAAAAGAAGCCTAATTGATTATTTTTTATGTATAAACGGAATATTGCGCAAATGATAAGCATTATGATATTCCATCTGGCTCTTCTTTCAGTCCTGAGTTGTGCAATGGGTTTGATCGCATGTTTCTTATTGGTTTATTGTTTGTCTTACCCCTTTTGACGAACAAATTTACCTTTGTCTCTTTCTAATCCTGTATATATGCATATGGTAAATCAAAATCATGAATTAACGTTGAAGCTTTGGTTCACTAACTGATTGTAATTTTAAATAATTTAAAAAATAGAACTAATTAAAAATATTTTAACCATGCTAATAAAAAACAAACATAAAAAAAAATCACCATTGTTTAATCTATTACTTATCCATATATAATATTCATTAACTAGTTGTTTGTAACTATGGAAATAATCTCATAAAATATGTTATCCATAAAAAACATAGGATTCAAGATATTAATATGTTAAAATATATCAATGCTTGGTTCTTTTAGCTCCCAAAACCATAACAAACAAAATTGGTGAGCTGCTCTATCGCTTCCTCTAGGAAGGTGGTCGAAAATGCGAAAAGAAGCTTCATCTAGTGAGCTGGGACAAGGTCACGAAGCCAAAGATGGAGGGGGGCCTTCAAATCAGAGATGTGGCTACCCAAAACCTAGCCATGGGTGGCAAAATTCTTTGGAACATGATCATTGGGAAAAGAACTTGGAGCAAGCAAATCCTCCGAAAAAATTATTTCACAGGAGACAAGGGGAGATGTCTTGAAAAGCCCATGAAAGTGTAGAAAGGATCCCCGATCTTCTTGCTCTGCAAAAGATCCCTTCCTTACTTCATTTCAAAGCTCACGTGGATTCTGGGAAATGGAGCTAAAATCAGAATCTGGGAGGACTCTATCCTTGGCGATCAGGCACTCAATGGGTCAAACGAGCTGGGAAACATCAAAGCCTGGCTTCTTGCCAAAAACTACAGCACTCTGTGGGACATTTCCTCCTAGAGTAACGATGACAAAGAATCCTGGGAAAGTTGGAATCTAGGAGATTATTCGGACGAGCTCAAGGAGGAAGCTTCGAAGCTGTTGGAATTTCTTCAAGGGAAGTCACCCATTAGCGTCAAATCCAAAGATAAACAGGGTTGGGGTTCAGGATCGGGGAAATACACAGCAGTTGCTGGCTACGCTGCTATATTGGAGCTGCCTTGGGTACCTCCCAATCCTAGGCCATGGAAATCTCTCTCGAACTTCTCATCAATTCCTAAAGTAGATATTTTTATATGGACTCTACTTCACAACATCATTTTGACAGGTGAAAATATAAAGAGGAAAGGCTGGGAAGGGCCCTCTCGCTGCCCTCTTTGTAATCGGGTGGAAGAAACTACCGAGCATCTTTTCATCACCTGCGATTTCACTAAAGAAGTATGGAGGCTTATGTTAGGTTCCATCTTTGTAAGACTTGCAAATTCGGTAACGGAGCTTATAAGCAGTTGGAACTCCCTTTCTCCTTTCAATCTGACCAAGAAAAATCTCCTCAAGCTCGCATGGATGTGGACCCCCAAATTTCTGTGTTGGAAGATCTGGCTGGAGAGGAACAACATAATTTTTAAGGAGGAAGGCAGACACCCTCCTCAAGTTGCTATTAAAGCTCGGACCATGCTATCAGAAACTTTAAGCACAAATCCTTCCATCAGAAATGTGATTACCCTCTGTTCTGAAGAAGATCGCTGGCTTAAGGAGTTCCCGAACCAGCAAAGCATTGAAGCAATTAAACCTCCTCAAAAGACAAATTGGGAAATCAGGTTGGATGAACAGGATTTCATTAAGTGGGGGTCAGCCCTCGATGAATGGTTCCTTTTCTTTGACGGGGCCTCGAAAGGGAATCCCGGTCAAGCTGGAGGAGGAGGCATCATCTTTGAGCCCTCTGGCAAACTCCACCTATCCTATTCATGGGGCCTAGGATATGCCTCCAACAATCAAGCTGAGTATCTGGCGCTGTGGCAAGGCCTAAACCGAGCAAGGAAGCTGAACATCCAGAAGCTTACTATCTTTGGTGACTCCAGACTGATTGTTAAAGCGTTACACACTAAGAAAGTGCCAACGGATATTAACCTTGCCCAAACGTATAGGAAAGTCCTTCTCCTTCTGCCGCATTTCAGAACTTATAAGGCTTATCATGTTCTAAGGAATCTAAACAGTCTAGCGAATGCTGAGGCCAACCATGGTACTCTTCTGAGCAAGAGCCAGGTAATTATCAATGGAGAAATTTCAAATCACTCGCTTCCCTAAGCCTAAGACTACACTAGCCTTGTCTCTTCACGTGGGCAATTCAACAACAATTGAAGAAACTATAAATGATACGACCCAACACAGTTTTTTCCATGAGTGTTAAGATGGAGATGAAGCTCAGTATAGCAGATTTGAATATGTACTGTAAAGACCCTGGCAGCCCCTTTTGCCAGACTCTAATTAAAATTTTAACCATTCTCATAAAAAAAAAACATGACCATTATTTTTATTAAAAATAAACCATATATATATATTTGAAAAAATGCCCTAGGTTATATTACCATGACAATATTTTAATATTTAAAATATATAAAATAAAAAAATGCCACTCACACATTTTACTTTGTTACGCATAAAACAAATAGAATACAATGTTGAGTATGCATAACAAATGTATTTTGGCTTTCACATGCATTTTGGCTTTTGACAAATGGCTTCTAATTATATAAATTGTCTTTATGCAGGTATATGTTATTATGTAATTCACGTGAAGAAGGATTATAAACAACAACAATGGATCATCCTTTTGGTGGGAACGATTGAAACACTAGGACCTTATCTCAGATCAAATTGAATGGTGGAAAGTTTTAATATAACGAGTTCGACCGTTCAGGCATGTTTCAATACAAATCGCACACTTCACGTGAAGGAGGTCAACGAGTTTGACTGTTTTTATTGGATCTTGTTGGGTGGAGCAGATGCCTCCATTGCATTGACAAGGAATAATTTGCTTACTCCAATCTCTCCTCACCTATACCTAATTGATAACAAATAAGGGCCATTAACAATCATTTAGAGTATAGATGAATAAACCTCGACATTTTATTTATCATCAGTACTACTAACATATTGTATTACGTCTCTGACATTGTTTTCAAGTTAGTTGAGTAGGTTACTAAGGTCACTATTTAGTCAATTAGGCATACATTCTTTGTCCTAATAATTGCACCAACACCTGTGAGAGATAAACACCATTTAGACATAGGACATGCATTTGAGCATGATCATGTATTACATTGATTATGATGCATCAAATCTATTGAGGTTCATATGTTCATAATGTTGATGTTTCTCTAGGTTGCAACATCGCGCAGAGATTTTCCCATATTGGTTATGCTGATTTAACTAAGGGGGATGATAAATTCATCCACAAGAAATGGCCATGCTGATTGGCTAGTGATAAATAGCCTAGGCATGGGCACACAATCTCCCATTATCCTAATTCATATGGTGTAGGGAGATTGGCAGTAGGGTGCTCTCACATTTCCTGCTCCGTAATGGAGTGATATATTCTATATTAGAGATTTGACTTGTTTATTTGATAGGGGATTTCATCCCCTTGTGGAATATACAAGACTATCGTAATGTTGAATTCACATTTAATCTAAGAAGTGTCCCAGAGTTCTTAGTGGGCTTATCCAAAATTAGAGCTCCATGCATGAATAGACATGCATGTGATGAGATGATCATCAACATGGACAACTTTTCTAGTGAAGAAGAAAGAACTAAGAAGACAATTCCTACCATTGAAGAAGTCTCAAAAAGAATTCAAGAAGTCCAAGGAAAGATTGAAGACAAGAAGTGCAATTCGGCCCTAGAAGAGAAAGTACAAGTCGATCCATCAAAAGTACAAGCCGACCCATAAGTGAAATAAACCTGAGTTAAAGTGCATAAATAAACTGCTCACACATTTCATTTTCACCATCATCATAACACATATTCTCTCCTTGTCTTGTGTAAGGAACAAGGAACAATTTTTTGGATTTTTTCTTATTGTCTCTAAAGGTTCACTACCCTTGCTAGGGTTTCCTCATGAAGAAGGTTCACTATCTATGCTATGGTTTCTTCAAGATTGGTAATGTACTTAAAATTGGATTGATTTCTTCTAAGAAAAGTTGGATGGGTTTTCTCCCAAGATTGGATTTCCCAGGGTAAAATCTTTATGTCTATTGGGCATGTTTGTCCTTTCATGATATTCTGTTTATGTTCCAATTTAAAGTTGAAATTTCCATTGTGTAATTATTCAATGAAAACAGTGGGATGAAATGAATGTTTGAAATGATTAGGAAATAATTATTAAGATCAGAAAATTGTATTTCTATTGGTATAAGAGAATATTCAACATGATATCAAAGCAATTTTGAAAGACATCCATTGATTAACATTTTTCCCTAAAGTATATAAATTAGGGCTTCCAAGTTTGGACCTTTCTAGCCTAATGTTGGACTTCAACCCAATGTTCTTGAGGTCACATTGGCACATATATTGGTGGAGTTGGTTTTTCAGTTTTGTCAAAGTTCAGTTTTCACATATTTTGTTGGTGTTACAGTTTCTAGATCATATTTCATATTTCTAGTCAATATGGTCATAGGTGTCAGAGTGGAAGGAAGATTGGATGGTGCTACAGATTTTAGATCTTGGAAGACCGTGATACTCCTCAACTTGGATGAAAATGAGATTCAAAATATGTAAAAGAAGATGTCTCAAAACTAGAAGGTGTTGTGGAGAAAGCCAAGCACAAGAAGAATGAAGCAAAGGCTAAGAGGATCTTGATAGATTCCATAAGAGATCATTTGATTTCACACATTGCTTATTGAATACTAACAAAACAATGTTTGATGCCTTGGTGGGATTGTTCAAGAGTAAGAAAACTAGCATGAAATCAGCCTTGGGGAATCAACTCAATTGTATCATGATGACCAACTCATATTCAATTGCCACTTATTTTATGAAAGTATCCTAGCTGAGAGATCAACTTAAGGCCATTGGAGACACCACTAATGATGTAGAACTTGTCACAATTACTATTAAATGGACGTACTTCTTCATGGGAGTCATTTGTTTAGAGAATTTATGGATGAGAAGAGTTACCCAAGTTTGATTGGCTATGGGTTGATTGCGTCCAAGAGGAGGCCAATTTTTTGTCCAAGAATAGTTTGCAAAGAGCTCATAATGAAGAAAATCAAGCTCTTGCAGCTCATGCAAGAAAAGGAAAAGGAAGAAGAAATTTTATGAAGAAAAATACATGGGGAGGATCAGTTCTAGTTCAAGAACAGAAGAAGAATATTTCAAAGATCAAGTGCTACAATTGTCATAAATTTGATCACTATGCTTCTTAGTGTCCTTAGAATAAAAGGAAGGAAAAACAACATGCATCAACAACCGATGGTTATGAGCATCCATCATAGAAGAAGACAAAACTTGATGAGATTGCAGATGAACTTCAGAAAGAATATTTCTTGTAGATCCGAAGGAATCTTGGATCTAGTGCATTAGGTGGCTTCTTGTACTATATAAAATTCATTGATGATTTATCCCAGAAGACATGGATCTACTTCATGAAGACCAAGGATGACGTCTCCAGTTGGTTCCAGGAGTTCAAGGATCAAGAACAAAACCTGACAAGGAAGAAGATGAAGGTCTTAACGTCAGATAATGGAGGAGAGTATACCTCTAAGGACTTCAATGATTTTTGCAAGGAGGCAAGGATAAAGATGGAAACAACATCAAGATAAGTATTTAATGCTTTAAGAAATGAGTTTTGTTTACTTAAATTAAGTCAATATTTTGTTGATAAATAAAAGAACTGTTTAATTAGTTAACTCTTGTGGACAATTCTGTCATGTATCGGAGGAGAGGTCCTTTGTGGAAGCTTTCAAGGAAATGATTCATGATCAGAACTTGCCCATGTTCATATGGGCAAAGACATCGAACACAAAAGTTTAGGATGAGAAAAAGAGTCCTCATTGGATATTGGGGGATAAGACTCCTAAGGAGGCATTCACAGGAGTGAAGCTAGAAGTCAGTCATTTGAAGATATTTGGTTGTCCAGTATACACCCATGTGTTGAAGGAACTCATAAATGAGGTTAGTGAAACCAGGATATAGGGATCTTTGGGTCTATCCTCTGGAATACATGTGTTGTCGTCGATAGAGGGAGACCTGCAAATGGTCAAGGAAACGGTGTTTCCTTAACCAAAAATGCGAGGGAGATAACAGAAAGATGTGATACAATCTAAGGACTGACCCACTGAATGGGGGGGGGGGGAGTTGAACAAGGGAAGGAAATCATGGTGGACTCAAAATTCCTTTGCTCAAACAATGATGGTAGGGTGGACTAGGCAGCAAATGAAACTGACTCATGGGAAAGGGATCATAGCTGTAATACCGGGAATGTCACTGTAGATGGGAAATACTTGGGGGAGGTAGATACTTCTGGTATTTATGGGAACCAAGGAAGACGCATCACAGAGTACTCTGAGTAAAGGCGACCCAAAGTGGGAATGCTGCCAAACTATTACATGCGGGGTGGTCTCTAGAGACACTATTGTGGTATGATCTCATAAATTTTTGGTGAGCCCGAGAAAGTAAATGGTCGATGGTGCTTTCAATTTTAGAGAGTCTAAAAGCATGAAGAAGACTCCAGTGGGGGATATTTTTCATTGATAGTCTCTTATGCCCGAAAAAGGTTAAAAGTGTACATAGGAGAGCTTGCCCATCCTTTAGGGGATGAGAGACTTCTTTACCGTTGGTAGTCCAATCAGGTTGAAAAAGGTTAAACCTGTATTGACTGGAGGGTCATTCAAATACTTTTACGAGCATGAACAAAACCAAGTTTGCTTGGTGATATTTTCTTGATGAGAAGGCTAGAAAAGAGCTTAATGATAACCCATGGTGAGCTTTTTCATAGAGTTTGGCCCCTTTGCCCAAGAAAGCATAAAAGGATGTAGAGGGGAAGGTCTTGGTTTGAATATGCCAAGGTGGTCTTTTTCATTTGATGGTCTACATAGTCCACAAAAGGAGATAAACGAGATGATGTAGACACCCTTTCCTATACTTTAACGAGCGAGGAAGGAAGTAACTGCTCTCGACAATCTTTTCATTCTTTTAGGAGTCAGAAAAGAGCTTAAAAGAAAATCTAATATAGTCAATAGATTGAGGGGGCACTAAAGGTGCCCCCATGTCAAGACAAAGGACAATGGTCCAAAGGTCATCCATGCAGTATGGATGGAGCAGGCGGCTCTTGAACATACATGAGATAGATTGCAACAAAGGCATGCGAATCAGTGTAGCAGAGGCACGCAAACCAATGTGGCTCTCAGACAGAGGTCAAGAGAGTTTTGTGTGATTTATGGTGGCCAAACTTGAGTACATGTGATGTGAGTGCAAGTATGGAGGCAGTTATGTGCCAAATGTGTGCAAAAGAAATGATCCGTCCTCCGGGCGATGGCCCAGAGACTTGCATAAGATGCGGTGGACAGATTAGACAGCTATATGCTGAAGTAAAATGATGTGCCTTTTGGGGAGATGGTCTGAGAACCTGCATGAGTGGCGGTAGGCAAGTGTAATGCAAGTATAGGTCCAGAGACACTTACATCACAATGATGTGGCTCATCTATCAAGGTAACTTCTGGGAAGTTGTCCCGAAAATTAGTTGTTAAAAATGAGACGATGGTTTCATTAGAAGATAGAAATTTGAGCCTGGAGGTGTGAGGGGTGTCTCAAATAGGCTCTAGGTGACATTGAACTAGTAGCTAATGGTGTTGCCCCTAGTGTAGCACTGCATAGGGAAAATTTAGACCAAATGGGGGCCTACGTGTGTGCTAGTGGGTTGGTAGCTAGAACATATGTGTGACATACCATGTGCATGTGCAGCTGTGGTACCGCACCCTCCAGTGGGCTATTCTCATGTGTAGAACTATTACTGGAGGGGGTTTATGACTTGTGGTAAAAACATTGTAAAACAAAAAAGGAAAAACTATGCTATAAGGGACTCATAGTGGTGGTATCAGGCATATACTCTCTTGAGGTAGAGCCCGTTACGCGGCTTCCTGAAGAGGCGACCATCCGAGTCAGCGAATAGGTATGCCCCTTTGCCAAGATGAAGGTCGTTGGCAAGGCAGGGTAACGGAATTTGGTCTTTTATGGGAAGAACCGATTCCACACTATGGTTTAAAGGGAATGGGGTAAAACAAGAGGCGGTCTTACATATCTCTCCGTCATCACTTAAGTGATGCTGGGATAGATCAGATAGATCTTCCATGGCCGACAAGATGGATGGGCGACTGGTGCTAGTGATAATGTAAATGGTATTGGTTGTGGCTTTGGTGGCCTTGCCCCTAGTCTCTGTTGAAGGAAGAGGGGCAGGCCTGGAGACGGGAAGAGTCTTTGATTGACCTAGAGGTAGGTGCAACATCGTCTCAATTGGATGGATAGGAGTCAACACATCTTGGGGCCTAATAGGTAGGGTAGGTGGTGCAAGGTACCACATAGGAACTCCCAATGTGAAATCCTGTAAATTGTGGGTTTCCAAGACAGACTTGCTCACGATCCCGGATGGTAGGAAAAGGAAAAGGATCATGTTGACCAGGAATGAACCTCGATGTTTCCTTGTTAAATGAGGTTGAGGTTGAAGGTGTGGCTAGGGTTGCGGCTACAGATGGAGCTGCGATTGCAGATGGAGTTGTGGTTACGGATGGAGCTGCGACTGCACTTGGTGCTACAACTGCGGTTGGTGTTGTGACTATGTTTGGTGTTGCAATTGCAGATGTTGTTATGACTACTATTGGGGATGCAACTACAGTTGATGTTTAGGTGCAACAGTGCTGGATGAGAGCATCCACAGATCCACAGTCTCATTTGGTGTCAACGGTGGTTACACTAAGGGGAAGGAAGCAGTCATGGTGGTATTGCAAAACAACTCAGGGCCTACATTCAACAATGGGGAGGCTGGTATGTTGTCAACCATGGTGTTGGTTGTGGGGATAATATTGGCGAGTGCAGTTCGCCCTTGCGGATCAATGGTATTGATTGTAGGGATAAGATTAGCTGGTGTAGTTAGCCCTTGCGAATCGTGATAAGTTAGTTGATCAATCGTCACGATTTTCCCTTCGTGAGGGAACATCATGAGACAGAAAATGGTGGATGCCACAACTCTCATGGCGTACATGTAGCTTCATCCCAAGATAAGGTTATAGTCCAACTGAGTGTTGACCACCTCTATGTCAATTAGGAATGTATTCCCTGCTAAAGTGATAGGGACGTGCGGAAGGATGCCTTGGGCTCTGGTGGGGTGGCCATCATAGGAGCGAAGTGTAGTGGTAGACAATTGAAGGGTAGGGGACCCGATTTTCTACAAGACAGATGTTCACATCACATGGTTGGATGCCCCTTCGTCGACAACGCATCGATAGACCACCGAATTCTAGATTGAGACCTGAATTTGGAAGGCGATGGTGGATGGCATTTTGGGTTCTCCTTTGTCCAAATCAAAAGTGATCAATTTGGAGTTGGAGGGGTCTACAACATCGAGCGCAGCTAGTATATCTTTCCTTTTTGTTGGGCATGTTTTAAGAACCTCGAGAGCAGACATGGCCGTAGGTTTTTGGGCCAAGTCATGCATGATGTTGTAGCTTACAACAGCTCTAGCCGTGACGTTGTTGGCAACCCGGTATGGGGGTCGTGGAGGAAAAGGGGGTAGATGAAGAGGTGTATTGATTGTTTTGTACATGGATGCCATTGATGGGTCAACGGTTTCAGTAGTGGACCCATATTAGTTCCACCTGGTCTGCAAGTTGACCTCATCAGTTGTCATGGCTGGTAGGTGATGAAATCCTACCTCTGTAAGCGGGGATACAGCAGGGGCTGCGGAGGTAGGTGGGGGCATGGGTGCAGTTGCTACCAACCCTTGGAGTGGTAATAGGTTCTGGAGCACCATGGGTGGAGGGCCTAGTGGTGATGGGTTCGGTTGAGCTGGGACTGCTGCATTGGTACCATGTTGAGCTTTGTTTTGAAGAACCTGATTGGTGCGGTCCATGAAGGGGCACTCATGCATATAGTGTCCGTAGACGTCACATAGTTTGCATGACTGATTTGTCCATAACAGAGCATTGCATCTAGGTGGGTTTGGTTGTTGGTCGCATCCTTACAGTTGGTTGTTTCCTCAGTTCCTAGCTCGGTTATTTCTACCTTGCCCTTATTGGTTGTTGGGGGCTGGTTGGTTGGGACGATTTTGCTGAGTAAAAACTTGTCCCAAGGGTAGTGGCAGAGCTAAGATGGGGGTTGGAGAGGCTTGTACAGGTGGTACATAGTAGATTGGCTGAGTTGGGGGGGCTATAAATCTAGGCATTTGTCCCGAATACTATTGTGTCGGCCAAGTTGGTGCATAGGCATGTTGTTGTGGCATGGGTTATGTGTAGGAGGTTGTGGCTCCGGAATGAGACATCATCCTTGAGTAGTCGGGAGCTTGATTTGGGTAGGCAACATTATGGGTGTTTCTTAGGTGTGGTGGAATCATAGGCAATGCTGCATGGTGTTGTGAGTGGTGGGAGACAGAGCCTATAATGCCATCTACAGCATGGGATGCCCCCAACGCATCCCGATAAGAGGTGCCTGCATGGGGAGCGTCTGAAATGATGGTGTAGAGGTATCCATACTATGCATAAATGAGGTCAAACTGTTGGGCCTTCATTGTTCAAGATGGTCTCTTCCTCTATTTGGGGACATTCGAAGGTGACGTCTTTGGCTATGGGTGGCAGCAATATTTTTAAGAGCTAGTCAAGGAAGATCCTGTCATTGAGATTAATCCTGCACAAGCTACAACGTCACCACCAATCATGGATGTGTTCGATGATGTGAGTTGCAGTGTTTTGGCAGCAAGATAGCAAGATTTCCACTCCATCATATCTGACGGGGAGCTGGAAATACTGCAGGAACATAAAGGCCAAGGAGATGAAGTATGGGTACTTGGCTTGTGGTAGCTCAATGAACCACTTGGCTGTAGCACCTATGAGGGTGCATTGGAATAGTCCACTAGTGCAAAATGAGAGATTAGTGACCAAGAGACCAAAAATTTTGGTCACCACAATTTTTTTCAAGAGATAAATGACCAAAATTGATAAATTTAAGCGGGCTAACTAAAAAAGACCAAGATAAATGACCAAATTTGGTCACGGGGTATCTAGAAAAAAATGACCACATAACAATTGGTCATTTATTTGGTCATTTTTAGTTGTGGATCAGTTCGGCAATGAAAAATTACAATTTTGACAATGTTGTATATTTTTCTAAATTCTAAGACTACAAATGGATTCATAGACCCCCTAGAACTTAGTAAATTGCAAAGCCTCACGTGTTACAACTCCACCGTTAACACCAAATTAATTATGACAATGTCTTAATGGTAAATTAACTATGACAATGTCCTAGCTGTAAGCTATTACTTATATATTTGAAAATAACTATACAAATATACCTATATACATTTGTTTTTAAATATTTTATTTATAAATAATACTAATTATTAAACTATTTACATTATAAATTAAAAAAATGTTACTAAGTATTTTTTATTATGTACTAATAATACATATAAAATTTTAAAAAAATATACAAGTAATTTTTTATTATATGCTATTAATACATATAAAAAATTAAGTTAAATAAATACAAATATAATATAATAGAATTCAAGTTAAACAAATACAAATTTCATTCTATCATGTTAGTGTAATTTCACAATTTGGGTTTTGGCGCCAACTTGAAGTGGTGGGTGCCAATGTAGAAAAATCTTACATTTCACTCAAGCTCAAGCTCAAGCCCAAGGTGACCTTGTTCAAGGCTTTTCAATCTATGGCCATTTTTCCCTGTGTTTTTCCCTCAGCACGGCATTTTGGTGATTACCAGGATGAAATATTAAATCTTCAGGAAGAAGCCCAATTCAAGGGTTTCTGCAATGGAAATCATGGTATGTTTGATGGGTTCTTTCCCTTTTGCTCAGCTGAAAGCCCGCATTCAAAGATTTGGTTCAAAGATTTGGAGCAGTCCGCCATAGATTTGGGTATTTGTTAGTCCTATATCTCTCTCGTATATATATGCAAACACCACATAATAATTGCCAGATGGGAACACAAGCCACGAAGATCCATTGTTAGATCAGAACCCAAGTGATTTCAGGGGAAAAGATCGGCCATGGAAGGATCCAACGGCCTGCCAACGATGCCAATGGGCAGCTCTTTCAATTTCTCAATCAGCTCCTCAACCAGGTAATATACACAATGTTTATGTTCATGTTCATGGCTGTGAGATTGTTAATTTGAAAAATTCATTTCATCACAAATCTTCAGGAAGGAGTCCAATTCAAGGGTTTCTGCAATGGAAATCATGGTATGTTTGATGGGTTCTTTCCCTTTTGTTCAGCTGAAAGCCGGCATTCAGAGATTTGGAGCAGTCCGCCATTTTGATTTGGAGCAGTCCGCCGTAGATTTGGGTATTTGTTAGTCCTATATCTCTCTCGTATATATATGCAAACAACAGATAATAATTTCCAGATGGGAACACAAGCCACGAAAATCCATTGTTAGATCGGAACCCAAGTGATTTCAGGGGCGAAGATCGGCCATGGCAGGAGCCAACAATGCCAATGGGCAGCTCTTTCAATTTCTCAATCA
>LPNX010080807.1:0-143894 GCA_001517045.1 Pseudotsuga menziesii
TCCTTGCGGGTAGCCGTATAGGCTTTGTTTTGGACATACTCCAAGTACTCTCGGGTATATCTGGAGTCCCCCTTAAGCCTAACTTAAACAACTCATACTACAATTTTAACTTAAAACGTACCAAGATGCAATCGCAAAACATTTATTCCAGACACATGCAAGCACACTGATCTTTTTTGACTCCATTATTAAGGCACTGGTCTTTTCTGCTTCATATTTATATTGTGTATCAACTTTGTGCTTTCGTGTGTATCTTCGTATCTTGTCATCTTGATTGTTTATAGTTAAAATATTCAAACTCCTAAATAACTGATTCAGTACAACATCATTACACTAAGAAATCATCCTTAGTAACTTAATAGGGTCTACCCCCCTTGGCTTCGTTAGGAGTTGAGCCTAAACGGAGGAGTCAAGAACAAGGTGACAGCCTTGACTCGAGACTTACCCCCAAGGACACACCGAGTGGCTTGAATATTTCTGCCACGTGATCCAGGTGTGTGAAAAGGCGGCAACAGGTCTCATCTGTGGAACCCGCTCGAAAAAGAAACAAGCTATAATGGAACCAAAACCAAATTGCTTCAACTCCCCCTGGCGACACTTGGTCAGCTGATCCTTGAAGATCAGAAGTAGAACTTATGTTCAGTTGAAAATTGTGGATGCCATGGCCTCTATGGCATAGAGAATATGTGCTCTAGATTCCTGGTGTACCCCTTGGATTCCCACCACTCTCTACATGGTAAACAAAATTGTCCGTAGTGGGCCATCCACCAATGATTTTATGGGAATTTTCTTCCTCAATGTCCTAGTCCCAGGTATGCAATGGCAGTTTATCAACTCCTGAGTAGTAATGTCCCCTCCATGGGAACTAGTCAAAGAGATGGGAGCACCCCATCTCGATAGAACTACCAGGAAGTAGATGTCCTCTACTTCAACTATCAATATATGAGCACCAACCTCGAAATACTGTTGCTCCATATTCCACATCCGAAGTATATGTTCTAATAGTCGCTCATGTGATACCATGTTGGGTGTGTGGAAAAAATTTAAGAGTCCATAGTCTCTCAATGCAGCTATACAACCCACGTTTCATTCGGCAAAGGCATCGTCATTGTCATGTTACCTCTCTTTCCATATTACCATTTTTTATGAATGACAACCTGTAAAAAAACATCACAAGACTAATTAGAAATATTCCTAATCATCCAAATCCTCAAAAATGAGCTATTTTTTCTTGTGCATGCATTTTTATTTACCCACGGTTGGCACCAACTATGTCCCATTGAGGACAAGCGGTGGCACCACCTATGCACAGTGTTTTCGGTGTGGTTCTAGCGGGGTACCGCTTATCCCGCAAGGGATAAGAGTGGTGCCCGCTTCCATGGTTTTAGGGCTCTCCCAATAGGCCCAAAACACCACCAAAAATCAAAATTGAAAGCATGAAATGAAAGAGTAGGGTCTAATCTATTACCTAGAACTGACGGTGCGTGAATCCGACGGTAGATGCTCCCGATATCAGCAATTGAAAATATTGCCAAGAAAATGCTCCAAAGGCTCTCCACCAATGGGTAAATGGTAAAATGTTTTAATTTTATACTATTTACATGACTTTTATATACATTTTAGGGTTTGACATGTTATAGTTTTTTTTAAAATCATTTATTACTCAAAATCTATCAGTCGTAATCCTTTAATGTCGGTTGTTGGAGAATTTAACACTTGTTTTTCAAGTCATTGCAGGATAGAAGAGCGATAGAAGTAAAAGTTTTGGGAGTTTGTTTTTGACTTTTTTGTACTACCATAAAATGAAAAAATTATTTTGAGCGTTTATTGCGACACTTTGGTCACTCTCTCAAAACTTAGCATTAAAGTTCTGAGTCCTTTTCTAATTCTTTTCAGACTCGTAAAATCTCTCATCGTGAAAAGAGACCTATTGGAGTCTTCTTTAAACTCTTTTCGGGCTCCTTAAATACGAAAAGATTGTTGAGTGATCTTATTTTCTTCACACTCGTTAAAGCACTTGAAGAGTCATTCATCTGATGGTAGGTTATCACTTTTTCAGTTCAGGTGAACTATTTTACTAAAAAGGACCCTATGGAGTCTTCTTCCGTGGTCGTTCAGAGTCTCTAAACATGAACAATACTGAGTTAACTTTCATTGGACTCGTTAAATCAAACATTGAGAGACCCTCTTTTGGGAATGAACGCCTCCTCTCTCAGGTTCGTAAAACATATTAGTTTGGACTTGTCTTTGGATGAGCTATAACGAGTGTTTTTAACCCTCTTTGAACTCGTAAAACCTAAAAGAGGAACTCATCAACCATGATGGGGAAAATGGGAAGGGAATCATTTTGCAAATAATGGCAGTAGTTTGTCATTACCTTTGAACATGGCACTTGTCTGCATATCATTTTAGTCAATTGGATATTCAGCTAATCTCCATGATGATCCACTTTCATGAGTCATTTCACTCCTTTGAGTCTTTCAAAAGAATGCATTGTCCACCGTCGCACTATGTGTTTTTCTGGTTTAGTCATGCTTCCAAGTCCTTTGTCGTGTCACCCGATGTTCAAAGGGAAGTTGAAGAAGTTTACCTCTGTAGTCAAAATAGTCTCTGTGTCAGTACTTTTGAGTCAGTATTATGGTTACCTTATTCACATCATTCCAGAACTTTGTTTCAAGTTTCGTGTCGTTGATGTGGGACTCATCATGGCCCTCCTTCGACGATACTATTCCCATCGACATCAGCTCATCATCCAGGAAATATCCTTATAAACACAACTTAGTACCTTGAGATCTGTATGCCTCAATGACATATTCTCTCACTCTCGACATTGATTCACATCATTGTCCTTTGATCGATAGAATTTACTGGGTGTTTGACATCAAGACATCTATTCATGCTTAGTAGATTGTACTAGGGTACCTTGGGAATCATTGACATTAACGGTGATCTCCCTCACACTTGTTAAAGGTTCACATCATTGGCCAGTAATGAAGTGGTTTCTACCATGTTCGACTTCATAACATTGTAATCACATGGATAGAATCGTACTTTGTGGAAGATGAGAAGAATACCCTAGGTATTTGTTTAGTGCTCATTGCTTTCCCCAGGTTGTGATGGAGTTTTGTATATCTAGCATGGATCCACATTTTTATGGTCGTGTCTATGCTCAAATTTTCATCTGTATGACATAGATCTACGTTGTATGTCCGATATCTATGTCCAAGTTTGAATCCTCTATCACATGGATCTACGCTATATTCTATTATCCATGCTTGTTTATTCCTCTGATGGATCTGCCTTGTATTGGTCTGCAGCCATGAGTTGGTTACATTTGTCTATGAGTCAAAAGTATTGATGTACTACAGATGCCTAGTCAATGACATTCTCCAACCGATCTGACATTTTCACCTTGAAGTGACAACTTGTTCTCTCAAATCTCTCACTTATCGTATCCCTCTAAGCCTCATGCTTTAGGGGGTATTTTTTTATACCTAAATCCTATCACCATCATGTGATGAGATCCTTAACCCATGCGTTTTCCCTTAATCCCAAAAATTGGAGTGGAAACTTGCTCTGGATGTTAATTCTACTTGAAAAAAAACTTGCAACACACTTACCCTTTGGTTGATGAGTGGTACCTTCTTCAGTACCGCCTGTGTCCTGTTATAGAGAAGCGGTGCCACCACCTATAGGATTTGTTATTAAAGCGGTTCTCACCTAAACCACTCTGTCATAAGGGAACAAAAGCAGTACCCTGGGTAAAATGGGAAAAAGAGAAGTTTCTTGAGGCTTCTAGATCACGAGCCTCGTGTCCTCCCTTATCCCTAACAATATGGGTTAGTTTGAGCTTGATACCCCCCTTGGTATTATCTTGGAGCCACCTCACCCACAATTCTCTCAACTATTCCTATCCATTGAGCCTTATAAATACAAGCTCATATCCATAGTTGAGGGAGAGAACTGAATGGTATTGTTATGTTGTTGAATTGACTACCTAGTCCAAATCATTGGAGAGCATAGAGAGAAAGTTGGAGCTTTTAGGGATGAAGTGTTTGTCTTGTGGAGGAGTTTATCAACACTAAGGCAATGGTTGTAAGCTTCTTCATTCATTCTCAATGCAAAGCTGATTTCCATCTCACATATCTGTTGGTTTGATTTCACATGTATATGTTACTAGATTCCTTAGTCACTAGTATGGATGTGTAGATGATTTTCTGGTAGCTTTGATGTGCTTGTTTGTTTGACATGTTTGCAGGTACACAGGTTCACGATTAAAGCAATATTCCATGTGTTTACAACATTCAGGGAAGGTCTTCATCCTTTTTCATTTACTCATTTGTTCTAGATCTGAACCATTCAGACTAGAGGAACACCTTCTGTCTGCAGAAGGTGCAATATTCCTGATAACAAGTGCAAAAAAGGAGTTTTGTAACTCTTGTAAATATCCAAGGATGAGTAGTATTTCTAGCATATTTACTAATCCTCTATCTAGAATAATCTTGGTAAAGTATAAAAAGATTCCTCTAGTTGAAGAGGGAGTATTGATGTATCTTCACAGGAAACAACATTTAAAAATCCCCAAACTAGTTAGTTATGGTACATGACTCAGGAAACCATGGGATGCGATATCTTGTAGCGAAAATACACATGAGAAGAGACATGGTCAAAATCTCAAAAACTATTGGATACTCAAGAAGAGAGATCGTATGAACTGTCAGACAATAGTTAAAACCTCTTGGAGAGGTTAGATAGACATATAATTGGCTATGTGGGGTACTGTAATATGAAATCACTATGAAATAGATCAGGCCTTGAAGAACATCTTGAAGAACATCACAAATAATGGCAAGCTTACTAAGAACTTCTGTAGATGGTAGAAGATTCTTAAAGTCGACAAATGTTGAAAATGGAAAGAAAAGATAAAATTTTATTTCTGCATGATAATTACATATTTAATGTGTTATTTATGATGGATATGAAATCCATAGTTTCTAGTTTAGATAAACTGCATTATAGATCAAAACCAGATGATGCTACCTTGAGTAAGTAGTTGGTTGCTATCTTAAAGTACCTAGCAGGCCTGTTGTATTTTATGCTTATGGATAAGAATATGTTTGAGTACCTTTGAGGTATATTAGAATAGGCTCTTATTGTATTTTGATACATAGTATACCTTTTATATACCTTGAGATTAGGTATGTGTATTGTGGCTGGTACTACATAAGCTAAATTTATTTTGCGTATAGTACTACCTGCTGAGGATTAGTGTAGCTTGGGATGCTATCTACTAAGGTGAAAGACTTGAAGCCTATAGTTATTAGGTGTTAATGGTCAAGCTTTCTGAAAAACCCTATGTGTTATTATAGAACACATTGAGATGAAGTTTTACTTCATCGAAGTCATGGTCATGTAAAAATAAAATTTCAGTACATAGTTACTAATGAGCAGATTACAAAGTTGTGAACAATACACTATCAATAATGAAGTTGAGGTACTTCTGAGATCATCTTGGTATGGAAGGAAATTCCTAGTAAAGCAGAGAATGTCTCCCTCGCTGAGAGGGATTTTTGTTCGTACAACATCATGAGTCATTCTCCGAGACTTGTGTTGTATCAAGTTAGGGACTTGTGTGGTATCAAGTCTAGACATTGTGTGGTATCAAGTCCTATATATTTCCTCATGTATTGAGGTGGGATTCATATACTATGATCTTGTGTTGTATCAATATTGGAATCTTGTGTTGTATCAAGATTGGCCTTGTGTTGTATCAAGACTATGTACTTGTGTTGTATCAAGTCTAGACTTGTGTTTTATCAAGTTTAGACTTGTGTTGTATCAAGTCAATGATTCTCATAGACGGTACCCTATGAGAATGTATCTCTAATTATGGATATGTAAATGGGTTGTATCAATTCATGTGGTTGTACTATGTGATATGTTGCTATTCATGGTCACTGAGTGCTATAAGTACCCTTTAGGGATTAGCTACCCCTAGACTAAATTACTTTATCATATGACTATATGGACCAAGGTAATATATATAATTATCTGTATGGAATAATTCTTCTGAGTATGATATGATAAGATGGATAAATAAGTAATAGTCATATGTACCATGCATTAATTATTTAACGATAATGAGATAAATCATAGATAAGGAGAATTCGAACTACCCATGCAAATATATGAGTGAACTCAAGTTATAAAGCTTTAGTTATATATGAATGCCTTGATTAGTGCCTCAATCAAAGCATCAATGTAACTATTAATTAATGTAATCAGTTAAGTAAAGAAGATCTCAATGTCCATCGATCAGCATGCATAAGTTAACTAAAGAGATCCATGCAAAATTTAATACTAGAAATTGTGCATGGATGGAACTAAGTGTGAAAGCACCAAATACATTCAATTAGTCTCCTAAATATATGGTCATGCATTCAGTTGAAGTTTGAGTTTAGTTCAGTTAGTTCACAATCAGTTCAGTTAGTTCACATTTAGTTCAAGTAAGTTAGTTAACATTAAGTTTAGTTAGTTCAATTCAGTTAACATTCAGTTCAAGTTAGTTCACTTTTAGTTCAAGTCATTTAACATTCAATTCAAGTCGGTTAACATCCAGTTCAAGTCAGTTCACTTTCAGTTCAATTCAATTAACATTCAGTTCAAGTCAATTAACATTCAACAAATTCAGTTCACTTTCAGTTCAAGTCAGTTAGCATTCAGTTTAAGTCAGTGGACATTCAGTTAAAAGATAAATATGGAAAGAGTGCACTAATGTTTGCATGGAGGGAGTTCTAGTTAGATCCTTCTTGTGAAATGTGTTATGTGGTTCACTTAGTGTGTTTACTGAGCCTCCTATGCACTACCTTATGCATTATAGGTGTTTTGTCTTGTTATTAATATGATAAGCATATGGAAAGTTCAATAAAGTTGTATACAATTGTTTTTACAGGGTTGCATTGGATCTCTCTTCTCTACTGTTGAGGTGATATCTCTTATCGAGAAATATGCTTATGTATTGTAAACCATTCTCTATAAATCTATGTATCATACTCAAATAATATTTGGGTTTTTCATCCTCCATGTTTGGAGGGTTTTCCCAAGGTATATATTGCCTCTCATGGTTGATTGATTTATATGGTTGATTTATGGAGTTGATTTATGTGGCTGATTTATGAAATTCATAAGTGTTGAAATTGTTGATAAAGTTTTAAAGTTCAATATTCTATAATTTTGCTCAAACAACAACAACACATACGTTGTCCAATGAACAAAAGGATCCCCAAAGTTCCCAAGTTCCCTTTACGTTGCATCATAAATATCACCAATGCTCGTGCCGCACTTTTAGTCTGTGCACACAACCTACAACCTACAGACATATCTCAAGATCTTATTTATAATAGATGAGTTATCTCTGACTTTCTCATGCGCTCATGTCTTCTTCCTCTGTTTTTCATCTTCTTCTCAAGACTGTCGAGCTCTATCTCTTGTTCGTATATCTCTTGATCGCAATAAGTGATGTTCGCACACAGCTTATGGACTGACCTTATATACTTTTCACAACTCTTCTTCTAACCATCGACTAGTTCTTAACTAATAGTCGACTCATTCTTTAAATATCCTAAGAAATCTCATTATATCAATAAAGAATCTATCAGCCCAATTTACATTCATGCCCCTTCCTAAAATACACTACTTGTTTAACGGTTGGCCGGATTTTATGTCATAGGCCAACTATGGAGAGAAATCCCACACAAGGCACTTAACACAACCCTCGATGTGTTTGAAATAACTAACTCTCGCAGGGTATAGGTCCTACTACCTTTACAATTTGCTCTAAATAAGAGAGTCTCATAGTTGAATTGGATAATTTAAAGAAAATAAAAAAACTACTCATGCCTAACTAGTCTATAATGCATATTTCAATAGTTGAAAACAAACAATTTTAACAGTTGCCAAAACCGACAACGATTTTAACAGCTGCTAACATGTAGCTTTCTAGTATGAAACAAAATTCTAATTCTAATTTTAAAACTAATTATATTTAATCTATTTTAAAACTATCATGAGCAGGAGCAGATAAAATGTAATTACGATGCATGAGAAGTATGATTTAATTACAGTTTACTTTAAAGAAACTAAAATAAAATATACTTCTTAAAGCACGTCAATATTTCCAAAAAAACAAATAATTAAAAAAATAACTACTTATTTATTTCAAATTGCTCATTACATGAGACCTATGATTGTTCTAGACAATTAAACACAATAAAAATTAATCATTCGAGAGAAATAAATACAAAGGTTAAATGCAAGAATGAACAAAGAAATTTTATTTAAATTAAATTCAATTGGATGAGGAAATAACAGTAACAAAATACTGTTTTACTGAGACAATTCAAGGAGTCTTAGAACACTAGCAATATCTGGTAACAAATATCTATGGAAGATAAACATCACAGATGTTTTTGCATATCCAGCAACCCCTTAATAAGGGGCATTAATTAGATCTTTGATTCAAGACTACTATCATGGCCTGGTAACCAGATATTGACAACATCATTCACGAGAACTACTATAGATAAATATGCCAACTCGTGATGAGACCTCCTATCCCTTGATGCTATGACCAAGAGCCATCATCTTAGTGATCAGAAATGATGTTATCCCTGACAAGGCTGATGATCATGATTAGGTTGGCTCTAATCAGAGACCTTATATTCTTCAACCAAAGTTTTTATTTATTTGCTTACCTACAAATTCACTCTAATGGATGAGCAAAACAACCCAGATAAAACTCCTTAAATAGCATGGAAATCCTAACGATGGCTAATGCAACTGATTGAAAATATTTTGAGAGAAAAACTTCTTGGTAGGATAACTTGCCTAGCTAATGATATCATTCTAAAAATAGAATCCAAAAATAATAACCGAGAATTCAATTCACTGGTTGGCTAAGTTCATAAGAAATGTTTCAAGGTTATGAGTGATTCAGGCATAGTAAGAAAATTTGATATGGCAAGAAAGTATTTACAATGATTCCCCTTAAATATATCAAGTTGATTAGTAGAGAGACATATCAATATAAAACAGTATGCCATTATAATATTATTAATTTACAACACCCCTTTTGAGAATGTTAAACAAGCAAACCAATTAAAGGAAACCTAGCAAACTTGTAAAACAAAACCAATCAAAGCAGGACATCTAAAAATAGATAAATATTGAGAAATATGTCACAATTACATCACAAAATAAATGAAAAAGGGAAATATCGTATTCTTAAAATGAAAAATGTGTCCCTCTTTTTAACTATAATTTGTGGCATAAAGTTACTGTTGAAAATGAGTAAGTTGTTTTTAACAAATTAAGTCATTTTATTCAAAAATTAAAACAAAACAAAAATCAAAAGGAAAAAATTTAAAACTAATTAACAGGGGAAATCTATCCATTTAAAATTCAACAAATAAGAGCAAAGTTGAAACCATATGCAATCCAATCATCCATCTGTGAAAAGATGAAAGTTGAAATGAAGAAGCAGTCAGAATTTCTAAATTAAATCAAGCTCAATATTGATTTATGATGAGTAAAAGAATTAATCTTTGCAAATCATAATGACATATTACAACCTCGCTAAGTATTGGAAGGAGAGGAAATTTCAAATCAAAGATCAATATAAAATAATATCTTACTAGAATTTTAATTGATCTAAAATTTTAAAGCAATTTACCATCAACTTAATTATGTTTCTCTTAATTTGTGGTTATGACAAGATCAAAATAAGGCTTGTCCTTAATGATAAACATGGTAATTATTCATAGAAAAGTATAAATGATCGATTACAAAAATTTGTATAAAGATTCATCAAACTAATATTTATGTGCAAAATAAAGTATCAACATGAATGTTCAAAAGATCTCAAGGATTTGAATTAACCAACTCAATTTCAAATGAGAAATCATAATTTTAATGAAAATTTTGAATGATAGAAGAAAGCGTCTTCAAGTTAGTTTACATAATAAATAAATTCACGAGTCAAAGTTAAGTTATGGAAATATATGAAGATAAATTATTAATGGCATAAGCTCAAAATCATGTAAAATATAACCTAATGATTAATTTGAAGAGATACTATATCATCATTCAATTATTGTAGTTTTATGATTGCTCATGGTTAAATTCCAACTTCAATACTTGTTTTAAAAAAACAAAATAGAAATACTTAAAACAAGCATGAGGGGTGTTGGTGTCCCAATTTTGTCTCAATTTTGTGACAAGATTTATGTAAACTATGCCTGGGATGATTATATAAGCCTGACTTACAAGTTATCAAGCAGTATTTCAATCAATTTGACATCTTTTGCAACCCAAGTACTATTTTATTCAATCCACTATGTTTCCATATGATTTTCAGAGGATTTATTATTGATAAATTAACACTTTTTGAAACCTTGTGGTATATAGTTTTTTTTTTTAATAGGAAAAGGTTCATTCGGACGTCCATTTGGACCTCCATTTGCATTCACACGACCATTCGAACCACCATACGCACCTGGAAAATCGTTTGTTTTCCTATGTTGAGGAATTTATGGTTAAATCAGGCACATGGGTTTTGTCACTCCATCAATCTACATGGGAATCATTTTTCGGTTGGCACTAATTTGACTCCTACACCTACCAGCAATCGATGGAATTGGTTGCATGAAGTTGGGAAGTTGTTTATGAACAAGTTGGGAAACACATATTTCTTGTTTTTATTTTAAAAGAAATCGTTGGATAATTAAACATGGTCTATTTTTGGAGAATTCGACCACTGAAAGGGTCAACCTTCTCCCATCCAATGTAAAAACTATATAAATGGTCTTCGGCTGCGCCAAAGGTTTGTCGATGTATGCATTGTGTGTAAAAATGATTTTACATTTTGAATAAAAGCTCAGTTCCTATTCTGTGTGTTTTTTTCCTGGCATGGATTCAATGATTTGATAGTGTGAAAGGGTAGATCGTCGTTTTCTGTAACACACCTAGAACAGAAAAAAAAAAAATATTTTTCTTTATTTCAGAAAACATTATGTTAAATTTATTGTAAATTTCTTATGACTAAGTTGGTCAAGGATGACTGTAATTAAAGAATTATTTATTTTAATAATTAAATAGAAGAGACACCTATCCAAAGGATACTGTTGAATGAGTGTTCACTGACCCACTAGGAGGAATGAGCAGTTGTAGAAGGCTGGTTGACAAGTGGTAGAACTAGCATTTCACTTTCTAGCTGTTGTAGGAAGAAAAATCCCTAAAATTATGGTCATGTTCCCTGAGAGGGGGAACTGAGCTGGTCGCTCATTTAATTCCAAAACTAACCCAAAGAACTAGGAAATCTTATAAATACCATCAAATTGAGCAAGAGGCTTACCACTCATTATGTTCTAAGTGAACGTACCTTGAGATTGCTGCAAACTGAAAATTCAGGCACACATGGAATTTGATGAGGGGATAGCTAAAGTGGAATTGTTGAATTAATTATGCTACTAAGTTCTAAGTTGTAGCAAGTTTTTGTGTGGGCTATTATCTAGTTATCTTCATCATGTTGGTTCAGTGAATAGGCTCAGGGGTCCTAAGAAAGTAATATTGGTTTCTTCAGGAGAAGGTTGGGTGGAATAGTCTCCTTTGGGTGTTTGTCCCCTTTTGCACATTATCCGGGTTCTAACTATTATTATTTGTTGTGATTTGATTCTAAGTCTGTACTTTTATTTGGAAGTATGCTCAGTAACTGTAAGTTGGATAATTTGATATGTTCTGAAATCGTTATCTGAAATTTGTTTTGGAAATTGTTCTAATAGAAGAAAACTACATTTCAACTTATTCAAAGTTAAGGTTTAAATTTATTGGTATAGTTTTTCTATTAAGTAAATCTTTAGCTTAAATGATATTTTTCCTCTTTACCTTAGTTATTTCAATCTACTATATTGTTAATATTAGTGGAAATAACATCTACTTTCAGTGAGACTAGTGAAAACCCTATAAAAACCTATTACAGAGGTTATTATAAAATATATATCTAATTACAAATATTTATAAGTAATTATATATAAAACTGATAAATCATAATAAGGATAAAACTCTTAGAGAGATTCGTAAGCTAATTATATAGTTTATTTAATTAAACTAAATGGTGCTCATTCTAAATCTTATCAAGGGTTTGAATCTGTAATAGAGAATATACATAGTATATACATTTATGCACATGTTAAAGTCTTAGAGAAATAAACTTAATAACTTCAAATTGGAACCTCTAAGTAAACCAAAATGTTCAGGTCCAAAACCTACATAGTTTTTGCTTATATTTTTTTTTATGTATGTTTCTAGGGCCGAGTTCTGGCCTCTTAATCTAAACTATAGATACAGTTAAGATAAACAAAACTTCAAATTAAAATAATAACTAAGCTAGGTTACATATCGTTCTCGATTAAGGATTCTTTCCACTGAATTATTTTATGGAGACGATATGGCCCGGTCTTTTATGAAAACCATTAATGTTGAATACCAAATTGAGATTATCGACAAGATGCAACACTGGTTAGAGGTTGTAAGCAGAATTGGTATTTTCATATGCAATCTATTACCTACAGAATAAAATTACAAACAACCTTAGGGATTAATTTATTTTCTTTAGAATCAGTATTATCCACTAAGCAAAGCTTAAATATTTTGGAAGTGGCCCTACGACCCTCTCTTAAATGGTTGTAACAGTGTAAAGGCCTCACGACCATCTTTTAGTTTTATAAGAACAAACCACAGAACTACAAAGCCAAACATGACTAAACTATGTACATAAACAGAAATCAAAATAGAGGCCTCACAACCTAAGAATATTTAACATATCCGTTACAATATTACTCAAGGTTTCATGGCCTCCTAACTATCACATTAAAGAAAACAACACTGTAAAAATAAAGATAGTATTCAAGACTACAAATGTAAAAGCTTCGCAGGCTACTTTCAAAACCTTTTCCATAAAAAGATAAACAATAATAGCTTATTGATAGTGGCTCTATGGCCCATTCCAAAAATGAATGCAACAGGGTAAATGCCTCATGACCACGTTACAGTGTTACAAAAATGACAAACTGTAAATCAATTTTTCAAATGATTTTATACATCACAAAATCCCTCACATGGTCAAATATCTTACATATACGGTCGTAGGGTTGTTCTTACAACTTAAACCAAAATCATTAACCCTACATTGTTCGACTTCGCATTCGTAGGGTTTAGCATTACAATTTTCATGTATAAAACGCCTCACAACTACCAAAGGGACTCATCACTTTCACAAAAAATCTAAGGCAAAGATGGGCATCTTGAACATGCCCTAAGCTTTTAGGTAAAACCACAGATCCATGGAGGATGAGGTACAAGTCTTACCTAGACCGTAACCCTAATAGATCTTGTGACCAATCAAGTTGTTTGCAGAGAATCATGTGGGGATGCCTCCTACACATAGAATCCAAGAGTCAAACAATGGTTTATGAATTGTGTTGTAAACAAAGGAAAATCATTATTGAAATCATAGAGGAAGAATTTACCTATCACTGTGTGTAAAATCATAACCAGAGTAACACAAACACCATCGTAACCAGCCTCACCAATGAACTATTCATTCTCGGACAGGTTAAAAAGGTGTTGAGGGACAAGAGCCACAACTCCTCCATCTTTGTTTTTGAACAGAGGAGCTACCAGGTCAAACCGACAAATACTGGTTGTGTCAAATGAAAAATAATAAACCCCAAACAGAACCCCAATGAAGAGACATACACGTTTAACAATATGCATTAAACCCCTAGGGTTTTTCACTGTGCACTTTAGCCGCCAACTGGAGAATTCAAGGCCTCCACATGGCCTGCATGTGAAACCATTCAATTCACATCCTTTACACATCTTTCCAATCTCCATGGTTTTTGAATTTAAATAAACCATCGTATCATTTAAGATTCTGGGCACTTTTATATAGTTCCCTTACGATGGTATATGACAAGGAATATAGTATGGTGGGATAACAATAGTATAAAGTTCGATTTAGAACTTAGTTAGTTTATAGGTTGATTTCCAACCCTTGGTGTCCCACCTTTTTCTTAGGATGTGGATGCCTTGTATTTTAGGATATTGTTTCTTTACAAAGAAAACTTAAGGTGTGATCTTGTTCACCCGCACAAAGAAAAACAAAGCTACCTGTGTTATCCTTATAGGCTAAGTAAGACATGTGACCTTTTTCCTTTCCTAGCTCATAGGTAGGACCAAAAACTAGAAAATGAAAACAAATTTTACCATTTTGCAACCAACAGAGTTTTAAAAGTAGTAGTAGCAACAAGATAGTATCAACTAGAATACATAATGATGTATCGACATAATGTCGTAAAAAAAAACATGCTGATGGAAACACTAAACACACATCTTAGGGATTTCTCTTCCTAGGAATTTATAAAGTTACATATAGAAAATACTTTTCTTTTTTATTTATGAAATTCATGGATGTTACATGTGGTATCAGAGAGAGTTTCCAAACACTAAGTCTAATTGGCTCACTCACATACAAACAAACAAAAAACAAATATACTGATTATGTTTTTCATTTATTTCTGTACAGAAATATAAAATTTGTTTTGCAAGAAAATGGAAGGTGTTGAAGCATCTGATGAAAATGGATCTCAGCACAACAATCCAAACAACATTTATTTAGAATTGAATAATCCACCTTCAGAGTTACTACAAATAGTTAAAGAGTTAAAATATGAGCTACAAACTGTAAAAGTAGATAATGAAAGAATTCTGGAACTGAATAAGATGTTATTAGACAAAATACATAATAAAGGAAAAGATAAAATAAATGTCTATGAAACTGATTCTGAAACTGTATCCTACAAACATAAGTGAAAGAGAGTAAAATATTCTGATAGTGAATCTTCTTCAGAGGTTAATGCCAGGTCGCATAGGGGAAGGTATAAGTACACAAGTGAAAGTAGTGAAAACGACCGTAAACCTAGAAAAAGGAAGTATAAACCTTATGAAGAAATTTCTAGGGAATTTAAAAAGATAAAGCCTCCCATGTTTAACAGAGAAGTAGAAAAAGGTGAAAAAGCTGAGTCTTGGTTGTCACGAATGAAGAAATATTTCCATATTTATAACTACTCTGACAGATTGAAAGCCCAGATGACTATCTACAACCTAACTGAAAAAGCTGATATTTGGTGGCAAGATATAAAAAGAGTCAAAAACCTTAAGGAGAAGTATCTAACCTAGAGAGTCTTTAAAAATTATTTTAAAAGGAAGTTTTTATCTGAACCGTACTACGAGGAAAGAGATAAAAATTTTTATGAACTAAAACTGGGTTCAATGTCAATGAAAGAGTTAAGTAGTAAATTTCTAAGTCTGTTAAGATATGTACCTTATATAATTAACGAAAAGCCTAAAATACAAATATTTTTAAGTTATCTGTCCATGAGCTTCAAGGACAGAATTGAGTTTGATAACCCAAAAACCAGTGAAGAGGCATGAGAAAAGCTTATTTCTGTTATGAACAGAGTAAAAAGAGAGAACGATTACCCAACTTGAAGAATAAGAGAACAAGCAACTTTGACCAAAAGAGAAAGGGGTTTAAGTCTAATAAAAAAATTTGGAATAATTCTCAGAATTTCTCCAAGAATAACTATTAAGGAGCGGATTTTAAAAATAAAACACAGCAAAATACTACAGCACCAAAAGGCAGGGATATGCCTAACAATTTTGTTAAAAATAATGAACATAAGAAACCTGTAAAGTGTTGGGAATGGCAAGGACCACATTATCCCAAGTACTTTCCAAAAAGAAAAGGGAACTTCAACAATGTGCATACCATTCAAGAAGAGGAAATAGTTGGAGATGTAGCAAATGAAATGCCTAGAATAAATGTATCCTTGGAGAACCGACAGGATGATCATCAGACTTCCATGGTGGAAGTGCAAGGTATGATACAAAACCAGTATGTTTCTATTTTGGTTGATCCAGGTGCTAGTTTAATTTATGTGTCACCTAGCATAGTGGAGAAATGCAATTTATCTTTGAAAAAGTTTGGAAAATCTTGGTTGGTCTAGTTAGCTACAAGAACTAAAAGGAAAGTGGTTAATTATGTTGAAAATTGCGATTTGTTTATGAGTCGGTTTAAAACTCAAGTTAAGTTAAATGTGTTAATGTTAGGATCTTATGGTGTCCTAATATGTATGGATTGGCTAGAAAAACATCAAGTAATTTTAATTTTTTTTCAGAAAATGTTTACTTGTTTAAATGATATAGGAGAAATGATTACAGTCACAGGAATACCTAGGAAAATTTCTGTTAGACAAATCTCAACCTTACAGATGAAAAATGTTGTAAATTCTTTATTATACACATAATAAATAACAAACAATTTGATAAAGAAGATAATCTAATATTCGATGATATTCCAATCCTACAAGATTTCTGGGATTTTTTCCCAGAAGGAATTCGAGGATTACCTCCAAAGAGAGATTTCGATTTTATGATCAAATTAGCACCAGGAGTTGTACCTAATTCAAAGGCTCCTTATCAAATGAACATTTTAGAAATTAATGAAATAAAATTACAATTGCAAGAACTAATAGACAAAAATTATGTAAGACCAAGTGTATCCCCTTGGGGAGCACCTGTCCTTTTCGTTAAGAAGAAAGACGGTACATTACAACTATGTATAGACTACCGTCAACTGAATAAAATGAAAATTAAAAATAGATATCCTCTACCCTGCAACGATGATCTGTTTGACCAGATACACGAACCAACGATATTTTCAAAAATAGACTTGAGATCTGGATATCATCAAGTCATAATTAAAGACGAAGATATTTTTAAGACTACTTTCAAAACTAGATACGGACACTATGAGTTTGTAGTTATGCCCTTTGGGCTAACAAACACTCCCACAAAATTTATGTGCTTAATGAACAGTGTCATAAGAAAATACTTAGACACATTTGTAGTCGTATTTATAGACGACATATTAATTTATTCTAAAATGAAAGAAGAACACAACGAAAACTTGCAGATAATACTACAAGTTTTAAGAGAATATAAATTGTATGCTAAGTTCAGTAAATGTGAATTTTATAAAGATAAGATACAATATCTAGGGCACGTGATATCCGAATAAGGAATATCAGTAGACCCAGATAAGATAAAATCAATAATTGATAGGCATGTTCCCAAGGACATAAGTGATGTATGATCCTTTATGGGAATACCAGGTTATTATAGGAAATTTATAGAAGTATTTTAAAAAATCGCAAATCCTATAACATCATTACAGAAAAAGGGAAATATATTTGTCTGGGATCAAAAATGAGAAGAAAGTTTTAATAAATTAAAAGGATTATTAACCATTACACCCATTTTTAAAATAGAAGATCCAAAAAAATATTTCGTTGTATGCACTGATGCATGCAATGAAGGTTTAGGTGGAGTACTGCCACAAGAAGGTCACGTAATTGCTGATGAATAGAGGAAGTTAAAAACACACAAAAATAATTATGCAACTTATGAATTAGAGTTGGCTGCCATAATCCATGCTTTAAAAATGTGGCACCATCATCTAATAGGTAAAAGGTTTTTTTCTAATGTCTGATAACATAAGTTTAAAATATATGTTTGATCAACAAAATCTAAATGCAAGGAAATCTAGATGGTTAGCTTTTCTTAGCGAATATGATTTTGAAATCAAACACATTAAAGGAAAGAAAAATAAAGTGGTTGATGCCTTAAGTAGAAATGCAATAACAAGTTTTATAGATACCATTAGCAGTTATAAAACCAAATTAGAGGGTAAATTGGAAGAATGAATAAAAATCGACACAGAATACCAAAGTTTAAAATAAAAAGTAACTTGGAATGTATTTGAAAATATAAATACAGACTACATTTTAAATGAAAAAGGCTTAATGCTGTATAAAAATAGACTTTATGTGCCTAACATACCAGAAGTTAAACTGTTGATTTTAAATGAAGTACACAAAATTCCTTACTCCGAACATTTGAGGTATCAAAAGATGATAAATATGTTGAGAAAAGAGTATTTATCACCTAATATGAAGAACGGAGTTGTTGAATTCATAGCTAAGTGTATAGAATGTCAGCAAGTTAAAGCTGAACATCAACACCCAACAGATCTTTTACAACCATTACCAATTCCAAATTGGAAATGGGAAGTCATCAGTCTTGATTTTATAACTGGTTTTCCTAAAAATAAGAAACAAAATGATTCAATAATGGTAGTTGTGGACAAAATAAGTAAGGAAGCACACTTTATACCTGTTAAAACAACTCATAAAGCTGCCAACATTGCTAACATCTTTATGCAAGAAATTTTTTGTTTACATGGAATTCCAAAAGTAATAATTTATGACAGAGATCCTAAGTTTACTAGTAATTTTTGGAAATCTTTATTTAAAGGACTAGATACTAAATTAAATTTCAGTACTACTTATGATCTGCAAATGGATGGAAAAACAGAAAGAGTCAACCAAGTACTAGAAGATATGTTACGAATGTATGTAGGTGAGCATGCATTTGTTAAGGTAAAACCCAGAAAGAGATCCTTTAAACTAGGGAGTTGTGCTAAATTACCACCCAGGTATTATGGACCATTCAAAATATTGGAAAGAGTGGGGCCAGTGGCATATCAGTTAGCTTTTCCACCTAATATTAGAATACATAATGTCTTTTATATTTCTATATTGAAAAATTATGTACATGATGCTACTCATGTGATCGACTAAAATGTGATTCAGGTAGAACTGGAAGGATATTTTTTAGGTGGAACTGGACTATATTATCGACAAGAGAGAATTTTTTCTTTGGAATCGCACCATTGGATAGGTAAAAGTGCAATGGAAACACCTCAGTATAGATGAAGCAACCTAGGAATTGGAGAGAGATATGCGGGTGGCATATCCAGGTCTGTTCCAGGAAGACTCAGACTAAACTTAAGCAACATCGAGGACGATGTTGAACTTAAGAGGGCTGTTTGTAACACACCTAGAACTAAAAAAAAATATTTTTATTTATTTCAGAAAGAAAAAACATTATGTTAAATTTATAGTAAAGTTTTTATAACCAATTAATTTTGTCAAGGATGACTGTAATTGAAGAATTTTTATTTTAATAATTAAATAGAAGAGACACCTATCCAAAGGAGACTATTAAATGAGTACTCACTAACCCACTAGGAGGAATGAGCAGCTATAGAAGGCTGGTTGACAAGTGGTAGCACTAGCATTTCACTTTCTAGTTGTTGCAGGAAGCAAAAACCCTAAAATTGTGGTCATGTTCCATGAGAGGGGGAACTGATTTGGTGGCTCATTTAATTCCAAAATTGTCCCAAATACCTAGTCAATCTTATAAATACCATCAAATTGAGCAGGAGGATCACTACTCATGTTGTTCCAAGTGAATGTACCTTGTGATTGCTGCAAATTAAAAAGTCAGGCACACAAGGAATTTGATGAGGGGATAACTAAAGTGGAATTGTTGAGTTAAGTCTACTACTGAGTGATAAGTTGTAACAAGTTGTTGTGTGGGCTATTAGACAATGATATTCATCCTAGTGGTTCAGTGAACAATCTCAAGGGTCCTAAGCAAGTAATATTGGTTGCTTCAAGAGAAGTTTGGGTGGAACAGTCTCCTTTGGGTGTCTGTCCCCTTCTGCACATTATCTAGGTTCTTACTATTATTATTTGTTGTGATTTAATTCTAAGTATGTACTTTTTATTTGGAAGTGTGCTCAGTAGCTGTAAGTTGGATAATTTGATATGTTCTGAATTCTTTATCTGAAAGTTGTTTCGGAAATTGTTCTAATAGAAGAAAACTACATTTCAGTTTATTCAAAGTTAAGGTTTAAATTTACTGGTCTAATTTTTCTGTTAAGTAAATCTTTAGCTTAAATGATGTTTTTCCACTTTACCTTAGTTATTTCAATCTACTATATTGTTAATATTAGTGGAAATAACATCTACTTTCAGTGAGACTAGTGAAAACCCTATAAAACCCTATTACAAATATTATTATAAAATATATATCTAATTACAAAGATTTATAAGTAATTATATATAAAACTGATAAATCATAATAAGGATAAAACTCTTAGAGAGTTTCGTAAGCTACTTATAAAATTTCTTTAATTAAACTAAACAGTGCTCATTCTAAATCTTATCAAGGGTTTGAATCTGTAATAGAGAATATACATAGTATATACGTTTATGCTCATGTTAAATTCTTAGAGAAATAAACTTAATAACTTCAAACTGGAACCTCTAAGTAAACCACAATGTTCAGGTCCAAAATCCACATAGTTTTTGCTTATATGTTTTTTATGTATGTTTCTAGGGACGAGTTCCAGCATCTGAATATAAACCCTAGATACAGTTAAGATAAACAAAACTTCAAATTAAAATAATAACTAAGCTAGGTTACAGATCATTCTCGGTTAAGGATTCTTTCCACCGAATTATTTTATGGAGACGATATGGCCCAGTCTTTTACAAAAACCATTAATGTTGAATACCAAATCGATATTATCGATAGGCTACAGCACTGGATACAAGCTGTAAGATGAATTGGTATTATCATCTACAATCTATTACTTACAGATGAAAATTACAAACAACCTTAGGGATTAATTTGTTTTCTTTAGAATCAGTATTATCCACTAAGAAGAACTTAAATATTTTGGAAGTGGCCCTACGGCTCTCTCTTAAATAGTTGTGACAATGTAAAGGCCTCACAGCCATATTTTATTTTTATAAGAAGAAACCATAGAACTACAAAACCAAACATGACTAAACTATATACATAAAGAATCTTTAACATATTTGTTACAAGATTACCAATGGTTTCATGGCCTTCTAACTATCGTATTAAAGAAAACAACACTATAAAAATCAATATAGTATTTAAGACTGCAAATGTAAAAGCCTCACGAGCTACTTTCAAAACCTTTTCCATAAAAAGATAAACAATAATAGCTTATTTACAATGTTACAAAAACGACGAATTGTAAATCAATTTTACAAATGAGTTTATACATCACAAAATCCCTCACATGGTCAAATATCTTATAGATACAGTCGTAGGGATGTTCTTACATCTTAAACCAAAACCATTAACCCTACATTGTTCGACTTCCCAGTCGTAGGGTTTAACGTTACATTTTTCATGTGTAAAATGCCTCATGGCTACCAAAGGGACTCATCACTTTCACCAAAAATCCAATGGAAAGATGGGCATCTAGAACATGCCATAAGATTTCAAGTCAAACCACAGATCCATGGAGGATGAGGTACAAGTCTTACCCGGACCATAACCCTGATAGCGCTTGTGACCAATCAATTTGTTTGTAGAGAACCACACGGGGATCCCTACTACACATACGATCCCAGAAGTCAAACAATGGTTAATGAACTGTGTTGTAAACAAAGGAAAAGAATTATTGAAACTGTGGAGAAAGAACTTACCTATCACTGTGTATAGAATCGTAACTAGAGAAACACAGGCGCCACCGTAACGAACCTCACTAGTGAACTGTTCATTCTCGAACGTGTTAAAAAGGTGTTGAGGGTCAAGAGCCATGACTCCTCCGCCTTTTTTTTTCACAGGGAAGATACCAGGTCGAACCTACAGAGACCAGTTGTGTCAAATGAAAAACAATAAACCCCAAATGAAACCTCAATGAAGAGGCACACATGTTTAACGAGGTGCATTAAACCCCTAGGGTTTTCCATCGTGCACTTTGGCCACCAACTAGAGCATTCAAGGCCTCCACATGGCCTGCATGTGAACCCATTCAATTCACTTCCTTTACACATATTTTCAATCTCCATGGTTTTTGAACTTAAATCAACCATCATATCATTTAAGAGTCTAGGCACTTTTATATAGTTCCCTCTCAATGGTATATGAAAAGAAATAATGTATTGTGGGGTAACAATAATATAAAGTTAGATTTAGAACTTAGTTAGTTTATAGGTTGATTTCCAACCCTCAGTGTCCCACCTTTTTCTTAGGATGTGGATGCCTTATAGCTTAGGATATTATATTTTTAGCAAGAAAACTTAATGTGTGATCTCATTCACCCGCACAAAGAAAAACAAAGGTACTTGCGTTAGCCTTATAGGCTAAATAAAACATGTGACCTTTTTCCATTCCTAACTCATATGTAGGACCAAAAAATGGAAAATGAAAACATATTTTACAATTTTGCAACCAACAAAGTTTTAAAAGTAGTGTTAGCAACAAGATAGTATCAACTAGAATACATGACGATGTATCCACATAATGTTGTAAAAAGAAACATGTTGATGGAAACAATAAACACACATCTCATGGATTTATCTTCCTAGGAATTTATAAAGTTACATATAGTAAATATTTTTTTATGAAATTCAGGGATGTTACATTCTCTGGGAGGGCCCCTCAGTGGCAGTGTGACACATTTGCTTGTTTCCTTAGTATTAGATAAGTAGTGTGTGTTTCTTTCAGTTTTGATGTGTGTATAAATTAAATTGTAATGATTTAATTCCTATATTTATTTGCTTAGAACATTTTCCATTTCTTGCTATGCGTGAATAAGATCTCAGTACATCTTTTTCAATATAGTAATTTTCTGAAATGTTTTTTCCTATTTACAGTGTGAGTTCGTAGATTGTGTATTTTACATAGATTTGTATATCATTGGTAAACTGTGTGTGTAGGAGCACTCCGCATGGGTTTCTATTTTTATAATTTAGTGGAATGATAAATATGGTAGCTTTTGCATCTATCGGTTCCCTGTAGGCTAAATAAATTTTGAATGTTAGTTATAAAATTCTTTTTTCATTAGATTTAAAAGTAAATTAGCATCACTATTTTTTAATCTCTATTTATAGGTATAGTCATATTCCATCCCTGTGCATTTTAGTTATATTTTAATATATACATTATGGTTTTCACACAATAGTTAAAATAAATCTTTTTAATGAATTGATCTAGGTTAATACAGTTTTGATTCTTAGTATAAAATCATCTATTACATAGATTGAATTGTAATTTGATAATTTTGTTCCAGTAGATAAGTTTGTCCATATAATGTGAAGTTATCTAATAAAATAGAATTTTAAGTTTTCAATGGTAAATAATTAATGATTATAATTATGTAGCATAGGATTCTAGTTTACTTTCTGTAATTAAAGAAATATTTTATCAACTCTGTATATTTATAGTATTAGATCATGTAGACAGGTTTGTAATTGTTTCTATGTGAATATAGGATAGGTTAATAATGTTTAAATTATCTTAGAACTTAATGATATTTCGTTTCCATCTCATCTTAGAAATAGAAGTAGAATTGCGTCTGCTGATAATTTCAACTATGTTTACAGGTCATTTTGATTCTATTCCTCGGGATATAACTTGCAGCGAATAAGGTTGATTTATAAATATGTAAACTGAGTTTGCTTTATTAGGTTGTGGTAAAGAACATAAATATTTCATTTGTGACTAGGATAGGATTAGATTCTGCTCACTTAGTTTGTAGAATTATTCAATAAAAGATTGTTATCCTTTGATCTAGTTTTATTATACATGAAAGCCTACTTTATAAACATGTATTCTGAATCCAATTTATATATTGTAATTTGCCAATAGGACTTAATCACCAAAACTCTTCTACCTTGGAATATATTTTTCCATGGCTCTAAGTTTACAAGCCCTGGTTGACAAATATAATATTGGGAAAATATTATAGATAGAAATTGTACCAATATTTTGGTGTTGTTTCCAGGAAGTTGTTTTGTAAGGTAGAATAGGTAGAATTTACCTATGAAACTTAAGAATAGGCAGGTGGCGGGGGAGCAATAAGACGAGAGGTAAGAACCTACGCATCTGTTATAACAGACGCCCCCATACCCAGTAATAGTAGTAGTATTGTAGGATTTCATTTCATTTTAGTTTTTCTTTCATGAATAGACCTAGAGATTTGAAAGGTAGATACGTTAGAACCAATTCCCAAAACCCTATCAAAATTCCTACTAACCTTTACGGGGGGTGTGCCCACGGGGACTTCACTTAGTGAACATCTCACATAGCACGTGCGATCGTGGGATATTATAGAATACCCTTAATTTCCAAAGATATTGACCCAAACTCTTTTTGTTGAAACCCCCTCCCAATACTTAAAACCTCCTCCCCACCCCTNTGAAGCCCCCGTGGGTGTGCCACCTCGTCCACTAACTCAGCGGAAAGGTATTGAAAGATACATGTAGGGAGTAGTTCTACTTGGAAACCTGAAGAAACTCTTTCTGGAAATTTTTCAGGAGGAGCCATAGAAAATAGAGAAATCCTGGCAGGAGGTCCTAAAGACCACAATTCACATAAACCTGAAGAGGTTCAAAAGGGTTCGTCATTGGAAACCCTTAATCCTCCACTAGTCCTAAAACATAACGATACATCTTTTACACTAGTAGGGAATCCGAACTTCATAAATTTTATTGATCCTGAGCAGGTAAACACTCTCTTTGGAAGCTCTGTAAATACAGTTGTTTCACATATTGATACACCCATGGTAGGGCCTACACTCCCTGTAGAACCTGATCAACATGTGGCAGACAAATTCTCTCATCGAAGGAATATTTCCCCTAAAAAAGAGCGTTAGGATGCCTCATTATCACCAAGAAAGGAACCCTCTAGGTATACTCTCTTTAGAAATAGAATCTACATGGAGAGATGGGGAGAAAATGAAGATCATGACGAAGTTAGAAATGATGAGGAAGAAGAAGAAGTAGAAAATTGGGCTGAAGTTACTTTTGGATTTCCTATCCTATAAACTACACAAGATGTAAATATGAATAACATCCCTCCTTCTTCACTACCTACTTTCTATGGGAAGAGTAGTGAAGACCCAGACACATATATGTTCGAGTTTGGTATTCTGTGTAGGAGCTATAACTATCTACAAGATTCCCAAAACCTGAAACTTTTCCCTACCACACTAAAAGATTCTGCTCTAAGATTGTTTATGGGATTAGGAGAATATAGTATTAGAACTTGGGAAGATATGAAAACTGCATTTTTACAGAAATATCAATATTATTGCAAACCTAAAGACTCTCAAAACAACATTTTCAAGATACAACAACTTGAAGAAGAGAGCCTATAGGATTATCTCGAAAGGTTTAATTATGTATTACACAAGTCTAAATATAATGACCTTCAAGAGGATTCCATAAGGACACTCTTCCTTAAGGGGATCTCAAAATATTTATTAGAAACCCTTAATCTCATGGCATCTAGAGATATCTCTGATAATACTTTTGCACAAATTTGTGAGATGTGTAGAAATTAATCTAGAAGTAGGGGAAAAGTTGGGAGAAATATTTAGGAATCTTATAATAGAAATCTAAAAGGAAATACCTCTAGTTCTGGTGGAGCCATGAGGATAGAATTGGGAAACCTATTGGAGAACTTCAAAAATGATATTTTAGTAGCAATGGGTTCTCAATTAGATGCATTACAAGCTAAGAAAAGACAAGAGGAAGAGAATGCAACAATGAGAATTTTTTGTCCAAGATGCAGGACCAAGCATCCCCAATGGGAATTCCCATTGAATAATGCCTCAGTATGTCACATTTGCACGGAGGATCATACAACGAATATTTTTCCATCGTTGCCTGGTTTACAAGCCATATATAAGAGTGGGGATGTTGGTGAAACATATAGGAGGCCTTGGAAACCTAGAGACCAAGTAACATATCAGGATCCATTGTCATAGCCCCCACCCTATTATCATCCTTACCAACCACCTCAACAATGGAACACTTCAAGTTGGCAGAATTGGCCACCTCGATATCCTCCTCCTCTTCCTCATTATGCTCAGCATCATTATTGGCCACATTGATGGAGGGGACAAGCATATGCTTAGTCACCACCTATTCCCATACCTAGTCATCCTTATCCTTAGTACCCACCCAATATCTAGCAACTCTTATCTGGGTATGTGCCTCCACTTCCCCTTATTGCACAACAACCTCACCATTTTTAAAACACAAACCCCCCAAGACCTACACTATTACCTGCACAATAGATACCCAACCCAAACAATAAAAAAACTCAAGCTCTCAACAGCATTGAGTTGCAAACTCTTCCATATTATGTTATTTCGACTACACTTGTGGACAAGATCCAATTACAATCTGGAAGAGTTGTGAATGATAAAACCAAGTCATCAGTCATCATTCATGAAGAGAATGAAGAAGAAGAAGAATGCAATGAAGTCATGAATGATGATATTTTAAAGGATGTGGTCATCTCAAAAATACCAGTACATAACCATCCCAGTAAGAGGCAACTCAGGAAGAAATAATCCCCCCATTTCCGGAATGTCTAGCAATAGAAAAACCCGTGATTCATCCTGAGTATGATATTATAAATGAATTAAAAAATATTTGTGTTAAAATACCTCTATTGCAAGTTATTAAGGACATACTAATTTATAGTAAGGTAATAAAGGAACTCCGTATCAAAAGGCCAGGTAAGAAACAGAAATACCCCCCGACAATTCATGTTATAGGAGAGATGTCTGAGTATATGGCAGACCAATCTAAAATTGCAAAATATACAAATCCAAGAATTCCGGTGGTAACTGTTATCATAAAAAATACTACCAAAGGAAACATGCTTATAGATATAGGGTCTGCTATTAACATGATGACCACTACGATATTATAAACTCTGCAATTGGGACAGTTTCTCTGACCTACCCCTACAAATCCTAGAATTATAATACTGCACCACTATAATTCTTGTTGGAGTTCTGGATGACATCATTGTATCAGTAGCTTCATGGGAATATCCCATGGAATTCATGGTTATACAATCAAAGGATCATTCTAAAGGACACCCTATTATCTTGGGAAGACCATGGTTAGCTACTGGTAATGCCTTTATAGGATGGAGGGACGGAGATATGACCATTTCTAATGGGTTATCCACACAGAAACTTGCTCTATACCCACCAGCACAACTAGTGACTGAAAACTTATGGTGGTTGGACTGTCCTTTTGGAGATGAAAATTGTGAAGAGCTTTCACTTCCTAGTGATTATTCCTAGGCACTTCAGGAGCATACTATTAAAAGTGTGTTAAATCAATTTGTTTCTTCAACAACATGTATATATTTCCCCCAGTCTTTTGCTTGATTCGATCAATTTTTTGGAGATGAGTTTCAAGAGAATTTGGACCTCTCGATATTTATAGATAAATCATGGTGTCTTTGCAATTGAATACCATACATGGTCCTATACCATAGCTTGTGAGGTCATCCCTGGAAAATTTCTACATATAAACATTGGTTTAAGTGAAAACCAACAAGAGCAGTTGCTAAAAGTTCTTAAAATTCAAATTGGAGCATTTGCATGGGAATACACTAATATGAAGGGTATATGCCCCGACATGTGTATTCACCATATTTACACAGATGTGAACATACCACCTTTAAGGAAACCTCAGAGAAGGATGAACCCTGCCTTGAAGGACATAGTTAAGGAAGAATTACAAAAAATTCTCAATGCCGGTTTCATCTACCCAATTTCTAACAATAAATGGGTATCTCCTCTAATGGTAGTCTCAAATAAAGTCACAGGGAAATAGTGTATTTGTGTTGACTTATAAGAGCTGAATAAGGATACTCTTAAAGACTATTTTACCTTGACTTTTAATGACTAAGTGCTAGATACCCTATTTGGTAAGCACTACTTTTCTTTTCTCGATAGGTACAGTGGATACAATCAAATACTAATAGAACCTGAGGATCAAGATAAGACTACTTTTACTTGTCCCTGGGGAACATATGCCTATATATTTTTTCCATTTGGCCTGTGTAATGCACCTGCCACCTTTCAGCATGCACTCTTAGGAATTTTTGTCGATCTTATACATGACTACATATAAATGTACATGGATGATTTTACAACTTATGGTAATACCTTTCAAGAGGACCTTGATAACATTGAAAGGGTTCTTATCCAATGTCAAGAGACAAACTTAGCCCTCAGCCATGGAAAATGTAAAATGTTGCTAACAGAGGGTATAGTTTTGGGACATGTCTCTTCTCAAGGAATCAAGGTAGACCCTTCCAAGATAGAAGTAATTATTAATCTTCCCTCTCCAAAAACTCAAAAGGAGGTAAAGCGATTTCTTGGCCATGCATGATACTATCGACATTTTATTGAAAAGTTTACTAAAATAGTTGCACCTATGTTCAAACTACTTATGAAATATGCAAAATTCCAGTGGACTGAATCCTGTCAACATGCTTTTGAGACCTTAAAATCAAAGCTATCAGTGGCACCAATACTTAGGGTTCCTGATTGGTCCCTTCCTTTCCATTTATTCACTGATGCTTCTAACATGGACATAGGAGGGGTCCTAGGTCAAAAGGAAGACCAAGCATCATATGTCATTTACTTTGTTAGCAAGAATTTGACTCCTTCTGAATTGAATTACACCGTTACTGAAAAAGAGTTTTTGGAAATAGTCTATGTTATCAACAAATTTCATCATCACATTACAAGATATGAAGTTTTTGTACACACAACCACTCTGCCATCATATTCCTAATGAACAAACCAATTACCAATGGTAGGGTAACCCAGTGGCTTCTTTTGTTAAAAGAGTTTAACATCTCCGTCATTGATCGATCTGGTTGAGAGAATTTGGTAGAAAATTTCCTCTCTCGTATTCAACATGATGACGGTGTTAGACCCGTTGATGATAATTTTCTCGATAAGCATCTATTTTTTGTGTCTGTTCAAACCCCTTAGTTTGTAGACATCGCTAATTATTTAGCAACTGGGAAGTTACGAAACCACATGTCTCCACATGAGAAACGTTGAGTTATAGTCCATAGTTCTAACTACTCTTGCGTTGACAATGAACTTGTTCATACTGTCCCAAATATTATTATCAAATGATTTGGACGATAGGATGAGATGGAATAAATCCTCCACGCATGTCATGATGGGCCTTGTGGTGGGCACTTTTCTGACAAGCAGACAACATATAAAGTGTTGCACTCTGAATATTACTGGCTGAGCATTTTCAAATATGTCTCCAACTATGTTAGAGGATTTGACAGTTGTCAAAGAATGGGTAGTCCTACATCAGCTGATGAGATGCCCTTACAACCTCAGGTTATGATTGAGCCTTTTGAGAAATGGGCTCTTGATTTTGTAGGGCCAATCTCTCCCATGTCCTGCAAAAATAAGTATATCTTAGTTTGCACAGACTACATCACTAAATGGGTGGAAGCTAAAGCTTTGTTTCAACCCACAGAGAAATATGTGGTAGAATTTATATATGAAGAGATATTTACCCGATTTGGTGTACCTATGGAAATTTTCATTGACCAAGGAATTAGAGGAAATTTGAGGTCTAAAATGGGCCTCCTAAGGAAAATGATAAAATAATAGTTATTAATTTTGGAGGAAGAATGAAAAAAACTACTTTTTTTGTTCATATTTTCAACATATCTCCCTGTGTTTTTACTCAAATTCTGAGCGGGATAGCTCATTTGATGTGGAATTTAATTCCTCATCCAGCGAGTACCCACATAGCATACTTTTGATGGACCCCGCTACCCCAAAAATAAGAAATACCTGAAAAAACTTGATGATGATGTCATCATCACATTTTTTTAGGTATTTCTTATTTTTGGGGTAGTGGGGTCCATCAAAAGTATGCAGTGTGGGTGCGCGTTGGATGCGAAATTAAATTCTGCATCCAACGAGCTCTCCCGCTCAGGATTTGAGTAAAAACACAGGGAGATATGTCAAAAATACGAACAAAAAAAGTAGTTTTCTTTTATGACAAATATGTCAATTCAACCATTATGGTTGACTCATTTTATTGAAATTATATTGGTTCCTGAATTCAAACTCACAAAATTTATTGTTGGTGCGTTTTCTTATAAGGCCCATTTTAGACCCAAAAATTCCTCTAATGATCTCAGTTCACCTCCAAGTCAATGAAAGAACTTACTGAAAAGTATGGCATCATACATTGTAAATATTCACCATATCACCCATAGGCTAATGGTTAGGTAGAATCCACAAATAAATTATTAGAGGCTATCCTGGCCAAAACCATTCAGTTACATCATAAGGATTGGGAAGATAGACTCCTAGAGGCCCTATGGGCTTATCGAATAACATGGAGGAACACTACTGGACATACACCTTATGAGCTGGTATATGGAAAACAAGTTCGTTTACCCATCGAATTTCAAGTAAATACTTTTCGTATGGCTGCACAGTTAGGGATTGATTTAGAAGAAGCACAAAAACAACGAATTTTACAGATCAATGAGTTATACAAGATTAGACAAGATGCATTCAACGAACAATGTTAATACAAAATCAACGTAAGAAATGGCATGACAAATTTATTAAATAGAATTAGTTCAAAACTGGGGATTGGGCACTACTATTTGATTCGAGGTATAAAAATTTCAAAGGAAAATTAACTACCCGTTGGATGGGTCCAGATGAGATTGTTACAGCTTTTGACAATGGGTCAGTAGAAATTAAAACAATTGATGATGCACAGGTTTCTTTTGTTGTAAATGGACATAGACTGAGACTTTATCACAAACCTATCTCTAAACAATTTTTTTGCAGGATGTCTCACAGCAAGAGGCGATGGAGCTGGTAGAAGGGGAAGTTTCTTCTCCCTCTCCTAGTTCTTTATTTGTTTCTAAGTTTTTTCTATTTGTATCTATGTATATATATCTCTGTTTTTTAGAATAAATAAGAACCATTCTTGACCATTGACTCATATTTCTTGCCACAAGAAATTTCTTACAATTAAACTTATCAAGCTTCATTCGCTGAAAAAGGGAAGTATATTATAGGATTTTAAATACTATTCCCTTGATTATTTGATGATTTCAGCCACAAATGACAATTGTGAAATTAAATTCTTGTTATTTTAACCATTGGTCTTCCATGGTTTTGTGTGTTTGTATCCATTCATATGCTCTATTCTTAGTAAATTTTCAGATTATTTTTAGTGATTCTTTTTTTCTTACGTAAGATTGATATGTAAATTTCTTGTTCTTCATTTGAATTCCAGATGTTCTTAGTACATATTAACTTAGCTGTCGATTTAGTACTTGGGGAAATCTTTTTAAATAGTAATAGGAGAGGATTTTGAGATGTTATCTTTGAGAAACATCATTGTGATCATTTGAGGGAGAAAAATTGGGCTAATAGGTGTCTTTTTTCTATTATCCTTTGGCTCCACCCACCACATATTAATATAATCAGCCATATGTATTATCAATTCAGAAAGAATATTTTTGCAATATTTGTATAGCTCTATTATTAAAAGAAAACTAGTTGTCCTTTAAACCCATGTACCATCCCAATCCATAATAAGGTTTTCAGAGTTGCTCACCCATCCACTCACTCATAGGCGATAAAATGCTGAAAATATATAGGGAGTGGAAGTATGGGACAAGAGCCTCTGATGAAAAAAGGGTTCAAGAGGCTAACCCATCGTGGTACTGAACAGGCTCGCTTGTAGCGGGTAACAACCTGTGATTTGATAAGGTAAACTTGACGGGGTACTGAACAGGCCTGACTGACAGAGGGGAATCTGGGTTGAAAATGACAAACTTGTTTAAATTTTTTTTTTGCGTAAAATATGTATATGGTTTTGTTTCACGTTATAATTGCTTTGGGTCTAATTGAAAAGAAGTATATATGGTTGAACTTAAGTAAATGACCTTCATCATTCAAACATGGGAGAATAGCCTCAATACTATCTTAAGACCAGTTGTCTAATCTTCATGTGATCAAAGATATTTATCTTGCCAGGTGGGGCCATATGTGTGGCATCTCCAGGATCTTAAATGTGAAATTCGGTTGGATTTCTATAGGAACTGTGATTCTTGTGCACTAGGGAGATTTGACTGAGTTTCTATGGATGCCAATGGCAAGGGAATTTAAATTAGTTAATGTAATCTCATCATTAATATAGGGATCACTGTGGTTTTATCTGAAATATTATGATAGTAAAAGACCATAAGGTTTTCTTGTTGTGAATCAAGCTGACTAGGAATTGTTTCCATTTTCTGTTTACTTGTGAATCAATCAAGGTATTTATCCTGAAGAATCTTAGAGGTAGTTTTTGTTGGCTGGAATATTTCACCTCCTGCGGACAGCAAGGTGTTCCACTGGTTTGAATGGTTCAGATCCAGACCAAATAGAGGACAGAGGTTGAAGACTCTCCCTAGACGCTATAGATATCTGGAATACAAGGCTTTGACAGTTCACCTATGTACCTACAAAAAATCTCAACACGAAACGAATCAAAGCAAACAGAATATGATCTACTAATCTATGCTAGTGACTAAGGAATCTAGCAACATATATATGCAAAATCACAACAACAACATCATATGTGGGACAAAAATCAACTTACATTAGAAATATGAAGAAGTTTACAACCAAGCCTTAGTGTTGACATGCATCTCCATGAAACCAGCTCTTCATCCCCAAAATATCCGACTCTAGCTCTCTATGTTCTCTCCAAATGATCTTGGGCCCAGAATCAATCCAACAGCATAACAATACCTTCAATGTTCTCCCCTCAACCATGGCTATGAGCTCATATTTATAGGGCTTTAATGGATAGAGATGGTTGAGAAATTAGTGGGTGAGGTGGCCTCTAAGATCCTAGGATGAGGGATCTCGAGCTCAACCAACCCACAATAGTAGGGATAAGGAAATACATGAGGCTTATCATCTGGAAGCCTCAAGAAAATTCTCTTTTTCCCTTTTTACCCAGGGTACCGTGCTTCTCCTTCTATGACAGAGCAGTTCTGGTAATAACCGCCTATGGACCAAGGGAAATGGGTGGTGGCACTGCTTGTGGACAACCGATGAAAGGTGGTGCAAGCAGGAGTACCGCTCCTGGATAAAGGGGCATGCACGGTGCTGGGAATTTGTATAACAGATTGATGAAAAACCATTTAGTTTCCACTCTAGAAGTTGGGATTCAGGGCAAGTAAGTATGTCAAATTTCTTATCACATGATGGTGACAGGATTTTGGTATAACAGGATGCCCCCCAAAGCATGAGTCTTAGAGTGATACGATAAACAATAGCTTTGAGAACAATTCGTCACCAGGAGATGAAAATTTCGGCTCGATTGGAGTATGCAGTCAAACAGGCATCTGTAGTACATCGGTATGTTGACTCATAGACACAAGTAACCAAACTCATAGTTGCAGACCAATACAAGGTAGATCCATGAGTGGAATAAACAAGCATGGCTACTAGAATACAGCGTAGATCCATGTGATAGAGGACTCAAACTTGGACATAGCTACCAGACATACAACGTAGATATATGTCATATAGATGCAAATTTGAGCATAGCCATGACTATACAAATGTGGATCCATGCTAGATATACAAAACTCCATCACAAACTGGGGAAAAAGCAATGATCACTTTTAAACAAATTCCCTAGGTCTTCTTCTCGTCTTCCACAAAGTACGATTCTATCCATGTGATTACAATGATCTGAAGTTGAACATGGTAGAAACCACTTGATTACCGGCCAATGATGTGAACCGTTAACAAGTGCGAGGGAGATCACCATTAATGTCAATGACTCCCAAGGTACGCTAGTACAATATACTGAGTGCGAATAGATGTCTTGATGTCGAACACCCAGTCGATTCTATCGATCAAAGGTCAATGATGTGAACCTATGTCAAGAGTGAGAGAATCTGTCATTAAGGCTTACAAACCTAAAGGTACTAAATATTGTTTCTAAGACTGTTTCCCAGATGATGAGCTGATGTCGACGGGAATAGTCTTGTCGAAGGAGGGCCATGATGAGTCCCACATCGATGACACGAAACTCGGAACATAGTTCTAGAATGATGTGAATGTAGTAACCATATGACTAACTCAAAGATACTGACACAAAGACTGTGTAGACCGTAAAGGTAAAACTTCATCAGATCCCCTTTGAACATCGGGTGGCATGACAAAATGACTTGGCAGCATGACTAGACAGGACATATACACAATGCGACAATGGACAATGCATTCTTTTGAAAGAATCAAAGGATTGACATGAATCATGAAAGTGGATCATCACGGAGATCAGCTGAATACCCAATTGACTAACATGATTGTGCAGACAAGTGCCATGTTCAAAGGTAATTGTTACGAAGAGAAATTCCTATGGCTTGGGGTACCACAACAGACAGCTTGACTCTAGAAATCAATCCTTTTCAATATGCAATAGAAATTAAATGTCTAATACTAAGGATCAGACCTCATACCTTATTTGAGACGGTTAAATTAGATCCCCGTTGAGCTTTCCAATCTTCAGCTTGAAATGATAGATTACTTCCTCAACAACAAGTAAACAATACAAGCATTCTATATATCATGGTGTTAGATCTATTCTAGCATATATAATCAATGATGTATAATCATTTGACATAATCCCATGGATAAAATATTCATTCAAACACACATCATTGGACAAAAAAAGATATTTCTATTAATATAAATCAGAGATTACAAGATACAACCTAGTACGACACGTCTGCGAACCGGAGAAACTGAATCCCCCAATTGGGCCTCCACCACCTCAATCCTCCATCTCTCGATAGCAAGCTCACAAGAAAAAGGCAAGCTTGGGAAGAACACACTAGTGCTCCAAGGGACAAAGGGATGCAGACTCAAGCATAAGTTCCAGCAACAATGGACTATGGTTTCTTTGCTCTCAATTCTCTCTTCCTCTCCTTCAATGTACCAAGGGGTTTCGTATATAGCTTTCAAAGGTGTAATGAAAGGTTGAATCCGAGCGATCTCAAGGCATAGGGAAGGCTAGGAGTCAAATGAGTTGGATCCATGTCAAGGAAAACTCCAAAAGGATTTGGATTATGCACACATCCCAATGTATGCGGTTTTAGTGGTAAAACCCATGTATATATGCGCTTATAGGTTTAAAATTCGCGTGTATCATTTTTCATATGTTTTTAGGGATGATCAAGGAAACATCAAAGGACAAAAAATGGTCCATGGGGTCTAAGGAGTCTGCAGTGGGACAGGGGAAGGCCATACAAAGTGTGATTCACCTGGAGTGGTGAAATCAGCTATAACAGTAACGACAAACAACTACCATTATTTACAAAATGATTCCCTTCACATTTTCCCCATTGTGATTGATGAGTGCCTCTTTTTGGTTTTACGAGTTCAAAGAGGGTAACAAACACTCGATATAGCTTGTCAGAAGACAAGTCTAGTCTCATATGTTTTACGAACCTGAGAGAGGACGGGTTCGTTCCCAAAATGGGTCTCTCAATGTTTAATTTAACGAGTCCACTGAAAGAAAACTCGATATTGTTCATGTTTAGAGAGTCTGAAAGAATACAAAAGAAAACTTCATGGGTGTCCTTTTTCGTATGATTTAGTCTCTAAGGCTCGAAAAAGTGTAAAATCATACCTTAGAGAACTCTTCTAGTCATGATTAGCTGGAGTGTTCCTTTCTCATAAATAGTCCTATCCAAACCGAGAAAGAGATAACCTACCATCGGACGGACGACTCTTCAAATACTTTAACGAGCATGAAGAAGACAAGATCGCTCGACAATATTTTTGTATTTAGGGAGCCTGAAAAAGAGGTGAAAAGAGAACTCCATGACACTTCTTTACACAATGTCGTATTTTACGAGCCTGGAAAGAAACTTGAACTGGACTTGAAACTTTGATACTATATTTTAACGAGTGTGACAAAGTGTCGTAATAAATGATCAACAACCTTTTCCATTTTGTGAAAGTACGAAAAATCCATAAAAAAACTTTCCAAAGATTCTTACTAAAGTCAACCTGTAGATGACTCATAAACAAGTGTTAAATGCATTCAAAATCAACATTAAGGAATTATGACAAATAGATTTCGACCAGAACATGATGTAATATCAAAACTATAGTAAGTCAGACCCAAAAAATGTCTATATAAGGAAAGTAAATAGTAAAAAATCAAAACATTTCACTATTTACCTCTAGCAGAGAGCACTTGGAGCATTTTCTAGCTAGATCTTCTACAACTGATACCGGGAGTTTCCATCGTCCGTTTTCAGTCTCGTCAGTTGCAGGTAACAGCTAAGACCCCTATATTTCATTTCATAGCTTCTATTTTGGGATTTGGTGGGGTTTGGGGCCTATTTGGCAAGCCCTAAAATCCAATATGCGGGCACCACGGCTACCCCTTACGGGATAAGTGGTACCACCCGATAACCATGCCAAGAACACAGCGGACAGGTGGTGCCACCGCCTGTCTCCAACAGGGCATAGGCGGTGCCAGCCGTGGAGAATTTAAACAAATGATATGGGAAAAATTTATTCATTATTTTTATTTGCAATGACTCAAGGATGATATTAATGCATACCATTGTTGTTTTTGGTAGGTCTAGGTGTCCAAAATATGGTGATATGGAAGGAAAGAACACATGATGATGAGGATGCTACTACTGAAAGGAATACAGTTTGCATCGTCGCACTCTGGGACTGTGGGCTCTGAAATTTCTTCTGGACACCAAGCATGGTGTCCCACGAGAGATTACTGGAACATATACTAAGAATGTGGAATCCAGGACAGCATTATTTCGAGGTGGGGGCACACATACTTACAGTGGAGGTAGAGGATATCTACTTCCTGACTAGCCTATCGAGACGGGGTGCCCCATCTCACTGATAGGTTCCCATGGTGGGGATATTACCACCAGAGAGCTCATAGATCGGTACTGTGTACCAGGTACACGTACATCAGGGAAGAAAATCCCCATCAGGGCAATGATAGACAGGGCTCTACGGATTGTCCTGTTCACCATACAGAGGGTGGCAAGGATCCAAGGTGTGCATCAAGCTTCCAGGGCACATATGTTGTACGCCCTAGAGGCTATGGCACCTACGGTGTTCAACTGGGTGAAAGCATTGCTTCCAATATTCAAGGATCAACTAGCTAAATGTCAGTAGGGAGAGCTGAAGCAGTTCGGCTTTGGTTCCATCTTAGCTTGCTTCTTCTTTGAGCAGGTCCCATAGATGAGGCCCCAGGTGACTTTTTGAAGTCTGAGATCATGAGACCCCGTATGCTGAGGTGGGTCCAGGTCATGGCTCGCACAGGAGCAGGTAGGGGTAGAGTGAAGTTCGATGATCCATTCTTCAGATGGCTACAGGATCAGATACTCATGGTCGAGGACTATGCCTATGCAGGCACAGATTTTACAGGTGATCCTGACCTACCACTCCCACCTGGAGGGTAGTGGGGTGACATTGGTAAGAAGCAAGAAACCCTAACAATAGAAAATGTTTTTACATTTTTTATGATAAGTGATGAGACATATTTGTCTTCATGCAGATGTTGGAGTAGCAAGGCTTGGAGGAGCATCTCCATTAGACATGCGAGCCGGAGCTTGCTTCCTGCCACAGGGTGATGATATCACCGGGGAGCTGGAGGAGAACCTAGAGAGGTTGACTCTAGACATCCCAAATGCTGATATAGATGACCTCTTGACTAGATATTATAGATCTACAGTGGGAGTACCAGGCCGATTCAGCAGGCTACTACATAGGGTGGCTCGAGTAGTGATGTGCTATCATGAGCACCATTAGTGGATGAGACATGTATACTGAAAGCTTATAGCTTCAGGATTTTTTGTATGATGATTTTTCCTGAAATCCTACGTGCTTCAGATGAGGTCTCGGGACCTATTTTTATAAAACTTTTTCATATATATATATATACAGATTTTTACACGGTGTTTATATGTCTCAAATGGATAAATGCATTTTCTATGAGTTTTATGTGTCTTTAAATGTTTATTTGCAATATACCATGTTTGATTTAATGTCATGAATGGGAAATATGCCAATCTAAGATGTAATTAGCCAATGAATTAGCAACTACATTATGTTCCCTAGGGATATTCCCATAGGTAATGGTTCCAAATGTTCTTTCTAACAAACGTACCCTTCAGAAGAGGCGGAGGAGCACCCGGTTACTAATGGTGTAGACCTGGTTTAAATTACAAACCATGAGCTAAGAGTCCATAAAAAATACTAGATCATGAACATCCTAGGAGGCAGCTTCAGTTAGAAGACCGATGACTGCTTCATATTCGGCGACGTTATTAGTAGCGGGACCTAAACAAACCACTCCTGAACTGACCAAGTCTTTAGCTGGGGAATAGAGAACCCAAGAAACCAAGGATAGGTTCAAGTTATGGTGGAAAACACCATCATCGAAGCCATACAAATCCATATGCATGACCAAAACATGGTATAAATAGATGCAGACACTAAAACTCAAAACCATCTTGAAAATATTGAAAGCACACTGAAAGTCAATCAATATACATATATACAAGATACCATCCAAGAAAACCTAGGCATAGTACCTTTTCAGGTACAACCCATTTCGAGGTTTCCCCAAAGGGATTCCATCATAATCAACTAAATCATAGGCTCCTTTCTCTAACACCTTGGAAATAATGAAAGGTCCATACCACATGGACTCGAACTTACCCTTCCCTAGCTTGTCATATCTCTGGTCATAAGTCAAAACTAGGTCACCCTTGTTGAAAACATGAGGATGGATGGATTTATCATACTGCACCTTGACACATTTATTATGTGCCTCATTAGCCAAGGAAGCATCTCTACGAGTCTCATCAAGGTTATTTAAGTACAAAAATATCACTTCCTCTACGGAAGTGTCTGGGAGAAGTTCGATGACAAGTTGTAAAGATGGAATCTGACATTGGATCGGCAAGACAGCGTCAAGTCCATATTCAAGCTGGAATGGTGTGAAACCAATAGCTATTTTCACAGAAGTCTGATAATCCCAAAGAGAGGAAAAAAGAATGAGATACCAATTGGATTTATGACCTCCAACCATCCAATGAAACATAGTCTTCAAAACCTTGTTAATGGCCTCTACCTGACCATTAGCTTGCTGATAATACAGCGTAGAGTTTTCATGGAAAAAACCTAGCTTGGCACTCAATTCCTCCATCATTTGATTATGGAAATGAGATCCCTGATCAGTGACGATGGACTACGGAACTCCAAATCTAGCTATGATATGATTGAACAAGAAGAGAGCAGCAGTCTTACCATCTTCTACATATGTAGGCATGGCCTCAGCCCATTTTGTGAAATAATCCATGGCTACGATGATGTAACCATGCCCCTCAGCTGAGGTAGGCTTACAATGCATGAATTCAATCCCCCATTTCGAAAAAGGGCCAATGGCAATGACGGGGTGAAGCGGAGCAGGATGGGTGCACTTTTTGGGATAAAAATGTTGGCAAGGTGGGCATTTCTGAACAGCCTCATGACAGTATTTGAAGATAGAAGGATAGAAATAGCCAACACGAAGGATTTTCTGGGCTATAGCCATTCCAAATAAATAACCACCACATGCTCCAGAGTGGCAATCATTCAGCACGTGTTCAGCCTCCTCATGAGTGAGGCATCACCAGAGAATGGAATCAATCACATGTCTATACAAGGTATCATTTAAGATAAGATAGTACTTCACATGGTGACAGATGCGGCAACGATCATCATGGGATAGATGCGACTGAAAATGATGGGTCTGGAGATAAATCAACAAATCTCCATACCAAGGATCAATAGTGCTAATTAGGAACAGGAATTCATCTAGAAATGAATCACTGGGCTCAGATTCTGTGGTAGCACAGGGAAGGTCACACATAAGCTTCACAAAAACCAAGGATTTCTTTGATGTAGCCTTGGCAAACTAAAGATCTAAATTATGAAGGATGATGATCCAATGAGATTACTTTCCCCCGAGTACCTGACGAGTTAGAATGTAGTACATTAGGTTCTGGTCTGCCAATACGGTGGTAGTGCGAAGCAGAATGTAGTGACGAAATTTTTGCACAGCAATGACCGTGGCCAAAGATAGCTTCTCCACATGTGAATAACGGGTTTCAAAATCAATAAGATTCTTACTGGCGTAATAAATCACATGCTCCTAACCGTGGAGATTGTCCTGCACTAAAACCATGGCGATGGTAGTAGCAGAGGTAGCAATATATAAGAGAAAGTCCTTTGAATAATCCGGGGGGTGTATCATGGGTGAATGAGTCAGAGCGTGCTTAATATTATCAAAGGTGAGTTGGTCTTGGTCATCCCATAAGAATGGAGTGTTATTCTTGAGGAGACACATATAACCGTGTGTTTTCTCAACAAAATTGCACACGAAACGGTGGATAAAGTTTTCCTTCCCCTGCAAACTTTGGAGTTCAAGGATGTTGGTTGGGGTTGGTAGATTAATGATAGCGGAAATATTCAAAGGATCGATCCAGATGCCATATTTGGATACCACAAAGCCAAGCAGACGTCCCGTCTCAACGCAAAAAACACATTTATGCGGATTGAGCCGTATATTATAATGACGACATCTCAGGAATATGTCTCTAAGATGACCAAGATGGTCTTCCCATCGTTGTGAATGAGCAGGGAGGTTGTCAAGGTATGGTTCAACAATATGTTTAATGTCATGAAATGCATAGGACATCACACGCTAGAACGTGGCTCCAACATTTTTCAAGCCAAAAGGTAACTTCTTATATGCAAAGTTTCCCCATGGGCAAATGAATGTTGTCTTATGCTGATCAGAGGGAAATATCTCAATCTGATTGTAGCTGGAGAATCCATCCATGAATGAAAATATGACACTTCCAGCACAGTTGTCAATAATATAATCGATATGCAGGGTAGGAAAGTTTTCCTTGGGACAAGATTTATTTAAATCCCTGAAGTCGATGCAGACTCTAATGGTGCTCTGCTTTTTATTGATAGGGACAACGCTCGATACCCATTCTATCAGAGGTATAGGAAAAATAAAACCAGCTTTTAGAAGTTTCTCAATCTCATCCTTAATAGCTGCGGCCTTCCTAGGATGGACTTGCATAAGTTTCTGCCTGATAGGTTTAGCCGTGGGATAATTTTTAATCTCGCGGACCACAATGGAAGGGTCAATCCTCGACATCTCTTCATAGGAATAGGAAAAAATATCATGGAATTCATTAAAAAGTGCCTTATATGCTTCAGATTCATCTATGGAGCAATTATGCCCAACAAGAACATGCTCAATAACATCAGGCTTGGCTGATATGTCAATTGGGTTCATTTGAGTAATGTTGCAAAGGTTTCCTTCAGAATTTGTGTCTTGCAACAATATAGGACTTTGCAGAACGTTGACAATATCAGTAGGAAACAAGGATGCAAAATCATGGCTGCTCGAACTGGTATTGGGGAGGAACATGGATCTATGATGGTGATCCTCCCAAATGGGCTCATCTGTATTCATGATCTCTATAATGGACTCGTCAGAAGGAAAAGTCTCGAAGAGATAATCTATAATCAAAAGAGAAGGTTCTAACTAGTACGGTAAATGGTAAGGATCCGAAGCCACTAAATGAAGGTCATCAGTGTGATTATTGAAACAAGTTTGAATGGTGTCATACATAGCTTCGTATAGGCTCAACGAGGTGGACTCAACAACATTTTTTCCCTTGGGCTCAAAATCAAATGAGGCGATCATATGTACTATCGCGTTATTCGTGCTAGGAGGAGTAGAGGGAAAAATCCCCATAAGGGATGAATCCTTCAGCATACTTACCCCAATCGAATGGTAAGGAGGAGGGGATTAACCTAACATGGGGATTTTATTCGTCGTGGAAGTAGTAACATCCGGCGTACAAAAATCAAGCTGGTCAATGGTAACAATTCTCCCAAGATATGGGAATTGGACCATTTGAAATACTGTTGAAGCAATAGTAATCATGGCATAGAACCAATTCCTTCCTAAAATGAGGTTGTAATCCGAAGGGGCATCCACCACTTCTACTTGGATGGAAACATTTTTTCCCCCCAGCTAGATCACGAGGGCTGATATGAGACCATGGGGTTGGAAATGTTGATGTAATTGTAACTTCGAAATGTATTCACTTGTATTTATTATGTATTGTAACCCGATGTTTATTCTAGGATGTATTTGAGTCATGTCATACCCTAATGTTTATTCCAAGATGTATTTGAGTCATGTCATACCCCGATGTTTATTCTAGGAAGTTTCTATAATGAGAAAGTCATGTCAAGTCATTGTGGGTAACCCTCCTATTGGTTAAGGGTTAAAGTACCCATAGTTATGGGGCCCTTGGGTTATTAGACTATCCTAGTGAAGTTGACCCTAGGTGAGTCATTTTAAGTAGGGAAAATAGTCCCCACCATTTTGTTACCCTCCTATTGGTCAGAGGAGGCAAAGTCCCCACAAGTGGTGGGGCACTAGGGTTATTAGACATTCCTAAAGATGTCGGCTCTAGTAAGTAATTGTTAAGTGAGGCTGACATGTTGGAGTGCACTTCAAGTGAATGAAAGAATATAAATAGAGAGTGATCCTCTCTATTTATCTCACTTTCAACACTCACACTCACTCATTGGGGTGCATGAGTGAGAAAGGAGAAGCTCTCTTAGTGTGAGAGAGAGAGGCTGCTGCTGTCGGGAGATCATCTTACTATTTTTCAGTTTTACCTTTGGTGCTGATTCTATCTCTGAAGAAGTTGAAGGGTTTTCTCCTTTATGGTTTCCCCAATGAAAATTATTTGTGTCTCTTGTCTCTTGTCTCTTGTGTTGTGCTTATGTTTTATTGTTGTGCTTGTTATTCTCTCAGTTATAAGATCCTAAGATCATAATGCTAGATTGAATGATAAAAATATAACATGGTATCAGAGCTAACTTGAGAAGAAGACATTGTGCAGCTACAAAAACTATGTATTCTTACTTTTTGGGTCTCTCTCCACAATCCATCAGCATAATTATGCTAGGTTGACTCTCCATTGAAGGGCGCATCTTTCTGTTGAAGCAGAATTCGATTCCGAGCATTTTCATTTTTCGATGCGGAAATTAGGGATTTCTACAGAAGAGGAATTTTTGAGTGAGCCTAGCATAGAATTGTTCTCCTCATCAAAACCAAATCTTAGATACCTGAATCAAGAAATTTGGTTGGGTGAAACTCCGGGAAAGTCAAACCCTAGTTTGACCCCGAGCTAGAAAAACCCTAAATACTAAAACTGCTAAGTTTTGGTACATTCACTATATGCAAATATTGGTGAAGGTTCAAGAGCTAAATAGTGTCGAGGAGAAATATAAAATACTTATTTACACTATGTCCAAAAATTAGCCTCATATTCACTATATTCTGGGAGATATGATCCCTCCAAGTTAGGGTTCCAGCCTCTTCCAGAATTCATCCCTAAACAAGACACCTAGGGATAATTGCAATATCTTGGTCTACAGAGGTCCAAATGGAATTACTAAAGATGTTACAGAAAGGGAACAGACTTTAATTGTGGTGGTCCAAGGATCAGACTCAGAAGATGAACCAGTGACACGTGGCATTCCATACAACTTCGTTGTTCTAAACAGTCCTGTAACAGGTCACCTTGGGAAAAGGATCCTAACTCCCAATTGGTGAAACAAATTCTGATAAAACCTATGTTTTTGGATCAAGGACATGAAATATTAATACAATGCAAAATTTCAGACACAGAGGAGTATTTATTTTGGATATATCACAGAAACAGTGACAGGAATTTTTGCAGAAGAAATTGGAAAACTAGGGCTTCCTATTCTGGGAGCTTCCCTCCACTGTTTTTAGAAAAGGAGTACTTTGGACAACTCCAATTGAACAGATATATCTGTCTATCCAATTAGATTTGAAATATTCCAAGTTTTGAAAATTAGGGTTTCTGTGACAAACCCTAGATCAACCAGCTCCAGAACCAAGACGGACACCTCAAATCGGTAAGATCTAATCTATTGCTATTTTCATTTGAGGTTCTCATTTTAAAGCGATCTATCACATCAGCTTGATGATAAGCTTGGTGAAGTTGACAACTTCCAAGCATGAAATTATATTATCTCTTTGAAAAAAATGAATTGGACACCTACATGAGTAGAGAGATTCCAGTTCCAGAGGGAGATGAGGCTAGAATCCTTACACAAGAAGAACTTGGTCAAGGCCAAGAAGATCATTACTGATTCAGTCACGAATCAAATTTGTACTACAAGTGTCTTCCCTAAAGACACCAATGATGTTTGATTCCTTGACCAAGCTATTTGAAGGGAAGAACATAAATCATAATATGACCTTAAGAAACCAGTTGAAGGAAGCGAAGATCCAGAATGCAGAGACCATACAGTCATACTTTACAAGGGTCTGTCAAATCAAAGAACAACTTGAAGCGGTAAAATAAAAGGTGAAGAATGCAGAAGTGGTGATAGCCACCTTGAATGGCCTCCTAGGATCATGGGATTCATTCATTCGAGGAATGTGTGCCAGAAGGAAGTGATTATTTTCAATAGACTCCGAGAAGAAGAAGAAGCTCGACTCATAAGAAGAGAAGAGAAGATGGGAGAAATTGAAGATCAAGCTCTCATCATCCATAGAAGATCCCTCAAGCGATGAGGAATATGAAGAACTCAACTCTTTAAGCACCTCTTATCCTCCTTAGCATTTGGATAAGAAACAATTCTATCATGAATGAAGAAGACAATGAAGCTGAAGGCTCAAGAAGGAGTCTACCCATGAAACAAATAAAGATAAGTATTCAATTGTCATTTCATGATATTGTTTTGTTATGCATTTGTTTATATTTAGTTGATGTATTATGCATGATAGGATGTTTGCATTAATGACAGTATACTACTAATATGCATGTGATGGGTAAGTAGCTCATGGTGCTATACAACTCTCCATTGCTACTTATCTAGAATGAAACCTCTTTGCTGACATATTGGATTAGTGCATATCTCAATGTTGTCCTAGTAGAGATGGAAGACATCTAGAAAGTTACCATGATATATGGATGGATAAAATAGTTGCATGATCATATAGTTATGCATAAGAATTTTTCATCATGAATATACCTTGTGAAATGTTTCTAACCATACAACTTCATTTGACTTGTAGGAAAGATCGCATACATAATCGCCTACAATAAAAGAAGGATGAGACTTGTTCCGAAGAACAAGTGACAACAATTTAAGATGAAGAATAATATGATGAATGCAGCGACATCATTTATGCAAAACCATCAAGCTATGAAGAAGTAACCAAGAATAAAGGGAAGACCAGTTCAAGAAGAATGATGTCTAGGATGAAGTATCAATACATGAAGAGAAGTTCATAGTTCCATCATGCAGTGGATGGAAACATCGTGGGATACAAAGCAAGATTCGTAGCATGAGGCTTCTCATGAAAAGAAGGCATAGACTACGAAGAGACATTTGTAGCTAGTGGGAGTTGAGACACATGACAGGAAGAATCATGTGTGCAAATGAAAGAAGACCGTGTATGAGCTCAGAAGACACCCATGGGATAACACATACATGATGAGCTTGATGAAGATCTGAACCTATGCGACAAGGTTGATATAGGATGACAAGCTCACAGATGGGTGTGGGAAGAACTTTTGAAAAATTTCAAGATAGAGGATCTTGGTATCCAATGATCCTAGATGGATACTACTCGTCACTCTAGTACATAATGTTTCAATGCATAGAGTATGGAAGACAGAGGGAGTATGATGCTCCGCTTCAGAGGGAGTGACTGCAGAAGATCTAAGGTTCGACATGGTATGATAGGATGGATAGATTACTAATGACTCTAGGCCTTACCAAGAGTAAATCAGATTCCAACCTTTACTACAAGGTTGAATATGGCAACCTAGTAATGCTTCTACTATATGTAGATGATCTATTTGTGATAGGTACAGATGGGTTGATTGTTGATACGAAGAGAAAGCTTGCTGCTGAGTTCGAGATGAAGGACTTGGGGATGATGCATTACTTTATACGTATGGAAGTGTGGCAGAGTATGGATGGAATATTCCTTGGACAAGGGAAGTATGCAGTAAGAGATCCTGAAGAGGTTTGGGATGATGGACTGCAAGACTATGGCCACACCTATGGCATCAAACCTGAAGCTATTGAGTGATGCTTATCCAGAGTCGGTTGATGGTATGATGTATCATCAGATGATTGGGTCATTGATGTACCTGATGAACATGAGACCAGACATTTGCTTTGCTGTGAACACATTGAGCCAGTTCTTGACAGATCCAAGAAATGTTCACTTGATTGCTGCAAAGCATATTCTGAGGTACCTGAAGGGTACAGTTAATTATGGGCTCAAGTACAATGTGAATCAAAAGATGAACCTAGAGGGTTATGTTGATCCAGATTGGGCAGGAAGTGCCATTGATAGGAAGAGCACTTCAAGATGTTGATTCAGTATGGGATCAGGTGTGATCTCTTGGTTTAGCAGGAAGCAATCCTGTGTGGCACTAAGTACAACTGAAGCAGAGTATGTCACAGCTTGTTCAACTAGTTGTGAGGTAGTATGGATGCGGAAGCTACTATCTGATTTATTTGATCTCCAGTTGGATGCTACTTGTATACATTGTGACACTTAGAGTTGCATGAAGTTGTCAGAGAATCCAGTGTTCCATGACAAGTCAAAACATATCGGGATCAAGTACCACTATATCAGGGATATGGTGCAGAAGGGAGCAGTGAAGCACCAATATGTTGTGACAAAGGAATAGATAGCTGATGTATTGATGAAGCCATTGGCTAGAGTGAAGTTTGAGTAATTCAGGGAGAAGCTTGGTGTTCTCCAAATCGAGGTTTCCTCCAAGGGAAAGTGATGAGTCCCATAGCCATTCTGACATGGTGAGAGGATTGGTTCCTTCCATGGTTAGATGTAAGGGCTGAGCCATTCTGTCATGGTGAGAGGATTGGTTTCTTCCATGACAGATATGAGTGCTAAGATCCATAGCCATTCTGACGATTAGGTCAAATGTAAGGGCTGAGCCATTCTATCATGGTGAGAGGATTGGTTCCTTCCATGACAGATATGAGTGCTAAGCCATTCTAATATGACTGTAGGATTGGTTCCTACATGATCAGATATAAGGGCTATTTCCATTCTTGGAATGGAGCTGCCTGGTGAAGTACCAGGAAAAATCAGTTTATGACTGAGGGTCGTTCTGATATGACCGTGAGATTTGTTCTCACATGATCAAATATGAGTGCATGACCATTTTGATGTGATAGAGGGATGTGTTCCCACTTGATCAGATATAAGGGCTGAAGCCATTTTTTCATGGCTAAAGGATTAGGTTCCTCCCATGTCAGATATGAGTGCTAAGCCATTCTGACTTAGTGTCAGATATAAGGGCTACTTCCATTATTTGAATGGAGCTACCTGGTGAGGTACCAGGGATCCTCAGTCTAGGACTGAGAGCCATTCTGATGTGACTGAGGGATGTGTTCCCACATGATCAGATGTGACTGCTATGCCTTTTCACAAATGATAGTAGGTGTGTCCTATCATGTTGGTGATTGTAAGCACAGTGCCTTTCCACATATGGTAGTAGGTGTGTCCTACCATGCTGGTGGATGTGAGTGAAGTGCCTTTCCACAAACGGTAGTAGGTGTGTCCTACCATGCTGGTGGATGTGAGTGCAGTGCCTTTCCACAGATGGTAGTAGGTGTGTCCTATCATGCTGGTGGATGTGAGTGCAGTGCCTTTCCACAGATGGTAGTAGGTGTGTCCTACCATGATGGTGGATGTGAGTGCAGTGCCTTTCCACAGATGATAGTAGTTTGTGTCCTATCATGCTGGTGGATGTGAGTGCAATGCCTTTCCACAGATGATAGTAGTTTGTGTCTTATCATGCTGATGGATGTGAGTGTAGAGCCATTTCACATATGATAGTAGTTTGTGTCCTATCATGCTGGTGAATGTGAGTGTTGGGCCTTTCTGATATGATTATAGGATTGGTTCCTACATGATCAGATGTGAGTGTTGGGTGTGCCTTTCTGATGAGTAGGTAAGATGTAAGTGTTGGGCAGGCCATTCTGACTTAGTGTCAGATATAAGCACTAAAGAAAGTCCTACATCGAGGCTAGGCCTACAACCAGCATGAAAAAGGGTTGGCTCTGTAGAAATTCCTGTGACGAGAAGAATCATGAGATAGCACCCATGGTACTGATCCAGATCAAGTGAGGATCTAGATCTAGTGATGATGATTCAACATTGATGATCCAGGTTGAGTGATGATCCAAATCCAGAGATGATGCTCCAGAGATGATCCCGATCGAGTGATGATGATCCAGATCCAGTGATGATCTAGATTCAGTGATGATGATCCAGATCGAGTGATGATCCAGATCCAATGATGATGATCCAGATCAAGTGATGATCTAGATTTAGTGATGATGATCCAGATCGAGTGATGATCTAGATCCAGTGATGATGATCCAGATCAAGTGATGATCCAGATCCAAATGAAGATGACTTACAGATAAATATGACTTGAATATGAAGATGACTTGAAGATGATGAAGACCTGACGATGACCAAAATGATACAGAGAAGAAGACTTGTGCTGACAAATTGTGTCGATAGAATACCTTCCTAGTTAAGAGGGAGTGTTGATGTAATTGTAACTTTGGAATGTATTCACTTGTATTTCTTATGTGTTGTAACCCGATGTTTATTTCAAGATGTATTTGAGTCATGTCATACCCTGATGTTTATTCTGAGATATATTTGAGTCATGTCATACCCCGATGTTTATTCCGTGAAGTTTCTATAATGAGAAAGTCATGTCAAGTCATTATGGGTAACCCTCCTATTGGTCAAGGGTTAAAGTCCCCACAATTATGGGGCCCTTGGGTTATTAGACTATCCTAGTGAATTCAACACTAGGTGATTCATTGTAAGTCGAGGAAATAGTCCCCACCATTGTGTTACCCTCCTATTGTTCAGAGGAGGAAAAGTCTCCACAAGTGGTGGGGCACTAGGGTTATTAGACACTCCTAGAGATGTTAGCTCTAGTAAGTAATTGTTAAGTAAGGCTGACATGTTGGAGTGCACTTCAAGTGAACGAAAGAATATAAATAGAGAGTGAGCCTCTCTATTTATCTCACTTGCAACACTCACACTCACTTATTGGGGTGCATGAGTGAGAAAGGAGAAGCTCTCTCAGTGTGAGAGAGAGAGGCTACTGCTGTCGAGAGATCATTTTACTTTTTTTTGGTTTTACCTTTGGTGCTGATTCTATCTCTGAGGAAGTTGCGGGGTTTTCTCCTTTATGGTTTCCCTGAGGAAAATTCGTTGTGTCTCTTATCTCTTGTGTTGTGCTTATGTTTTATTGATGTGCTTGTTATTCTCTCAGTTAAAAGATCCTAAGATCATAATGCTAGCTTGAATGATAAAAATCTAATAGGAAACCCCGTCCATCAAAGGTGTTAAGGGTCATCGGTGATGTAACAAGCTTGGGAGAGCCAAGATCTTTCCAACAAGTCAGAGATAACACCGAGGTCGAAGCTCCTTCATCTAGTACCATTTGAAAGAATTTATTTCCCACTACTTTCGTAATGATCTGAAAAGCGAGATTATGCGGTAATCTAGGTTTATAGTTATCAACATTGAAGTGAATCAAGTTAGTGTTATCTGGGTCTAAAGCTCCTAAAGTTGTCAACAAGTTCTTGTGCTATGCGGGGAAACTTTGGAGTACTTCTAGGGTAGACATCACACAAGGTGATTGAGTGGTATCTTCAACTACATTATAGAATTGAGTAGCTTGGGCATTGGGATTAAAGACAACCTTTCAAAGAGTACTCTTTGGTGGCCGCAAAATCATGTCGAGAGTAGGCTTCTCGATAAATAAGAGAAGAGTAGACAAGGATTCTGGAGAACTAGTAGAGGGAGCTTTCTCTGAAGAAGATTGATCTTCTTTCTTATCTACAGGTTTATCATAATTCTTGATATGAGTTTGCAGATGGATGGTATCTGAGTACATCATACGAATTTCCTCTGATGAACTAGAGTTACCATGGTTAGACATATGGTCTACCATTTGTTATTGAGAGGGAAAGGGATCCATAAGTACTGCAGGTGCGGGATTAGACTTCAGAAACTGGGAGATTTTGTCCCGACGGGGACACTCCTTTGAAAAATGGTCACCACCGCATAACAGACAAGGATATTTAGCCTTCCTTTTCCCTTTGTCATTGTCATTATTGGTTGATCGTGGGGTCTCCTGTTGGTTTCTAGGTTTTTTATTTTGATTTTTACCTTTCTTTTTTTTTACCCGAGGTTTGAGTACTTTGAATAGAATTGACCTCAGAAGAAAACTTAGGAGTCGAAGGAGTAGCAGTTTGGGTTTTCTTGGAAGGTTTATGTGCATATGGGGACTAGATTGAACCAACAACTCCATCAACAGTTACTTCTGCTGGTGGCTTGGTAGGGTCATTGCTGGGGAGAGGAGCTTGAGGAATCAGGTCATAAAGAGTCCCGGACTAGGAATAGACTAAGTCTAGGTACTGATCCCAACTAATATCCTACTCTTCGGTAACGACACCACCCATGGCCACATCTCGGGCAATAGGAGGCAACAAGGACTTAGTGAACCAATCAGCTAACAACTGATCCAGAATAGGGGCCTTAATAATCCTTCTCCACCTTCTCCACTCATGAATATGATCAGAAATGTGGGTGGAGGTGTTCTATCATAGAGAATTTAAAAGTTCAGTGCTCATTTCATAACGGATAGGGAGTTGAAAGTGCATAAGAAATACGGTTTCCAACAAGCCAAAATCCACAAACGAATGTTGTGGGAGTTCAATGTACCACTTCATGGCCATACCGGTCAAAGTTCGCTGAAAGAGTCGTAACCGAACGGAATCATCCATGAGGGAGTTTGAGGAACACCATAAATGAAAATTCATAACATGGTTCCGCAGATCTTCACCCTGCTTCCCATCGAATTTCAGAATATCCGATGGCAACTTTACCGGAATGGGAGGCCATGAGGGATTGTGTCGAATGGGATCATTAATCAACTTGGACAAATCAGGAAAGTCCAAAGTTACTAGGAAAGGTAACTGTCTATTTGGTTGCACATACTGGTAATATTGATATGGCATATAATTACCAGTAGGGCCATAGGTAGACTGATAAACAGGTTGCTGTGAGGAAGAACCACCGGAGGATCCACCCTTGGGGGGTTGATTTCCTGAATTAGGACCACCAGGACCACTAGAGCCTCCAGGAGGAGGACCGCCAAAGCCACCAAGACCACCAGGACCATTGGGACCACCAGGACCACAAGGACCACCGGGAGGCAGACCACCAGACCCTCCGAGCCTCCAGGAGGTAGTAAACCTCTAGAGCCACTGGAACCACTAGGTGGAGGGCCACTAGACCCTCTAGAGCCATAAGGAGGAAATATTCCAGGTCCCCCAGGACCACTAGGATCACCAGGACCATAAGGAGGAAAGTTGCCAGATCCTCCGGGACCATGAGGTCCCCTAGGGGGAGGACCTCCATAAGGTGGTCCTCCTGCACCTCCCGTAGTATGTATAGGTATCCCTCCCATGGATGGAATGTAAGACCAGTTGGGTTTCCCCCATGGCGTAAAAGTGTTACTAGGGTATGGAATTCCAGTATAAGGAATTCCTGTAGGATTAGATGGATGATTACCTACATGTATTTGATAACCATAACCACTAGAAGACTGAATGGTAACAGGTTGTGCCCCCAAGGGCTGACCTGAACTAGATAGGGGATTTACCACATTAGTGTGGGTGGGAGGGACAAAAACTGTAGATGGTTCTATGTTAGAGGTCTGCCCTTGACTAGGTACAACTCCGGTATCAGATAACGTAGGTCATGTCAGGGGTTTCCCCCCGACATTCAAAGGTATTGAAAAAATAGGAATTGAAGTTTGGGCCCTAGATGCAAAAGACCTGGGAGGATTTGGAACAGACACAACATAAGAGGTGAGAGGGGTGGAAATTTGACCTGGGTTGTGGGTTGTTAATGGACGATCTATAATCAGTTCAATGGGTCTCATAGAATTGGCTAGTGAATAATATCCCACAGGAAGGGATGTGGAACGTATTGGTGTAGAGCCTAATAGGTTATCAATCTACTTTTCTACCTCCTGTGCACGAAGAATAGCAGCACGGTATTGCCTGTGTTCTTCTTCACTATCAGGAGAACTTACACAGGTTCCAAATGAGGCAATGGCCTGTTTGATAGGTGTCTCTCAAAAAGGAGCATTAGGACCAAATTCCGAATGGGTATCATCAACATGACCTTCTAAGGGATAATGGAATGATGAATTTCCCCAAGATTGTTGATGGACCAGGGGAGGTGAGTGTGAAGAATATGTTACTCCACTTTCCACCACCACGTTATCTCCCACTTGGGAGGTGGTAGCAGCTCCCTGGTCGATAGCTTCCATTGGATTTTCTCCTGAAATAGGAATAAAATCAGGTGGTAAGCCCCGTACTCTTCTAGACTATATTAACTCAGCCAGTTTGTACATTTCCTATCTAACCGAGGGTCTAAAAATCTAAAAAAAAATCACACCAAAAGACTTCCCTACTCAAATTGTAGGTCAAAACAAGCAGACTTAAAAAATGACAGGAGGAGTTCAAAAGTCAGGTCTCTCACTAGGATTGTCAAGAAGGTGCCACTCACGATATACCTCAATGGTACGTGCATATTAATCTCCTTGAATGTTGTTTTCAGTGTATGGCTCCAAACAAGATGGCCACAGGGCTTTTCTCAGATAGATAAGGTACCCTAGTGGGGTCTCCTGATATACTCAAGCTACGTGGGAGCTCGAATCGGTAGTAGTGTTGTCTAATGCATAATCATACACAAGGGCCTTTCGATATACAATCGAGTACATGAAGTACCTTTCTATATACCTCAATGGTACGTGAAAGGCCATTCGATATACCGATGGTACGTGGAAGAACCGCGCGAGTCCTAGCATGTAATGCTGAAAACTAACGATAGCTCCTACTTTTTACGATGCCCGAACACGTCTCTAACCTATCACTCAAGTTACTACATAAATTTTAACCTACAACTATCGTTAATTTTAACTTGTACGGTTAGGTGAATGCATGATGTTTTAACAGAAAAGTAAAATTATGCAATATGCTTGTGCAAATGTTCACTTTATCGTTCAGTATGCCTACTTACGGGAGGGAAGAGAGCATTTTTCTTTTTGTTTCAAAACTAAAAATCATTCCAATCAACAGTCATGAACATCAAATCAAAGACAACAAAATACTTTTACAAACCAAATTATTCTTTTCAAAAGCAAATGAAAAGGGTGAGAATCTCTTTTCCTAAAAGAGCAACACCAAGCACACCTATATGCCAATGCGCTCTAACTTTTCAAATTTCTCAAAAACATAAGCAAATCTAACTTAAAACTACCATTTTTTATATTTTGATTGAGATATTCCTATATGCATGAGAGATGAAAGATCATAAAAGCCCTGAAAGCTTGTAAAGCCAATCAAAAAACCCAAATCCAATGCTCAAATAAGATGTCCTAATCTCAAGAAATTTTTTTCTTTTTTGAAGGAAAGAAAAATAAGTTTACTATGCAAGCAAGAAATGAAATCTAGAAGCTAATCTAGTGTTCTTCTTTCAGTATATACAACAAAAAGAGACTTCAATGAGCACCCTAACTTTTAGAAAACAAGAAATCCTTCTTTAAGCACAACCAACAAGTAAGAAGCGGATGAACAATAAAAAAGACTAAACAAACTTTTGAAATTCCACTCAAATCAATATTAAACCATCAAAGCAGCAAGCCACACACATCAGATTCAATAACACAAGTCCGATAACAGAACTGAAAGCAATCAAAATTCCAAATTTTTACAAAGAAAAAGGAGGAAAAAGAGTTTTGGACTAATGCCTACCTGGCACCGCATTTCATAGGTGTTGACGGAGCATTTCCAAGACAGCACTGCTCCTTGCAAACCAGATATAGGCGGTGGCACCACTTACTACTCACTATGTTCAAGCGGTGGCACCACTCCTCGTACACAGCATGGGCACGGTTCCCTGTAGATGTCCAAAACAGAAAAAGAACGTTGGATCAAGTCAAAAAAGACTAGATCAAGGAAAATACTGTTGAATTGAATGTGGTAACAGAGCATAAAAGACCGAAATGACTTAGATCTGAACAAATCTAGAAATTTCAAACCAAAATAATATAAATCAGAAAGTAGATCTGACTGAAAAGAGTTGAAGAAAATGGAGTCTGGATTCGGACAAGAGTTGTAGACTGAGGAAGATCAGAACAACTGAATACTCTATTCCCCAGTGGAGTCGCCAGATTTGTTAGCTGGAATATTTCACCTCCTGCGGACAGCAAGGTGTTCCACTAGTTTGAATGGTTCAGATCCAGAACAAATAGAGGATAGAGGTTGAAGACTCTCCCTAGACACTATAGATATATGGAATACAAGGCTTTAATAGTTCACCTGTGTACCTGCAAAAAATCTCAACACGAAACGAATCAAAGCAACCAGAATATGATCTACTAATCTATGCTAGTGACTAAGGAATATAGCAACATATATATGCGAAATCACAACAACAACATCATATGTGGGACAGAAATCAACTTGCATTAGAAATATGAAGAAGTTTACAACCAAGCCTTAGTGTTGACATGCATCTCAATGAAACCAACTCTTCATCCCCAAAAGCTCTGACTCTAGCTCTTTATGCTCTCTCCAAATGATCTTGGGCCAAGAATCAATCCAACAACATAACAATACCTTCAATGTTCTCCCCTCAACCATGGCTATGAGCTCATATTTATAGGGCTTTAATGGATAGAGATGGTTGAGAAATTAGTGGGTGAGGTGGCCTCTAAGATCCTAGGATGAGGGATCTCGAGCTCAACCAACCCACAACAGTAGGGATAAGGTAATACACGAGGATTATCATTTGGAAGCCTTGAGAAATTTCTCTTTTTCCCCTTTTACCGAGGGTACCGCGCTTCTCCTTCTATGACAGAGTGGTTTTGGTAATAACCGCTTATGTACCAAGGGCAATGGGCAGTGGCACCACTTGTGGACAACTGATGAAAGGCAATGCAAGCAAGGGTACCGCTCCTAGATAAAGGGGCATGCACGGTGCTGGGAATTTGTATGACAGATTGATGAAAAACCATTTAGTTTCCACTCCAGAAGCTAGGATTCAGGGCAAGTAGGTATGTCAAATGTCTTATCACATGATGGTGATAGGATTTTGGTATAACAGTTTTTTTTCCACATGAAGAACACATGTGACGGATAAGAATATCAAAGTCTGTTTTTGGTTCATGTTAGTAAAAAGGAGATTAGATTGAAGTAGCTCATCAACTAGAATTTTTCAAGAGGAAGTAGGTGTCTAATAACTCAAGAAATCGAATGCCCAGCTACTGGACCACTCTTCCAATACATATTTTGAAGCACACCTGACAGAATCCATATCTTCACTCAGTTTCTTCACTGCAGTTATATTATTCACATTTTTTGTTAGCAGTCACCGAATTAGCATCCCCATTCTTCTAAATTTGTAGAAATTTTTATTCACGGCTTCAGAGATATTCAGTGCAATCAAAGTTCAGATACCAGGAGAACGCTCTGTCAAACGTTGAAAGGCCTGTTGAAAGAAGGGTTGAATGATGAGCTGAAGGAAAAGTCAAATGAGGTTCTGAAAAGAGGATTAGGATGAAACTGTGACCTTGTGTGAAAACACTACTATATATGCCAAGGTATATATGTTCCTTAAATTCAATCATGGAATGATGAATCTAATGAATGGTCATATTGAAAACTACTCCGAGCTTAAAATTTCTGATAATAGTCACGATGCCCTGTTCTTGCAATCAACTTTGCAGAGACTATTTTAATCACTATGAATATGTAGAAATTCTCCAGGTTATTTCTTCAATGTTATATTTCTTAGGATCCTGTAGATATTAATTATTTTGATTTTATGACCTATCAATCTAATTCATTATTCCTATCATCTCATTGAATTAACTCTACATAGTTTTCCATGATTCACAAGGGAATTCATTATGTTTTGAACTACATATATTGTAATGATTCCCACGATTTGATCTCTTTTCTTCCATATTCCCAAAGTTTATAACTTTGGACATGATGGAACTTAGTAACAAAATTTCCCATCAAAATTCTCCTGATATCATCTCACCATGTCACATCCATCATTAAATACGCCGAATGATTGTAAATCTAACTCAAATACAATGATGTTTTAAAACATGTCAAATCTAGACACGATGTCGTCTAGTGGTCTTGATGGAAATCCTACACTCTTTCACAATGCTATAAATATATTGATTTATGTTCATTTTCTCCAATTCATCCAAATCGTATTCTTTGCTATTGTCATTCCCTCTATCACTATGCCTTCTCGCCATGAGCCTAAAAATTACCAGGATTTACTTCAGCTCCCTGAATTTTAGGCATGTCATGAACTATTTCTTCAGGTTGGGTGGGGGTTGTTCCTTCATTTTTTCCAAGGACATGATGATGAAATATCCCTGATGTTTTCCAAGGGGTTGGATAGAAGAGTTGCTAAGTTTGTCACTCTTATTTTCTTGGTCACCGAAGAGTCGATTGCATTGGCTACCAAGCTTCCCCAGAAGGGTATTTGATGGAATCGACACCTTTTCCTCCCTCAGTCGACATTTGACTTCACTTTCAAACCAGACGATCACCACTTTGAAGGTACCAAAGGATTCCACTGAGAGTGGGTTAAACTAGAGTATTTGGAGCCTTTAGCAGTAATTATCCACCTTGTCACCTGCAAAGGTAAGTTTACCATCTTTAAATCCTACCATTTTCATTTGTTATCCCATTTTTTTTTAACTGGACTATAAATTTCCCATTCTACTTTCCGAAGAGACTTGATAAAATGTTGACCCTAGTAAGGAAAATATTTCCAATCCCTCTGGCATATCATACCATCACGGTCTAATTAAAGTGTTGATTTTCCATCAATTACAAGAAGCTGGGAAAACCTGGGAATGTTTTTTCTATGAAATTTTAAACCCGCATCTAGTCAAGAAGCCCACGTCTAAAACCTCCTCTTCTCACAAACGCCTTCGACCTCAAAACCTTTATTTTACGCAAATCCAAACCTCTCGCTAGGAGAAAAATAAGTCCTTCCAGTATTATGAGGTTTCTCCAATTGAAAAGAAACATAGCTGATCCTATTCTTCCTAGGAGCCTGTTCATAAAGAAACCTCAATTAAACATTTTTTTCTCTCAGGTACCCCCAAGCATAGAGAATCTAATTGCCTTAATACTTCTGTTCAAATGCCCCCTATGGATAAATCAGCCTCTCAACTCACTAATCCCACTCCTGAATTTGATGGTGGGTATGTTAATGAACCTGACACTCCCATCCCTAAACTCATTCCCACTCTTACTCTTGCTAAATCTAGTGTGAAAACAACCACCCCTGTTAACGTGGAGATGCTTCCAGTAGTGTCAAGCCCATGTAAACACCTAGAAGATTACATAGAACCCTCTACTTCCAATTTGCAAACAATTGTGGATAATTTGACAAAGGACGTGGTTCCTTTGATGGAACAGAACCTAAAGTATGTAGAATTGATTAATGGGCCTCGGCAGGACAACATGAAGGTGTGTTTGCAGATGAAAAATCTCAAAGGCGTTAATGAAGCTGACACATCCTCTCACAATAGCCTGTAGAAGAAATTTGACAGTCTGGAGGATCGTTGCAAGAGGTCTAAACCAAATCCTGCTCCATCATATTCGAAATTGAAGGCATCTATTGTCACATCCAAGCCTTCTCCTTCTTGAACTTGCATTTTTCTTGCATAATGAGACCTGGCATCTCTTCGATTTGGGGGAATGTTGGTGTCCCAATTTTATCTCAATTTTGTTCCAATTTTTCCATAGTCTTTACGTAAAGTATGTCTGGGATGATTATGTAAGCCTGAATTACAAGTTATCAAGCAATATTTCAATCAATTTGACATCTTTTGCAACCTAGGTACAATTTTGTTCAATCCACTATGCTCCCATATGAATTTCAGAGGATTTATTATATTACATGATGAATTAACACTTTTTGAAACCTTGTGGTATATATTTTTGTTTTAAAATAGGAAAAGGTTCATTCAGACCTCCATTCACATTCAGACGACCATTCGAACCACCATACGCAGCTGGAAAATCATTGTTTTGCCTATGTGGAGGCATTTATGGTTAAATAGGGCACATGGGTTTTGTCGCTCCATCAAGCTACATGGGAATCGTTCTTTGGCTAGCACTAATTTGACTCCTACACCTACCAGCAATCGATGGAATTGGTTGCTTGAAGTTGGGAAGTTGTTTATGAACAAGTTGGGAAACACATATTTCTTGGTTTTATTTCAAATGAAATCATTGGATAGTTAAACATCATCTATTTTGGTAGAAGTCGACCACTGAAAGGGTTGAACTTCTCCCATCCAATGTAAAAACCATATAAATGCTATCAGGTTGCGCCAAATATCTATCGGTGTATGCGTTGTATGTAAAAATGATTTTACATTTTGAATAAAATCTATGTTCTTGTTCTGTGTGTTTTGTTCCTGGCATGAATTCAGCAATTTGATAGTGTGAAAGGGTAGATTGTTGTTCTCTGGGAGGGCCCCTCAATGGTACTGTGGTATATTTGCTTGTTTCCTTAGTATCAGTTAAGTAGTGTGTGTTTCTTTCAGTTTTGATGTGTGTATAAATTAAATTGCAATGATTTAATTCCTGTATTTATTTGCTTAAAATATTTTCCCTTTCCTGCTATGTGTCAATGAGATCTCAGTACATCTATTTCATTCAGTAATTTTCTGAAACATTTTTTCCTTTTTGCAATGTGAGTTCGTAGATTGTGTATTTTACATAGATTTGTATATCATTGGTAGACTGTGTGTGTAGGAGCGCTCCGTGTGGGTTTCTATTTTTAAAATTTAGTAGAATGGTAAATATGGTAGCTTTTGCATCTATCTATTCCCTGTAGGCTAAATAAATTTTGAATGTTACTTACAAAATTCTATGTTCATTAGATTTAAAAGTAAATTAACAGCACTCTTTTTTATTTATGTTTATAGGTATAGTCATATTCTAATCCTGTGCATTTTAGTTAGATTTGAAGATATTGATTCTAGTTTTCACACAGTAAAAATAAATATTTTTAATGAATTGATCTAGGTTAATACAACTTTGATTCTTAGTATAAAATCATTTATTACATACATTGAATTGTAATTTGATAATTATGTTCCAGTAGATAAGTTTGTCCATAGATTGTGAAGTTATCTGATAAAATAGAATTTTGATTTTTCAATGGTAAATAATTCATTATTATAATTCTGTAGGATAGGATTCTAGTTTACTTTCTGTAATTAAAGAAATATTTTATGAACTCTATATATTTACAGTATTAGATCATGTAGACAGGTTTGTAATTTTTTCTATGTGGATATAAGGATAGGTTAATAATGTTTAAATTATCCCGGAAGTTAATGATATTTCGTTTCCATCTCATCTTAGAAATAGAAGTAGAATTACGTCCGCTGATCATTTCAACTATGTTTACAAGTCATTTTGAATATGTTCCTCAGGATATACCTTGCAACAAATAAGGTTGAATTATAAATGTTTAAACTGAGTTTGCTATATTAGGTTGTGGTAAAGAACATAAATATTTCATTTGTGACTAGGATAGGATTAGCTTCTGCTCACTTAGTTTTTAGAATTATTCAATAAAAGATTGTTATCATTTGATCTAGTTTTATTATACATGAAATCCTACTTTATAAACATGTATTCTGAATCCAAGTTATATATTGTAACTAGCCAATAGTACCTAATCACCAAAACTCTTATACCTTGGCATATATTTTTCCACTACTCTAAGTTTACAACCCCTAGTTGACAAATATAATATTGGAAAAATCTTATAGATAGAAATTGTACCAACAAGGGTATGAGTTTGTGGTTCAAAAATGAAATTCAATATCTAAACCTTACAATATTTCAAAGTTTAAAAGATAAATAACAATTATAAATTTTTTTAATGAAAATAAGATAAAGAATTTACTTCTCTGATATGAAACCAGAGTCACAATCATGTGCTCCTAATTGCATCGCTTTTTCGAAATGATTTATAACTAGTGAATCCAACGATATGCGCCTGACCAAAAATTAAGTAGAAATTATTTTATCCCTAAGGAAATCTATTTACAATAGTGAGCTTATACATGCTCATATTTACTACGAAATCAAAACTTAAATCAAATAAGGAATAAAAGAAACTACTATATATTATTCCTATCCTACTTATGTACACTAAATCAAATTTACAATAATGATCAAGTAAATTCAAAAAGCCAGTGGAACCAACCAAGTAACCTTAAACCTGTGGATATATGTACATCGTGAATTAGAAATAGGAATAATAAAATGAAAAGATAAAGATTAGAACTATGAATATCTATATCTAAACAATGCAAGATGAGAGGAACATTATGAACAAGAAATATTGCATGGAATGAGTCCTCTATCCAAGCTTCTATTGAATCACAATATATACAATGATTATAAACAAATTGTGATGGTTCTATAGCTAAGGGAAAATCATGCATAAAATCATTCATTGTTACCATCCCTTCTTTCAATGTGATAAATTGATAAGATACAAAACTAGAACATTCACGTGAAGAGATTTGTTCTTCTCTTAATTCTTTATCTGAAATTTGATTTACAAAATGTGGATTTGAAATTTTTCCTGATTCCTTTAATGTATGATGTGCAATATTTTCCTCATGAATATTCTCTTGTAAGCAAATAAATTTTTCATAAAGGTCATCCAATTCAGACACGATTTCAGTTAATTCATCATTAAGAGTACCTGTTACATCTTCAAAATTGGAAGGAAACGAACATTCAAGCAAAATATGTTCTCTATAAAATTCTTGTGAGCAAATTGGGTAGTTATAGAAATATTATAAATCAGAAGAGAAATTATTTCCCAAAAATCTCCCCTCACCATCTTCTAAACATTGTTTATGCTAAGTAGGCTATTCTTATTCAATTTGTGTCCTTGTAATACTTGATATTTTAATTCTTCACAAGCTTGAGTTTCAGAAGTATGAAAAACTTTTGTTTGATATTCAAAATTAGTACGTGATGTTTTAGTCGAAGGTGAGTTCATAAAATTATCTTTGCTCGCATAATCATAAGAAATAGAACCATTAATTTGTCCTGGAATTGAAAATCCAAATTCATGATAGCTTAAAGAATGATTTAATATTGAGATGTTATGATTAGATTGATTAATCCAATCCATAGTTATTTCCATCTTAGAGGTTGAATTTTCAATATCTACTTCTGATTTGTAATTTGAATGAGGGAAAGATTGATAAATAAGGGGATTAGATTATAAATAATCTTTAACTCTAGGAAAATATAAACCATGAAATGAACTTGATTCCATTTCGAGGTTAATGGTGCTTAGAGTAGGAATAGTGGTTTGTAAATCAATTTCAGAATTATTACAAGGTTGATCAAAATGATTAAATGATGAACGATTTTTAGATTATAAATTAAAAGAACTTGAATTATGATGTAATTCAGGGGTTTCATGTGTGGATTCAAAACTATGAGAGTTGGAATTAAGGTATTCCTTATATTCAATTCCAGGCGGAGGAGAATTATAATCAAGATGTAATGAATTTACAGCTAGGTTATAATTTTCATGTAGACCTATTAATGTTGTGTACATAGCTGCAACTTTCCTTTGATCATGCATAACTGATTTCTTATTTTGATTATGCAGAGATAGAATTTCATTATGCAAAATCTTAACTTGCTCATACAACCTATGAATTTCAGATTCATTATCTTCTTTAATATTATTCTCATCATCATTATTATCAGAAAATAAAGAAGAAAAAGGATCTAAGGAATACCTCTTAAAATCATTCTCTAAATTTTGTGTGTGCTCACATGCTTGATCAAAATCAATTATACCCTTTTGTGCGACAAACAGGGCTATAGATTTGGGTAAAGAATGTACATACCACTCATATAGAATGTCACCTGAAGGTTTTTTATTGTCTTTGAGTCAATGATAAACATGTCGGAAGCGTGTGTTGAAATTGCATATTGATTCACCTTCTTTTACCTTAATCTCATCCAACTCGAGATATATATCAGTCACATTATAAATATCATAAGCACTTTGGAAAACTCTTTTGAAATCAAAAGAATTATGAATAGTGTTAATGGGAAGAACATCATACCAGTTTGATACCTTACCTTCAAAAGTGAAGGGAAAAATCCTGCATACAACATATTCATATTGAATATCAAGCAATAATAATACAGACTCACGTTTTCTTATGTGTTCTAAAGCTAGGATATCCCCTTCACCATTAAACTTTGGCAAGAAATAAATTGCCTTCCTAGGGAGCTCATGCAATGGCCCATGAAGACTCAATGTCATGTTGGATTCCCATGCAGGAATTCGGGAGTGAGACACAATTGATAAAAAAATAATAAAAGTGACACAAGTAGGCTAGATTTGTGACTAACCACCCCTATGGTGCTTGTGTGACAACCTAGAAGAATAAAATATTGAAATACAAGTTGGAGGATAATGGTTATTGAAATAATAAAATATCAAAATGAAACCACTTATTTCCCTCATATCCCTTCTTCTAGCACCATCTGTTGGTCGTATTTTCTGTCATAGGACAACTACGGAGAGAAATACCACACAAGGCATTTAACACATCCCCAGGTGTGTTTGAAATAGCTAACTCTCATAGGGTATGGGTCCTTCTACCTTTACAATTTTCTCTCAACAAGAGAGTCTCATAGTTGAATTGACTAAATTAAAGAAAAAAAAACTACTCATGCCTAACTATTCTATGATGCAGATTTCAATAGATGAAACAAACAGTTTTAACAACTGCTAAAATTGACTACGATTTTAACTATTGCTAACCTGTAGCTTTCTAATATGAAACAAAATTCTAATTCTAATTTTAAAACTAATTCTATTTAATCCATTTTAAAACTATCCTGATCAGGAGTAGATAAAATGTAATTCTGATGCATGAGAAGTATGATTTAATTATAGTTTACTTTAAAGAAATTAAAATAAAATAGAATTCTGAAATCACATCAATATTTCAAAAGAACAACCTGGATGTAGGTGACAGCTTAGGTGATCGTCGACGCGTCATGCCTCGACCACTGCACCCACCGCGTGGCAAGCAGCATGTGTCCAACATGTCTATCAACCAGGACATCATGATCCCCTGGAACCTTCGAATATCCTCGCATGTGGGAGAGGGATCGCATGTCTCTTCCGCACTTGCGACAAGGGTTGGAGACACCCTGTCCTCCACCTAGATTTCATGGCTCTGCAGAGTAATTCAATGCCCACACATACTATGGCAGAACTAACAAAGGATATGTGCGCCATGGAGAATTATTTTACCATCTTAGTTGGGTTCCGCTTGGCTCTGAGAAAGTCTAGGTATTCTATGCGTCTAGAATTTTGGCCTTTGTCTCAAGGTGGCACCTTTATTTGGTTGGTATTTCGTTGCAGTTCACAGCTTGCAAGGTTCAGTAAGGAGAGGTTCAGTCTGGTTATCATGTCACGACAGAGGGCAACGCCGTGTCAAGCGATTTCGGGCAGGGGAAAATCCCAACGTGGTTGTAGCCTACAAGTCACTGCTGACTACGAAAACCACATCTCTCCATGAGTTCACATCCTCATTGAAGACTGGGAGGTAAGGGTCCTCAACCAAAAGCTCGTGATCAGACAAGGAGGAGGCCAAGTAAATCACTATTGGCTTGTCAAAAATATGTTATGCAATTTAGTCGAGGATGTGCTCAACAACTGGTCCAATGCCCGTGACTCCATCCACACCATGAAAACCAGAATGGTTGAAATTGACTCTCAGCTCAAGTCCATGGATAATATGTTCGCTTGGAAGGGAACGGTTGGCATCACGAGCCATGGTGGTATGGGTGAAGGCGGCTGTGATTTGGGAGGAGGTGGTAGTGGAAGTGTGACTATGGGTGTGGTGCATGTAGGTTGCAGGGGAGGTGGTAGTGGGAGTGCAACGGGTTGCATGATTGTGGCTCCATAGGCACCGCCTTTCCCCATCCCTTTAACGGTGGAGCCTCTCTTCAAATGACTGAAGAACATGATCGGCCAGAATCCCAAACAACAGTAGCAACTGCCTCAACCTGCTCTTGAGGCTGCAACCAACTCATCCAGCCCTTCGCAGGAAGAACGATGGGCATGCCCCATTATTGAATAAATTCCACCATCCTGAAGAATGCTCTCCTCATCTGCAGAAATGACTTCTCGTTTCAGGTTTTCATCCAAAAGTTGTCAATCCTATCTATGGTTGTCTTTAAATTTGAACTCTGTAACTATGTCTATGGACTATGTCTATGTCTACAAACTATGTCTACGTCTAGGTCTATATCTCTGTCTTCTTTTAAATTTGTCATGTAATTATGTCCCAGACTCGGTACTCTGCTAGTTATCTCATCTCTAGTTTTCACAGATAGCCCTCAGTTTTTAAGAGGCTTGGGGGGTGGCTTCACCTCCTGAGTCCTCATACAGCTAGGGTTAATTTTGTATATTTTTCCATTGTATTTTAATAGAACTATGCAGCTTACAAATATATATATTTCAAAAAAACAAATAATTAACAAAATAACTACTGATTTATTTCAAATTGCTCATTACATCAGACATGTGACTATTCTAAACAATTAAACACAATAAAAATTAATCATTCGAGACAAATAAACAAAAAGGTTAAATGCAAGAATGAACAAAGAAATTGTATTTAAATTAAATTCAACTGGATGAGGCAAGAACTGTAACAAAATACAATCTTCCTAAGATATTTGAAGGAGTCTTAGAACATTAGCAATCTCTGGTTACAAATGTCTCTGGATGATAAAAATCACATATGTTTTTTCATATACAAAAACCACTTATGGAAGAAGTTCCCACTCCTTACTTTCAAATACAAATGAAACAAGAGAAATATGGAGAACAAAAAAATAAATCTCCTAATGCCTATAGAGATCCTCCCCCCACCTTTTCCTAGACCTTTGAGGTCAAATTTATACAACAAATACAGTGGGAAGGATAGAATCCAATTCCTCAAAACTCTGTTTTGTTCAACAAAATACCAAACCAGTCGCAACCAAATTCGGGAAAATTCATCTCTGATGAGTTTCTCCATATCTGTTGATATATTTCAAAAACAACCCATGAATAGGGGTTAAGGAACCCATTTTGGAAGTGATTTTTCAACCATTTGAGCTAATTCTTCATGGTTTGCTCACAATCAACCATGCAAAATCGTCTCTTCCTATTGGTGCACAATCCTTTTTCAAATTTTACTCCTTCATAAACAATTACGAATCCTCTTTAAGCTTTTGTTTGATGATTTTTTTTCATGATGCAATTTCAACAAATCTTACACACCATTTTACCTACGCATAAAATACAAATCAATTAACCATCATTCAAAGAAATGAAAAAACACAAATAAAATAAAAGACGTTTAAAATAATAAAAGATAAGAATTTTCTTTTTTCCCTAATATATGGCATGAACTTACACCAAAATAGATCCATAAACATAGTTAAGCATTAATACATTCTTAATTGATAAATAGTTACGTGGAGTTACAACATAGACTTCCACAAAAGTTATTTAAATAAGATGTGAAAATTATGAATATAAGAAGAAGAGATTAATTTTGAGAAGTCTAATATCAAATCATTTTTCTCAACTCAAATCATTTTATCAAGTGGGAAAATATTTAAAAGATAAAACCATGGAATGATAGATTTGATGGAAAAAGGTCCAATGTAAAATCCATTTGGATGTGTGAATGGTTACATTAAAATAAAATTTCTTATGATAATTAATCATTTAGAAGGTATAATGAATTTATATCTATATTAATAATGAATAATTTTTAATATAAAATCATTTAAATAATCACCAAAAGCTAAGATGAATGTGCATAAAAATGTAGCTCTTGGGGTTAATACACATATAAGAATTTCTTTGTTTTATATGTTTAATAAGATAATTTCAATCTTGATGATCAAGATATAATACATTGCAAATAAATTTTATATTTAAGTATCAATAATGTATTTTTAACAGATAGAAAGTCACCTTTATTAAAGATCTTTCAAAATATCATAAATTTCTTAATCGGATAATCGTGTGCTCATCACTAGACCTTGATGCATATTCTTTTAAGACAAAAAATGAAAGTCATAAAATAGAGCTTTTAGTTGGTTTGTTGTGATTTTCCAAAATTGTCCATTTAACCCATTGATGGAGTGAAGGACAAATTTCATAAAAAAATGTTGAAACCTTATATCTATTCAATTAATCCAAATCCTAGTATGTAAATGACTCAATTAAATTCAAATAAGAACATGTAATCATTGTAGAGTATCCAGAGTCAAATGAAAATATCATTGAAATCACCTAAATCTCATAAAATGGAGACCAAACCAAAGATCAAGTAGTGTAGAAAGCCAAGGATCAAAAGGAGATCGACAATCAAGCAAGAATGATAGACAACGAAAGTCTAAAAATTTACAAAATTCTAATGGGGACCCCTTCGATTTTACAAATCAAGGGGAATTTGTTGGGGGGGCAACACTAACTTACCCACTCTTTACATTTAGTGTTTCCTCAACACAAGTCAAACTCCCATATTTGACTTACTCTCTCCTTTTATGTCGTGGCCTTCCTCGTCTTGTGACCGGATTCTTCAAAATTCTGAGCAAAAATCTTATGCACTTTACTTGGTTCAATAGCCCCCCAACACTTACTTGTGGCTCTTCCTGAGCCACTTCAGCCAAAGATATTTGTCACATTGAATTTATTCTGAAACTACTGACAGATTTTAATTACTTCTTTTGCTTGTCTCTGAGAATCTTCTTTAACTTTCTCAATTTTTTCCACAAGCTCAAAACTGATATGTTTCGAAGTTTCAACCTCTATAGATTCTAGCGCTTGTCGCACCTACTCGTGGACTAAATAAATGGTCCATGTAAACTTGTTATGCTTCAGTGTGGAGCTCTACAACATGTTCAATTCAACATTGATGTTGTGTTCACAGTTTGGAAACCTACTGCTACAATGTTTTCAAGTCAGTAGCCTTGCTCATTTTCTCAACCAACAGTAATTTATTCAATGTATTTCTTAGCACAGTCAGATTTTCCTCTTTGGTATGAATTTGATCTATGGCTTGGTCCAAGTTCGCATCGTCCATCAAGGCTTCCCAAGAATAAGAAACCTACACATGCTTTGGCACAAAGTGCCTCGGGCTCTTGAATCTTTTGGACATTCTCACTTATTGCATTTCATCGCTCTTCCAACACTTCAGGGGGTGTACTAAGAGGAAAATTTTCTTCTAACTCTAAAATACATTGGTGGAGGTTAGTAGCTACTTCCCCAAGCCGAATAACTTGAGCCTTTGGGATCATTTCAGGTGTAACGCAACAGCTTGCTCCAATCTTTGCATGTACTTCTGCCATATCTATGTTTTATTCTCTATCTCTTGCACTTTTGTCTTGAGAGATGTGATGGTTTTCTTTGAATGTTTTAGTTGTTGAACTATGGCATGTTCTCTCTCCTTTATTTTGTCTACTGCAGCATGCTAAATGTTGTGCAGTAGAAACATATGGCTCAGATAAAGGTAGGCACTTACATAACCAATTTTCTTGATCATGTTATTATTCTTTGGTGTGTCCAGATCAAGTGCCTTAGGAGACACTTTAATATTTATGTGTTGTTGTGATGATGGTACTTTGACTAGGAAATCCTCAGAAGGATCGATGTATTGCAACTGTGACTGGAGTATGTTCCAACTGACCTCTACTCTGATTTCTTTTACTGCAACACAGAGAGTCTGCAGTAAATCACTAATGCCTCCTAGCAATTCGGTATTATGTTCATCAATCTTCTGGTGAGTTTCATTAGCAAGTTTCTCCATTCGATCATCAATCATATTATAATCATCATCAGTAAGTCCACCAACTCCATAGGTTTTATCAGCCTTATGTTTCTTGCAAATTTTCTTGGATTCTTCAAATCTCTTTCTCTTGTCTCCCAGTTAAGAATCCATCGAGGTCGCACTAGATTCTTCCTTGTTGTCATAAGGGTGTAAGGTTTTCCGTTACACCAAAACCTGCAGATGTTGGTGAACATTTGAAACCCAGCACAAGGCCCTATCACCAGGAGTGGTGGTTAAACCCAACACGAGGCCCTATAACCAGGAGTGGTGGTTAAACCACTTGTTTTATATTCCCAGAGGTGCGGTGTTTATACCATGTAGAGGTACCCGATACTCCAACAAAGGGGAGCTGCATGGGATTTCTTCTTCCTGTTGATCTCCTCCTTGAGATCCTGATGTTTCATCCTTTCATAGGTCAGTTTCAGTAGATATTTGATCATCTGCAACAAGTTGTCTCCATTCTTCGAGCCAGTCCAGAATGATCATCTCAATGTCTTCATTTGTCAATTGAAACTTAGTGATCAACAATTGATGCTTAGGTTCTTGTCGTGTTTGCAAATATATGTGGCGATCCCTAGAAAAACTATTATAACATTGTAGTACCTCTAGACAGTCTCTGCGACAATCTGTGACTAGTTCTCAATGTGATGCCTCAGTGCATCAGCATGTAAATAAAATTCAATGTTATTTTTAGTTTCTTGGCGTGGATTGTTCTTATCGTCCCACAGATTCTATTAGTGTGCCCCCCCCCCCCTCGACATGGAACAGGCACGTCCATCCCCTAGTAGTTTAGGAGATCATCCCATGTGACAAAGGATATCATAATTAGCATCCATGAATAGGTAAAGGGATTACCTTTCTCTTGAGTGTTGATGGCATCAGCTAATAGTTCATTCAACATATAGTTCAACCAATTAACTGCATGCGCGCATCACACTTCTCTACTGCAACAATGGTACCGATAGTGCACTGGTTCGGTTGCATCTTTCTGAGTAGTTTAATGGATTTCACTTTTGCTGCGAACTAAAAATGTGTGTCATTGATAGAGGAAATAGAGAAGCCCCTCATATCTATTGCAAGGTTGTATTTCTCCTTCATCCAATCGACTAAGCCCAAATCCTACTCCTTTCCTAAAAATAACGGCATTGGGTTGACCCCTACAAGAGGAATCCTAGTGATTGAAACAATCATATCGATGTACACTGAAATTCGATGATCCAACTAGAGGCATCCTCCATGGAAACAAACTAACAATTATTTGATGCATGTATTAACTTCCATTGTGCAACAAAAATGGGGCATGTTTATCAACGACAGTATGCTTAAATTTTCCCGTCCTCAATCCCACTCCATTGGAACTAGTTGAATAGGTACTCCTTCAACCACTTGCATAGAGTTCATGTACCATGACATAATTAGTTCAAGAAACTTCCGCAGATCATGATCCGCGAATCCAGCCTTTTTCAGATTTGGTGGAATGTATGTCGCAACTTGGATGCCTTTTGGGATGGCTGGCTTGACCAACATATACTTAATATTATTCCAACTGACTACGTTAGGAGCGCCATCTTTTTAAGGAAGAATGTATCTGGGGAACATTGCCGTCAATCTAGATCGTGAAGCTTCAGCATTGTGGATTGCTCTAAATCTATGTTGAGGAAAAATGTCACGACCATCCGTTTTCTTTCTTCTTGGCAAATTGACTAACACTGGTCACAACAAAAATTATGGAGCTTCTTCAACAATGGGCATGGCATGGGGAACTTCCATGCCTGATCCTTAAATAGTGTTGGTACTTGACACAAGGATTTCGATTACAACAAATGACTTTAGATTCAAAAGAGTTTGCAGGAAAATAGCTCGGCTCAAGAAACTTCTCAATTGGATACAAATGAATCAATAGACTTCTGTTTAAAGATGAAATAGGTTTCTGCATGTAGGAAGTCGTTCACCCATATGGGTCTGCAATAAATGAAAAAGGTGGTGGTTAATTATGGAACATGGGGAATTTTTTTTCTTCATTCCGATAAATTACCAATCGAACCATCACTTCACCCTTCATAGAAGCAGATATTTATTAGGAATTAATGGAAGATGTGACGAACAATCATGCCCCTAAAATGTCTCACTACTTCAACTTAACTGCACTCCAACTGTAACTTCTGAAAAAAGTGTAGTCTGCAACCAATTTTTTTTTTTAGGAACTATCTCTTTAGTCGAGTGAATTACAGCTATCCTGATAAGGTTTTAGTTGAATTCCATTCACCAACCTGTCAAAGGGCATACTATCTAATTTTTGTAACTAGAGTGTACCTTCATTGTTGATATGAATGACAACATATGGTCCCAACCAGTGTGTTTGGAGCTTTCCAGGATGCTTTAAAAATGTATTGTCATATAGGAGGAAAAAATCACCTATTTGAAATTGCTTGAACTTGATATGGTGATTGTGCCAAGCCTTTTTTTGCTCCTTATTGACACGTTGATGATATCCTATGATGGAGTGATCTTCCTTGAACTGTACTAGTTGCGACAATCTTTCTTCCACTATGCCAACATCTATCATCTTAGTAATCATAGCTATTCAGAGACTGGGTACAATATATTCTAGTGGCATGATGAACTCTTGTCCATAAACCAATATTAATGGAGTTTATCCTATCACCTTTTTGTATGTGGTGCAATAATCTCATAACACTGCAGGTATATTGTGATCACAATCATCCCTCTGAACATTGCATATTTTAGTCAATGTATTTTCCAAGATCCTATTAAATTCTTCGACAGTGTCGTTTGCTTGTGGGTGATATGGCGTTGTCTTCGGTGCTGAATCTGAAATTCCTTAGTTAATTTTTCAATCAGTTGATTCATAAATGTGTACCTTTATCAATTGTAAAAAAATTTGGGCATCCAAATTGGGTCATGACATGTCGAATAAAAATCTTGCAGTAGTCGCGGTAGTACAATATTTGACTGGTGTTGCTTCATCCCATCTGGTTAAGTAGTTTGTTGGAGTGACCATATATCGTGCACTCGTCTATTTTACTAGTGGGTTAATGGGACCCACAATGTCAACAACCCTTTTATCAAATTCCTTGAAAGTTACTTGTGGTACCAACAAATTTCTATTTTGTTGACAACTATCACATTTGCAACAAGTCTCTAGCATCTGCATGATGAGTAGGCCACCATAATCCTTCCTATAAAATCTTGCGCACTGTTGCTTTTCCTGCATTGTGGTCTCCTAGAAATCTGTAGCTTTTAAAACTAATTTATTCTTTTGTGTTGTATTGAATCCTTCTAGTGCATATCTTGTACTCCACAATGTCTTTGTAGTGTTCATCAATCATTTTGACTGCAAACAATTGTGCATCGGGAAGACTATTGTCAAGACTAGTAGGATTTTTTGAACTTTCTAACCTTGATAGATAGTGAATTCCCTAGTTCATTCGACTTGGCTTGACAATAATATCAAAAAAAAATTCTTGGAATAACAAAATCCATCGACAAATATTCCCCCCCAACACTGGCTTATTAACCATGTATTTTAATGCAGAATGCTCTGTACATATTTTGAAATGACCACCCAGCAAATAATGTTGAAACTTATGAATAGAATAAACCATAGCAAGTCCCTCCCTCTGAGTAGTGGTATAGTTCATTTATGTCGTCGATAGTTTTATTCTATCAAATGCAGTGGTGTGATCAAGAGATCCCTCACCTAGTTCTGCAAGTACCATGTCGAGCGCGACAAGTGACACATCGACATGTACATAAAATTCTTTTCTCAAATTTGGAAATATTAGTATATGATTTGATACCATATTTTCTTTGAGAATATCCATACTCTTTTGACATTGTTGATTCCATTGGAATTTAACATCTTTCTTCATCAATTTCTCCATTGGAGTTGTAACCTCGTCATAACCCCGGATAAATTTTTTGTAATATCATGTATGTCCCAAGGTAGTTCTCAAATATTTAACTAATGTAGGTGGGGGTAGGTCAAAAATAATTTAAATCTTGGTAGGGTCCATCAATATTTCATCTCGACAGACCACATGAACCACCAAGATACCAAAAGGAGCACAAAAAATACACTTCTTGAAATTAAAAGAAATATGGAATTGTCTACACCGGTCAAGCATCATTTTTAGATTTTCAATATGATTTTTAACTATCCCATAGACCATCCAATAATAAAATTATACTTCAAGAATATTATGGATAAAATATTTAAAAGAAGCTACTACTATTCTAGAAAAAATAGTAGGGGAGTTCTTGAGTCCAAAGGGCATTACCATGTACTAGAAGCATCCCTACTCTGTCGAAAGGTTTTCTTGTACCAATATTCCTTTGTAATACTTATTTGGTAGTATCCAGAGAATCCATCAGTAAATGAGTACACTTCTTGTCCTCCTACACTCTTCAATACTTCATCTGTGAACGCGGTAGGGAATGGATCATGCAGGCAGGCATCGTTTAGTTTATGTAGGTCGACATAGATACATACTTCACCAGTTTTCTTATCTTGAACATCCATAAGGCTAATCCATTTGGATTCTTAAAAAAGTTCTATAATGTCTGTGTCTAGAATTATGTCTAACTCTATCTTGACCTTCTCCTTATACCTCGTATTTAGTCTATACAGTCGTTGCTTGACATGTTTTGCATCGGGATTTAGGGGGGTATTCATTTCTCCTAGATCACCATTTATCCCCTTCATTTATGATAACTTGTTAGGGAATAGATCATGGAATTCATGCAATAAATCTATAATTTTCCCTACTATCTCATCATCCCAATAGTCCCCATTATTGGAAAATTTTGGGTTTTCTAGAGAACCAATATTCACCTTCTTTATTATGAGGATCTTCATAAATTTGTCATTTGATAAGATGGATTCCTCCACTGGTCGACTACCCTCATAATCAGGAGTATGTATATCAAGTGGATCATTGTCATTAGGATCACCAGTTATGCTATACCATTCCATCAATTCTGAACTATCGCACTGCTCTAAAGGAAACTTGACATCAGAACAAGGATATCTTCAAAAATATCGGTTATGATAACTTGCATAGCAACATCAATTGGTGTATTATCATCAGCAAATCTAAAAGTATGTGTGAAACTGGTAGTTATTTCATCCCATTCTACAGTTTCTTGTTGCATCTCAACTGATGTATACCATTTTCTTGGTATCATGTCCAAAGTATGTATGAACTCATGAACCCATTCCTATCACGCGACAATTTTCAATGTGCTCGACAAGATTTGTCAATCCCATTTTTATGGCCAGTGTAAGACATATTTTCACCAAATTGTATTTATAGTAGCCGTCGGCATTGGGGCCATTCTGAAATAGATTTCCTATGAGCAACCCACCACTTGGCAGGTGTAGCTTTCAATGCAAAATCCAATGCTAACAAGCGTTGAGGTTCCAACACTTTTTCTTCAAACTTTGTAAGAAACATATCTAAGTAAGGTGATCCTTCATATATAGTTTGATCACATACCTCACTACCTACCCATCGTAAATATTTTGTGATTCTTGCACACTTTCGCATTGATATTTGATGTAGTCAATTCTACCAATTCTCTAGAGCTTCTCTTGAAAATGATGAATAGGAATTAATACTTTTCCAACTTAGTTTACCATCATTTGTTGGGTTGATGTAGTCATCCATTGTAGAGGAAATATTGTAAATATTATCCAGATATATGTCTTTTCCTTCGTTGTTTACTTGCTCGACATATCTATGTCCTTCCAAAGGATCAATTGGAGTGACCACTCATGGTTTTGTATCTTCAAATGATAATATTCTCTTTTTGAAATTCATGATCGTTTGACTGTTGATAGCCCAGTAGATCCCTAGAAATGCGGGATATGTATTCGTATCATCAACAATATCTATAGCTTCAAAATATGTGCAGGTCTGGAGTCCTTCCACCTCGACAGGAACCTGTGGCAGTCAACCAATAGGCAAGACCTTCAACTGGTTGGCTAACCGCAGTTGAACGGGAGACCATATCAGTATCGGCTTCTACATGATTTCCCATGTTTGTCTTGTTAGAATATTAACATATGAACCCAAATACAGTATGATAAAATCCATATCATATCTACTTATCTGAGCATTCATTCATAACTCATGACCAGCTTTTTGTCTTTTACCAATGTGGTGTTGGTTATGGAGCTTGATCTTCTAGATTTAGAGATGTTATTGTCCAGTCGTGTTTTTACCCCAGATTATTATTCCCTCATCCCAGTAGGGGGGTGCGAGGGGACATCACCCGCCTGTAGGGGTTCGCGGACCAGCGGGCCCCCTATGGGGGTTTAGGGGAAGTTCCCCCCAAAAAGGGGGTTCAAGTGCGAAGCCCCCAAAAGAGATTTTTGGGATATTTGTTGGACAACAATTTACGGACCCATAGTATTGGGTGACCCATGGTATTTCCCCATGGTAATTACCCTATAAAAGGAAAGCATTGTAATATGGTTGTGTATTGTATTGTAGCATTGTAAGAAAATCTTTGTGATTGTGTGAGAAAGACTGTGAGAGAGTAAAGAGGAAGTGCAGTGGGGTTGTTGTTGGTTGTATCCCTTCATTTTGTTGGATGGTATAATAATAAAGGACTGAAAATTGTGTGGACGTAGCCCATTTTGGGTGAACCATGTTATATCCGTGTCTCTCTTGTAATGTGATTTAATGGTTGCATCTTGTTTATTGTTATTTCTATGAGATCATTTTTTATTACAATTGGTATGAGATACAAAAGGTCTATTTGGTTGGTAAAATCATAGGAAAGAAGGGTTCATGTTTCGAGTGGGAGCAATGGTAGAAGAAGGAAAGTTTAGGGTCAAGAAATTTAATGCCCAAAACTACTAGTTATGGAATATGTAAATGGAGGATTATCTATACCAGAAGGATCAATACCTATTGTTAGGTAGAAAAAAACCAACCGACGACTATGAAGGATGAAGAATGAGAGGTTCTTGAAAGAAAGGAACTGGGAACAGTAACCAGAGAGAAACTAAGTTCATGCTCGGTTTCAGTTGGCCTTCAAGAATGAACGTGAAGAGGAGAAATTTTCCAGGTCCAAGGTTCAAAGCATAGTCGAGTAAGTGCAGCAGTGGTGGAGTTATTGTGATCAGTCTCCAGGTGGGATATTGTTGGTTATGGAGCCTGATCTTCTATATTCAGAGATTTTATTGTTAAATCATGTTTGTACCCCATTTCAATTGTACACTCATCCCAGTAGGGAGGTGTGGGGGGACATCATACCCCCGTGTGGGTTCAAGGTCCAGCAGTTTACGAACCCATGGTATTGGATGACCCGTGGTATTTTCCCATGGTAATTCCCCTATAAAAGAAAAGAATTCTCATACGGTTGTGTATTGTATTGTAGAATTGTAAAACAGTCTCTATGATTGTCTGAGAGAGATTATGAGAAGTGAAGAGAAAGTGCGGTGAGGTTGTTGCAGGTTATATCCCTTCATTTTGTTAGATGGTATAATAATAAAGGACTGGAAATTTATGTGTGGATGTAGCCCATCTTGGGTGAACCACATTATATCTATGTCTCTCTTTTAATGTATTTTAATATTTTCATCGTGTTTATTATTTATTGTTATTGCTCTATGATATTGTTTTTATAACATGTGGTTAATTTTTTTCTCTAGTCGCATACTTAGTTGAGTTTCCTCGACTAGAGTTGATAGTTATTCCATGACATCCTTATCTTCTATAAGTGCTAAACAACTCTTAAATAAATTCTTCAACTTGCTCACCTTTTCTGTGTGTTTTCTTTGAAAAAACTGATAAAATCTTTGAGGCATTTTCAAAATTGGTCCATCATCCAATACTGGGATAGTAGTAGATGTCAACGCCTAATTTTTGTCAACAAACTCATAACATGCATCAAACAAGACTCATTTTTTTCTTTATGGACATCAAACGACACTTTCTTTTGTGTCGTTGGTCGAACTCTCGGATTTACACATGGTGCTCCTTTATCTCCTCCGGTTGCAGCGCTTCCTGTTGTTATGACAACAATATTAGGTTCTCAATATTTGGAAAAAATATTCTGAATATTTTGGTTTGCATTTTGTTATACCCAAATCCTATCACCATCATGTGATTATACCCTTAACTCCCATGTTTTCCCTTAATCCCAGCACTTAGAGTGGAAACCTACTATGTTTGTCAATTCTACATGAAAAAATTCAGCACCGTGCTTTCCTTGTGGCCCATGAGCGGTATCTTGCTCAGCATAGCCTGTATCCTATTTTCCATAAGCGGTGCCACCTCCTATGGTCTTTGGTCCATAATCGTTTCTCATCTAAACTGCTCTGTCATAAGAGAACAAAAGCGGTACCCTGGGTAAAATGGGAAAACGAGAAGTTTCTCAAGGCTTCTAGATCACGAGCCTTGTGTCCTCCCTTATCCCTATCATTGTAGGTTAGTTTGAGCTCAATATCCCCCTTGGTAGGATCTTGGAGCTACCTCACCGACAATTCTCTCAACTATCCCTATGCATTGAGCCTTATAAATACAAGCTCATGTCCATAGTTGAGGGGGAGAACTATAGAGGTATTGTTATATTGTTGGATTGACCACTTATCCCAAGTCATTGGAGAGCATAGAGAGAAAAGTTGGAGCTTATGGGGATGAAGTGTTTTTCTTGTGGAGGTGCTTGTAGACACTAAGGAAACGGTTGTAAGATTCTCCATACATTCTTAATGCAAAGCTGATTTTTGTCCCACATTACTGTTGTTTTGATTTCACGTGTACATGTTGTTAGATTCCTTAGTCACTAGCATGGATAAGTAGATGATTTTTTGGTAGCTTTGATGTGCTTGTATGTTTGATATGTTTGCAAGTGTGACAGGTTCATTGTCGAAGCAGCATTCCAAGTGTGTACGACATTCAGGGAAGGTCTTCATCCTTTATCGTTCACTCATTTGTTCTAGATCTGAACCATTCAAATCAGAGGAATAGCTTCTGTCCACAGAAGGTGTAATATTCCTGATTACAAATCTGGCGACTCCGCTGGGGAAATAGTGCATATATTAGTTGATCTGATATTCCTCAATTCTTGAACTCTTGTCTAAATCCAGGATCCATCTCCAACTCTCTTCAGTCAGATCTACCATCTGACTCAGTGAATTTTGGTTTGAAACTTTTAGATCTGAATTATTTCAACTTTTTATGCTCATTTTTACTGTCAATCCATTAATTTTTTCCTTGATCTGATCAATTTCTAACTTGATATTTTGTTCTCCTTTGTGTTTTGGATCTATTCAAGGAACCACTCATGCGTTGTTCGCAACAAGCAGTGCCACCGCCTGAACACTGTTAGCAGTACGCGGTGCCACTGCCTGAGTCTTGTTATCTAGAAGCAGTGCTCATCCAGAACCACTTTGTCAAGACCCCTCCAGTGCGGTTCTAGGTAGGCCATGTTCCAGACTTTGTATTTTGATTTTTTGTGTGTTTTTAGCTTACTTTTTGATGAAAATGAAGTGTATTTTTGAAAAAAAATGCTCCCTCATGAATTGTATATTCTGCAGTCGCTTTGATTTTTATATTCGCTATGCATTCAAAGAGAGTTTATGTTTCTTGAGATCCATGCTGAGAGATAGATTATCCTTTGAGATCTTTTCTTTGCTTGAAACCTCTTGCTCTTTTCTGTAGATATTATTCATTGGAATTGGAAAATATACATTTCATTTTCATGAGTAGGTTTTGTTTTGGACTTGGAATGCGTGAGTGATCCATGTTGTTTTGAGTCTTTCTTTGCTTGGGGTGATTCTTGTTTCCTTTTGCATGCTGATTTTTTCAGTGCTTGGTAGGAAAGATTGGTTCTTCATTTCCTTGTCTGTTTCGAAGAGAAGTTTTAGTTTTCTCTCTCCTTTTCTTTATTCGCAAGGGTTGTTGAACGATTTTCTTCTTGTTTTGTGCATGATTGTTTGAAATTCTAGATCTTACTTTCATTAAGAAGAAATATCTGTTTTCAGCTTTGCGTCCATTAGAGTTAGTTTTGTTTGGAAACGTTAGTGAAATCATCTTTCCATTAAGTTTTTATGCATCTTTTTCAAGCATGAAAAGATAGGAAACATTTTTGGTTTATTTATGTTTGATGTTCTCTAGATCTCTTTTTTATTTCACCTTGAATATTGTTGGGGTGCATTGATATTTCCCTTTTCGTTTGAAAATATAGAATTTCATTTGCATTTAGGTGTGCATTTTTCTGAAGAAAAGTAAATCTCTCTCCCTCTTTTAGGTAGAATTTCATAGAAGAGGAAAACTTGCATTGTCATATAGATCAGTGTGCATCTTCTTTAATTCAAGTTTTCACTCCATGGTTCCACCTAAACGCACAAGATAAATTAACAGTAGTACTAGGTTCAAACTTTTAGCAATTTTAGTGATAAGTTAGAGACGTGTTCAGGCGTCGTTAAGCGTAGGAGATTCCGTTACTTGTCCACACTACAACCCGAGACTCGCATGTTTCTTCCACGTACTGTCGGTATATCGAATGGCCTTTCATGTACCCTTGAGGTATATAGAAAGGTACTTCATGTACTCGATTGTATATCGGAAGGCCCCTTGTGAACGGTTGTGCATTAGACATCACTACCACTGATTTGAGCTCCCACGTACCTTGCATATATCAGGAGACCCTTTTTGTAATCCTTAGACCTACTGAGTTAACCTTTTGGTCATCTTGGCTTTACATGCAAATCTTGTAAAGTCTTGATAATCCTGTGTGATTCTTGACTCTTATCCACTCCTTTCACATGTTTGCTTGTTGCTTTTAGTTTGAGTAGTACTTGCTTGTGCGTGGTAGTTAGGAGGTTTTTAGAGAGTTTATAGATGGCATCCCAATATAGGACTACCACTCAAGATGCCCCTTTCCAAGGTGTACCTTTTGTATTCCCTCCAAGTGAAGGTATTGGTCCTCCCTTTATTACCAATCTAAATCTTCCTGGATTAACTATAGGATTACCGGTCTGGCTATTTAATCCGGTAATTCCTGTTACACCTAATGTCTCAAATGTCACCTCTCCTCTAGGAGAGGATCGAACTCAACCTAATCCCTCTCCTTCTTCATTGGTTGTTGCTTCATCCCTTTCTTCTTCTTCGCTTGACCAAAGCTCTATGGTTAGTAGTCATGTGGATAATAAGAAGAAGAAAGGGAAGGGTAAGAAGAAGAAGTGGGGCCACCTTCTTAAGGAGTGTCCCAGTCTCTCTCGTGTACAAGAAGAGTGTTCTAAAAGGTCCAAATCGTCTATGTCATCAATCTTTGATCATCATGTTGATGATACTCCCTCAACCAGTGACCCATTAGTAAAAGGTCGTAAGGGTAAAGTCGTGTATCCTTGTTTGATATGTAAGGCTATGCATCGTACTTTTCTTTGTCCAAGCATGGATGAAGCTTCACATTGGTTGGAAAATATTACTGATCATCAACAGGTGATTCCAACAAGTGATAGTAAGTTATCCCTCAATTCCTTGTTGGTTGACCAAGTGATCAATTCAGTTTCATCTATAATTGATCCCACTCTTTCTTCGAAGAGTGAAGTGGTCGAGTCGATGTCATTTCCACCCAATCCCGCTCTTTCATTAGAGAGTGTTAATATTGAAGTAGTCTCTTTGACCAAATATTCGTCTTGTTATTCTCTTCCAGTAGAGAATGAACTGAAACCTGCTAAAGTTTTTATGCTTCGTTCTGATTGTTCTCGATAAGAGGAAATTTTGTCTGTTTTGACAAAACCCTTTATGAGTAGTGAGGTTATTTCCTTTGACTGGAGTAACCTAACAGAGTCTTGTCTTCATTCAAGTGTTCCTTTCTAGATAGTTGTGAATGTTACTACTAGGCGGATACTTCACACTATTGTTGATGAAGGGGCTTCTGTTAGTATTCTATCCTCAACTGCTTGGAAAGATTTAGGTTCTCCTCAGCTTGTGCCATCCACCGATCAGATACTATCTTTTAATCAAAGACCTATTGCACCTTTAGGGACCCTTTCTTATTTGCCTATTAATTTAGGAGGGAAAATTGTCTGTATTGATGTTATGGTGGTCCAAGGTCCTTTAGATTTTAATCTACTCTTTGGACATGATTATGTTTATGCCATGACAGTTGTAGTGTCCACACTCATTAGAGTTAAGAATTTTCCCCATGATGGGAAGATTGTGACCATTGATAAGCTTTCTTTTGTTACACCCGAACATCACATGACTCCTAGTAATCAGACTTCCCTGAATGTGCCTCATGTTCTTGTGATTCCTTCCCCTTCTTATAGTTAGCTTCTTCCCATCATAGGTAAAATGGGGGGCATGGCTCTAGTCTAGGGACATCATAATGGAGATAAGTTGCTAGCTTCTTATGTAAGGGGGAAACCCACCAACCTATAGACATCATGTTGGCTTAGAACTTGTTGCAAGCATAGTTCCCATTCTGTGTCAAGCTCATTAAAAAATGAAACAAATGCCTATGAGAAAAGTTCCCATTCTATGTCAAGCTCATTAAAAAATGAAGTAGGTTTCCTTAAGCATAGTTTAACTTTTGGTTTCAGGCTTGCATAAAAATGAAACCATGTTCCAAGCATAGTTACCTTCTGTTTCAAGCTTGTGTAAAAATGAAACAGATCCCCTTCCCTTGAGTCGAGTCTTCCCTTTAGTGTTAGAACTTGAACCTTCTTTTCACCTGCCTGATTCTCGTTCTTCCTACCTCCCGGGTGAACATTTTCACATTAGCAACCAGGTTTTTTAGGTTGGGTATGGAAGAATAATCGTCAAATGAAACAAAGCTTGGGGGGCATGTCAAGCCCTTAGCAACCATGCTAGGGGTAAGCTTCGCTAGAAATCATGCTAGGGGCAAGATTCCAACCTCTGTATACCATGTTAATGGGATTTTTCAAGCACAGTTTACCCATTGGTTTCAAGCTTGCGTAAAAATGAAACCAATCCCTGAGCATTATTTCAACTGATCTTCGAGCTCGTTAAAAACAGTAAGATGGCGTTGAGCTCACTTTTGATTTTTCCTGCTCTGGTTAAAACATGAAAAGTGGTTTGAGCTTAGTCTATTACTTTTTCATGCTCTGGATTCAAACATGAAAAATTCTAGTGTAGTCTCCTTTAAACTCTTTTCGGACTCCCTAAATATGAAAAGGTTGTTGAGTACTTGTCTTCTTCATACTCGTAAAAGTATTTGAAGAGTCGTCTCTCTGACGGTAGGTTATCTCTTTTTCGGTTCGGATAGACTATTTACAAAAAAGGAACACTCTAGCCAATCATGACTGGAAGAGTTCTCTAATGTATTATTTTATACTTTTTCGGGCCTTAGGGACTAAATCATACAAAAAACGACCATGTGGAATCTTCTTCCATGGTCGTTCAGACTCTCTAAACATGAACGATACCGAGTTTTCTTTCATTGGACTCGTTAAATTAAACATTGAGAGAACCTCTTTTGGGAACGAACCCCTCCTCTCTTGGGTTCGTAAAACATATGAGTTTGGACTTGTCTTAGGACGAGCTATAATGAGTGTTTGTTACCATATTTGAACTCGTAAAACCGAAAATAGGCACTCATCAATCATGATGGGGAAAATGGGAAGGGAATCATTTTGCAAATAAATGGCAGTAGTTTCTCATTACCTTTGAACATGGCACTTATCTGCATATCATTTCAGTTGATTGGGTATTCAGCTGATCTCCGTGACGATCCACTTTCATGAGTCATGTTACTCCTTTGAGTCTTTTAAAAGAATGCATTTCTCACTGTCACACTATGTGTTTGTCTGACTTAGTCATGCTGCCAAGTCTTTTGTCGTGTCACCTGATGTTCAAAGGGAAGTTCAAGAAGTTTTACCTCTGCAGTCAAAACAGTCTTTGTGCCAGTACTTTTGAGTTAGTCTGATGGTTACTACATTCACATCATTCCATAACTATGTTCTGAGTTTCATGTCATCGATGTGGGACTCATCATGGCCCTCCTTCGACGAGAATATTCCCGTCGACATCATCTCATCATCCGGGAAATAGTCTTAGAAACAAAAAATTAGTACCTTGAGATTTGTATGCCTCAATGACAGATTCTCTCACTCTCGACATAGGTTCACATCATTGACCTTTGATTGATAGAATCGACTGGGTGTTCGACATCAAGACAACTATTCATGCTCAGTAGATTGTACTAGGGTACCTTGGGAATCATTGACATCAATTGATCTCCCTCGCACTTGTTAAATATTAACATCATTGGCCGGTAATCAAGTGGTTTCTACCATGTTCGAATTCAGATCATTGTAATCACATGGATAGAATCGTACTTTATGGAATACGAGACAAAGACCCTGGGTATTTGTTTCGTGCTCATTGATTTCCCCAGGTTCCAATGGATTTTTGCATATCTAGCATGGATCCACATTTGTATGGTCATGGCTATGCTCAAATTTATGTTTGTATGACATAGATCTATGTTGTATGTTCGGTAGCTATGTCCAAGTTTGAGCCCTCTATCACATGGATATCTATTGTATTCTAGTAGCCATGCTTGTCTATTCCTCTCATGGATCTGCCTTGTATTGGTCCACAGCCATGAGTTGGTTACATGTGTCTATGTACTACAGATGCCTACTAGAAAATATTCTCCAACCGAGCTGACATTTCACCTTGAAGTGACAACTTGTTCTCTCAAATCTCTTGCTTATCGTATCCCTCTAAGTCTCATGCTTTGGGGGGAATTATATTGTACCCAAATCCTGTCAGCGTCATGTGATAAGACCCTTAACTCCCATGTTTTCCCTTAATCCCAACACTTAGAGTGGAAACCTACTCTTTTTTTCAATTCTACATGAAAAAACTCAGCACCACGCTTTCCTTGTGGCCCATGAGCAGTACCTTGCTTAGCACCACCTGTGTCCTATTTTCCATAAGTGGTTCCACCACCTATGGTCTTTGGTCCATAAGCATTTCTCATCTAAATCGCTCTATCATAAGAGAACAAAAGTGATACCCTAGGTAAAATGGGAAAAAGAGAAGTTTCTCGAGGCTTCTAGATCATGAGCCTTGTGTCCTCCCTTATCCATATCATTGTGGGTCAATTTGAGCTTGAGATCCCCCTTGGTAGGATCTTGGAGCCACCTCACCCATAATTCTCTCAACTATCCCTATCCATTGCACATTATAAATACAAGCTCATGTCCATAGTTGAGGGGGAGAACTATAGAGGTATTGTTATGCTGTTGGATTGACCACTTAGCCCAAGTCATTGGAGAGCATAGAGNGTGGAGGTGCTTGTCGACACTAAGGAAATGGTTGTAAGCTTCTCCATACATTCTTAATGCAAAGTTGATTTCTGTCCCACATTACTGTTGTTTTGATTTCACATGTACATGTTGTTAGATTCCTTAGTCACTAGCATGGATAACTAGATGATTTTCTAATAGCTTTGATGTGCTTGTATGTTTGATATGTTTGTAGGTACACAGGTTCACTATCGAAGCAGCATTCCAGGTGTCTACAACATTTAGGGAAGGTATTCATCCTTTTTTGTTCACTCATTTGTTCTAGATCTGAACCATCTAGACCAGAGGAATAGCTTCTGTTCACAGAAGGTGTAATATTCCTAATTACACATTTGGAGGTAGGTTTTGGTTTCCCATGATTCTGACCTACCATTTAGAAATCCTTTGTGGGCACTCTTCGACAGTGTATTCTAATGCTTTACAATATGAACATGTCGAGGTAGCATTAATGTGGTCTCTGGTAAAATGTCCTGGTTGTCCATAATTATAACAAATAATTTGTCCCCTTTCATGACCAAATACTCATCCTCATCCTCAACCTCTAAAAGGACCACCCCCCTTGGTTGATGGTATTTTGCATGAGCTCACTCAGCTTGCATCTGTTCATCATTTTTTATCAAATACGTGTCAACCATATTCTCCTACAGCAACTGATATGCTCGATATTCTTTCTCATCATGACCCACAGATCGACAAAATTTACAATATAAGCTGGAAGGTGCACTTACTATCTTCTGTAGATACAAACATTCCTTTGATGAATGACCTCTTGTCTAGGAAATTTGACACCATGGAATTCCTTGTGAATTGATTGGGTCCAGTGCTCCTATTGCAATATAATTCAAGAAATCTAGACATGAATATTTATGATGGCCTTTAGTTCTCCGTATTGTACACTAGAATTCCTCTTGAATATATTTTCCTCTCTTGATATATTCTATTTGCAATGTTAAATTGGTTAGTTGCGACTGAATTTGCATCATTCCCACACTAGTTTCTCCAACCGGCAAATCTTCCAATTTCATAGCAAGCTTAATAGCTTTTTCCTAGGATACTTTATGCTGCATCAAGGGAATATGGATAAGCGATAACATTATGGCAATAAACAATTATTTAGGTTGAGCGTCGACATCTAGAAACTCACTCTAGCCATCAAAGTCTTAAACCTTTGGTCGAATTCCCAGACAGACTCAGTTGACAATTGCTTGATTTCTTTTAATTATATGATACATTGCGACTTAGACTTGGGTTTCTTGAATTAATCTATCAATTCCTTCTAGATCTGATCTAGTGAATTCTGAGGGATTCCTGTGAGAACCACAGAAAATTTCATGTACCAATCAAGAGCATGACCTCTAAAGGTTGTGATCATCTGGGATCTTTTTATAGCTTCATTGTAGACCTATCACACCATCTAGACAACTTCAAACAAGAACCAATGTTTCTCAATGATCTAAGTCATTCCCAGGTGCATGTTGGGGACAACAGTTGACTGAGTGAGTCGAGTACTATTATGGCGGGAGCATATAAGAAGAATAGGCAAAGTAGGAAACAAACTAGGTCGACAAGAAATATATACATAGATAATATGCAAGAATTCAAACCAATTTATTACTTCTGTTCCATGAAATATGGAGGAATTAGATTGATGTATACTACATTAATGTACATGCTTATATAGGATATTGAGATGCTTGGGTGACTACCCACTACATTCAATTACAAAGAAGTTATAATAGTTTAGAAGTTCAACCGTCGCAGATCATGTTGGTATGTTGTATGTCGAGGCGAACATGTCGAGGCAAACCTATCGAATGAAAATGTCGAGGAGAACCTATCAGCTATTGGTTGGATCATTCCTCCTTCCTTAAGAAACAATGGTCTCCATTGTGTATTTGTTCAGGTGAGGAAAATTGCTGGTGATTCATTAGCAAATTACAATTTCCCTTGCACAGGGAGTTGTCCAGCTTTAGCCACTTGAAACAAGAGAATGGAGTTCGTCCTTATATTGTGTATGCTTCATCCCACAATGTTGTTGCAAATAAGAGGATACTAAACATCTGTATGGCTGTCTTTGGGTTCTATTTTCTACAAGTCATTATGTTCTAACAATGATGCATGATATGGTCGAAGTAGATCTACATTGAAAACTAGATGTAGGCCAAGGCATGTAGGAATGTCGAGCTGAAAAGTGTTTTCACCAATCTATTTAAGGATACTGTATGGACCATATCACAAAGTTTTCATCTTTCTGTATGGACCAGTGAAGCGCTCCTTGTTTAGATGTAACCAAACCTGATCCCCAATTTGGAATGAATGAATAATACGATGCTTGTCATGTCGGGCCTTAGATTTTGCATTAGCTCATTGCAACATCTCATGTGCTTCCTTCTGAATGTTATATATTTGATCTTTGAACTTCAATGCTTTCTCCACTTCTCATTATTCGAAGTCGGTGTCGTTTGACTGTGTCGAGGAATTGATTAAGTCGATAGGCATTGAGGGTTGAAATCCGTAACAGATCTCAAATGGAATCTTTCCCATAGAGCTATGTTGATCACGATTGTAGATGTGATGTGTGTATGGAAGGTTTTCATCCCATGTTCGATGATGCTTGTGGTTGTACATGCAAAGCAATTGTATGACTAAGTGATTTAAAATTTTCATCTATCCATATTTCTGCTGATGGAAGGTTGTCGACAAAGAAAGTCTTGTGTCGAGTTGTTGCTAGAGAGTTTTCCAAAAGGTGCTGACAAATATAGCATCTCTATCGGAAATAATGGTCGTCGGGAGGCCATAATGTTTCCACACATGTTCAAAGAAGAGTTGAGTAGTCAGTTGTGTTGTCGTAGTATTATTGTATGGTATGAGTATATCCATCTTGGAAAACATGTCGACTACTACTAGTATCGTGTCATGCTTATGTTTGGTAGTAGGATATCTCATCAAGTAGTCCATAGAAATAGATTCCCATGGTCGACTAGGAACTAGAAGGGGTGTATACATTCCTTGTCATCGATTCGGTGGTTTAGCAATGTCACAAACCATGCACAATCGAATGTACTTGTTGATGTCAAATTTAAATGAAGTCCAATAGAAATAATTTTGGAGGATAACAAGTGTTTTTGCGACTCCAAAATGTCTTGCAGTCTTGTTGTAGTGCACATCCAAAATGAGCTTAGTACACAAAGTTGTCCAATATTGTATAGAAAGGTGTCTTTCAGGAAGTAGTCGGTAGTCAAAAACTTGTCGGTCTGAAGTTGTTGATATATTGTAGAAAATTCGTAGTCTATTGAATACAATTGCATCCAAGTAGTGGTGTCATAACCCTGCATACTCATCACTATATACAGTGGAGTAATGGGTGGTTTTCTGATACAATCGGCTGTGGCATTGGCTTTGCCTTTCCGATACTTAATTACCAACTGAAATTGTTGCAGGTAATTAATCCACTTGAGTTGTCAGGTTGTCTGTAGTTTCTCCTGGGTCGAATAAAACTACAAAGGTTTATGGTCGGTGAGGATGACCGTTTCCTTGCCAAGATTGTAGTGTCTCCATTGCTTAAGAGCCTACACAATGGCGTACAGTTATTTTTCATACGTCGAGTATTATCTAACAGTTTCGTTGAAATTCTCAAAATGAAACGTGACTTGGTGACATGATTGAGTGGTCACTACGCCGACGACATAGTCTGATGCATCCATGTTAATCTTAAAGGGCTGATGCAAATCACGTAACACAAGACTGGTGTAGTACAAAGCTTGTTTTTTAATTGTTTTAAAGCTTTTTGTTGTGTCAATGTCCACTTGAAGAAATTTTTCCCATTTCCTTTCATCAAATAATTCAAAGGCCATGCAATGTGACTGAAGTCAAGTATGAATCATCGATAGAAATTCGCCAAAACAAGAAAAAATCTTAATTCATGAATGTTTTGAGGAATGGGACAATATTTGAGGGTATGAAATTTTTCTGGGTTGACATGAATGCCTGTAGAGTCAATTACATACCCCAAATATTTGATTTTGGTCATCACAAATGAGCATTTGTCCATGTATAGATATAGTCGATGTTTCTAGAGAGTGTCGAAGACTTGTCGAAGTTGTTTGACATGTTCTTCCCATGATCGACTAAAAATAAATATATCGTCGAGATAGAAAATGACACATTTACCAATGAAAGGTTGTAGAAGGTCATCCATATATCTCATGAAGGTTGGAGGTGCATTGGTTAAGCCGAAAGGCATGACTAACCATTCAAAAAATCCTTCCTTAGCCTTGAAAGTCGTTTTCCATACATTAGTGGGCTCTATTGGAATATGGTGGTATCTCAACTTGAGGTCAAGTTTCATAAAGAACTTAGCACCTTCCATATTGTCGATGACTTCATCAATCTATGGAAGAGGGTATATGTTCTTTACTGAACTTTTGTTGAGAGCCCGATATTCTATGCACATGCACCAAGTCTCATCTTTCTTTGGAACTAAGACAATTGGACTTGCACAAGGAGACCCTTGTCGATCAAATCCTGTATTTATCTGCGAATCTCTTCATTTTTGAGAATGGATCTTCTGTAAATAGATGCGTCAGGTAATGAAGAACCAAGAACAATTTCAATGGAGTTTTTTACCTAACAATGCAGAGGTACTCCATCTAGTGATTGAAATATGTTCTGGTATTCTTCAAGAATGATTTCAATCTTTTGTTGTTGTTAGGAGATGTGCTGGTTGGTGAGTTGACTCGTTGCTGCAGTATTCCTGGAATGTTGAGGATTTATCATGATTAATGTGAACTTTTGAGCATGATTGATAAGATTCTTTGTTGTTTTGGCAGATATCATAACAACCGTTGATGTGGGTTGTCGCTCTGGTATGCCATACCATTGATTCCAGATTTTGACAATCACCTTCTGAGGTCATGACTGATGTGTACCGTGTCGATCCCATGGCTAGGGTTTACCGAATAGAGCGTTTGCTACAAAAATCGATGCCATGTCACAGTGTACTTCATATTCAAAAGGCTTAATCAAGTAGGTGATTCAGCATTGTCGTGTGATCCTTAGTTCTTGTCCCTCCTTCATCTAACCAATATTGTAAGGCTATGGATGTGAAGTGGTGACAAGACCTAATTTATTCACAAGATATTCAGAAACGAAGTTCTTCTAGCTACCATTATCCATAATTAGATGTAATGGATTGTTCTGAACCCATATCCATGTATGGAATAGGCACTCTCATTCCTCCTCATCAACGATATTCAAGGATGTTGGAGTGGTCAAGATCAAAGCCAAAAGGGTTGATGCATCTGGGTCAGATTCTACCAGGGTTATGTCAGACAAGTCAGATGTCGACAGTTTTGACAAAAATATCTTTCGAGCTTTGCATTCTGACGTATCATACCATGCTTAACTATGATAATCACACCATTTCTCAGTAGGAGTTTGTTTGTTGTGATCCTTCGTCTTTCTAAAATTTATTATTTTGATGATAGGGCTTTAGCAGAGTCGACTGAGAATGGTTCTTGAACTTGTTGGAGTCAGCTAGTGACTTCTTGTCGGATGTTCGACGTGTTGGCTTGTTTGTGAAACGTGCTTTTTCATTTTTTTTAGCTTCAATCTTGATGGCATAATGAAATGCATCCATAAGCGTACTGACAGCTAGAAACTCCATCTCTTGCTGAATGTACGATGATAAACAACTGACGTACTTCAGGACAAGTGATTTCTCTTCTTCTTGGACACCAATTCTAGCCATGAGTCGATAGAACTCATCGGCGTAACTCTGTATGGATTAGTCTTTCCATTGCCTTAGCTACTACCTCTTCTTATACTGTTGTTCAAGGTACTTGGGTGGGTAGAACTCCTTTTGGTCATATTCGACAAATTTTACCCATGTGTCTATGTGGTCTTCTTCTTTTTTCATATTTGTTGATAGATTCTCCCACTAGAATTGTACGGAGGTTGAAATATTTAAGGATGAAATGGTGATATTTTCTGCTTCGAAGAGTCGATTCACTACATAGCAAGATTCTAATTGTTGTACCCAATTGTTGACGGATTCCATGTCAATCTTGCCTTCAAGGTTCGGTATGTCTAGATTCATTTTCACTTTGAAGGGGCTAATTTTATCAGAGTGAGGTCATGTTGAGGGTTCCCCAGAGTTCACAATGACTCTCATGAGAATCTTGTTGAACTGGATGAACATTTTGGTTCACCAAAGAGCCAGTGCTTTTTCTATGAGTTTTTTGTCTCATCAGTTGCATGTCTATTTTCTACTTCTTCGACCATCTTTTCTAAATTTGAAGTAAGTGTCTACTTGTGTTGCTTAGTTTGCGAGCGTGTTTGAACAAGCATAAGTTAAATAACTTCGATGGCGGTGCTTATGTAACTTAAGCTCTAAACAAGATCTAGCTCTGATACCAATGCTCTAGGTCGTGCTCAGTTGAAAACTAGGGACAAAAGTCGACTGAATGATTCGAGTATTATTATGGTGGAAGCATATAAGAAGAACTGGTAAAGCAAGAAACACACCAGTCGACAAGAAATATACACACAGACAATATGCAAGAATTTGAACCAATTTATTACTTCTGCTCCATGAAATATGGAGGAATTGGCTTGATGTATATTACATTAATGTACATGCTTATATAGGATGTTGAGGTGCTTGGGTGGCTACCCACTACATTCAGTTACAAAGAAGAATTTATAATGGTTCAGAAGTTCAACAGTGGCAGAGCATGTTGGTATGTTGTATGTCGAGGTGAACATGTCAAGGTGGACCTGTCGAGGAGAACTTGTTGAATGAACATGTTGAGGCAGAACTTTTGAGGTGAACCTATCGGTTGCTGGTTGGATCACTCAAGTTCATCAAGCCCATTTTTGTTGAATATATACAAATTTATGTCACTCTTATACATTCTATGTACTTAGGGTATTTGTTGAATTTGAATTAAATGTTCCATCAGTAGGAAATCCCTGACTACTATCTCGACTATTAATATTAATTTGATTTGAAAAGACACACTTCAACGCACTTTTGGGTCTTACCTCATATTTTGGAGATGTGCCTGGGGTTGTGGGTATGTCATAGTCTTGGTATGGATTAGGCACTTCCTCTTCATCTTCATAGATAATTTGATATTCCTCCTCTTCCTCGCAAGATTCCCAATCAAGATGTGGTGTCAAGTCGTAGTCCCTTATTTCGGTCATGTTGTAACTTCCTCTTCTTGTTGTAGTCCCTCTTCTCTTTCCCAACCAAAATATTTGTCCACTCCTTAGGAGTCCACCCTCTTGCTCATTCTCATTGTTGACTGAGAACATCTTAGCTTACTCTTGTCCGTCTTGTCCAAGCCTTTCTTGCGACATCACCTGGGGCCTCCATGCACAATGGCTTACTCATCAAATGATCCAGATGGAGATTGATGGCCACCCACCTATTCCACTGGATCAAAACAATTGTCCATTGTGGCAGTTTCCTAGTAATTTTTCTACAGTTTTCCCTAAACTATGTTTTTTGGATATTGGGGGGAGGGGGGGGGGGAGTATTTTTATCGATGACATGCATTTGGATCCATTTGGAAGATTTAAATATTGGATAGACCTTTGCAATGGGATAACAAACTCCAAAATCGGAGATCGTATGCAAAATTTATGATCCCAAGAAGTTGATTGTTCAAATAACCACCTTGGGGCCGCAAACTTTATGATGGTTCATCTTCTAGGGTTATGTTTTGGACATTTAGGGTTATCACCCTCATTTTTATTATAAATAGGCCCATTTGGCCTCATTTTGTATTCATCTTAGCACGGATGAGTGTAGCATCCACATCTCTTCTTAGAGATAGCTACCACCATTCTAGTTGTTGTATTTACAGACTGTTCTATTTCTATCAATTAATAGAATATGTGTTTACAGTATATATGTTTTCGTTGCAATATGTTTGTGTTTATGATGTTATAAATTTTCTTTCATTTCGTTCTCACATAAATCTAGATCATTGTACTCTATCCTCAGGATCCCTTTTTCACATACCGGCATCTTTATCCACAGTTTTAAAGATTTCAGGTAGCGGCCTCGGGGTTCTTGGAATATCTCTCGATCTATCTCAATGTGTGATTTTATCTTGTCGACTGAAATCTCAGTAATATATCCCTCCATAATTCTATCAACCCAAAAGTTGGCATCCCTAGATATAGGATTACTGACTCTTTCCAATCATTGGATTAGATGAGAATTCCACTATGTGGGTTCTTCACCTTGAATAGTTTTCCTCTTCGTTACTAGATTTTCAAACCATTCATGTAGTAGAATAGGAAATTCACTAATGAAAATTTCATGAATATCTGAGCAAATATACCTTTATAACCATTATGTTGGATCCAGTCGCGATCCCTTACTTTTTTCTTGTGTAAATCCTTTCTCTTTGTAGTCCACCTAATCTTGAATATCTGGTTTCGTTGGGTTCCAAAACATATCTCCTTCATAGTGATTAAGTTCCTTGCAATGAAAACATTTGTGGGAGTTGACTCCACTAACTCATATTTACCTTTCCCTACCCATCCAACAAATTCCAAGGTACTGGCCTGACAGAGTGTAACTCCATCAACAACACCTGCGACGCAAGTGAGGTCTCACCTGAGATACCTATGGGTACTGCAAGAACCAGGCTTCTATAGTTATAGAAGTGGATTTCTTCATGGAAATTTTAACGGGCCACTCGACCGAAGCATACAAACAACCATCAACAAATACATAGCATATGAAATATACAGATCTAAAGCATGTATAACATCATTGTTATCAACATTCCACAATCTTATATCAATATAAGTGTGACAAACTCATAAAGATTCAGACACAAAATACATAGAAATCATAGATACATAGATTTAACATGGAAACCCATATGGTAAAAACCACACAAGCGCTCTTCATATGGCATGAGTTATATTTAGAACACTTTTGGTCTATGCACACATCCTGCAGACATCTCTCAAAATATTCTTTACAATATATGAATTATCTCTATCTTTCTCATGCTCTCATGTCTTCTTCCTTTGTTCGTCATCTTCTTCTCGGGTTCATCTTACTCTGTCGATATCTGTCTCTTGGTCATATATCTCCTTATCGTAATAAATGGCATTCGAAAATAGCTTATGGATTGGCGTTATATAATTTTCACAACTCTTCTTCTAACCATTGACTAGTTTTTAACTAACAGTTGACTAATTCTCTAACTAACCCAAGAAATATCATCATATTAATAAAGGCTTTATCGACCCAATTTGGAGTCATTCCCCTTCCCAATATATACTACTTGTCTAACTTAACTCACTGTTTACATTTAGTGTTTCCTCAAAACAAGTCAAACTCCTGGATTTGACTTAATCTCTCATTTTCCATCGTGACCTTGCTTTCCTTGCGACTGGATTCTTCAAAATTTTGAGCAAAACTCGTATGAACTTTCCTAGGGCCAACATAGTGCAAATCCTTATTGTCTACTTTAGGTGCAATAGATCCATCTGATTCATGCCTTATGACCTTTGATATTGATCAAACAAAACCTTGGATTCCTTTATTAGTAGTATTTCAATTCCCAGTAATCGTCAAAAACCTAGTCATTCACCAATGTATCATCGATGTAGGGGCCTCCACTTGTGTTATGACCACTAATGTATGGAATAAACTTAGATCGCCCCAGCTCGTACCATCTCTCATGACACTATGTGCTTATGATGATCGTGATGCTCAACCACATGGTCTTCTCTAGAATTTCCTTATAGAGTTAGCTAGGAAAACCATTATAATCGACATAGAGGTTGTCAATGCCCAATTAGATTACAACCTCCTCTTTGGTCATAGCTACATGTATTCTATGAAAGTATTTTCCTCATAATTATTCAGGATTATGATGTTCCCTCATGAAGGGAATATTATAAAATTGGATCAATTAACTTATTATGACACCAAGGGGATGGCTTGGTTAGATAATGTTTTACTTACATTCAATAGAAGTTTCTCCAACACGTCCATCCCAACTTTTCCAAGTGTTGGACGAGGTATCTTCTACAATGCTCCTATGATAGGAACTTTTTAGGCTTTACCACCTCCAGCTTTGAAGGGATATATGTTATAGGTTTGTACTATCTCCTCAAGTAAACCTACTGCCCATACTCAAACCTTTTCCCCTCCCAATCAATTAACTATAACTAGTTGGGAGCTACACGGAACCACCAAATTATTTTATTATTTCCACCTTTTGGAGTAGTAAGCACACCTATGATGGAAATGCTTAATCTTATGGGTTTGACATTTGACCTCTCTATTTGGTACCTCACACCGTCCCATCCACCACCCACATGACAAGTCATCTTAACACCTGTGCATCCAATTGGTATTTACAATACCCCCCCCCCCAACCTAGGAGTTATTAAGGAAAGACAATCCACCACCCAACCTCCTCCAAAGAAGAAGGATGGGGGAAAGGCCAAGACTACAACTATTCCAGCAAATATTAACCAATTCATGAGTTTATCCATGGATTCTCATGCATCAAGACATTTATGGAAATAATAATAATAAAAAACTTCATATCTCATTGCATCTCATAAATATTCGAAACTAAACGATAGGTCAAATAATCTTTGAAATATTCGCCATCAATTTCAACAGTCATTAACATAAAGCATCATTGACACTATATGAAGTTGAATCTGGTACTCAACCTTTATTAATAATATCATGAAATCTTACATGGACATGGAACATATCATAGCAAGTGAGAATGGAAAAAATACAGAGGAAAAACATCTTGAGATATAACACTCTGCAAGATTAATCTCAAACAAGGATGTTACATTACAAAATGGATCACCGACTCAACAATCAAATAGAGGCCCTTTACACAAAATTTCCATCCTTTTACAATGAATTTAACTTACATTATATAGAATCTTTGGAGTAACTCAATTTAGTTGAATCTAATTGATTTGTAACAAACATTTAACTTGCCACTTTTTACATTTCACTTTTACATTTTTGCTTTGAAAAAAAATTGAATTTTAACCTTTCTTATTAATTGTCCCTTTCTTCTTGCCTTTGAATTAGGAGGTTTGTCCTCTCATATAATCCTGGGGATGTACATCTGGTCATCCACCTGATTGGCCTAGAGGTATACATATCTGACCCATCATTTGTGCATGTACTTTTCCACCTGGTGGAATGAAAGCTAGTGGAGCCAACTTCCCTAAGAATTGACTTGGTACTTGAGGTCTGTGTTGTCCATTGTACTTCCTTGATCTCTAAATTTGAGGTGGTAGTGATATCTTATGATATCGGGTCACCAAATACCAATCTTTCCCCATAGGAATACAATGGGATTTTAAATATTCTAATGTTATTTCAGCGTTTGAATGTTACTCATATGATAATGGCCCCAGTTCTTTTAATTATGCTTTCAGTCTGATCCAACTTTGAAATTTATGCCTTAACATGTCAACCACTTGAGATCCACTTAATATTTCTTCTAATATATCATCCTGAAGGAATTCATTTATTTTATGAGTTAATTTTTTTCTCATACCCTTCCTTAGAATAAAACTCTCCATTTCCATCACAAATCTGTGGTAGTCCCAATTTTATGACCCCACTAAACATGCTTTTAAAAGGTGTGATATCATATACTAGATAGTTTATATGATTATGTACTATTTTCAATATTGTCTGCTTTAACACCATATGTCTGGATATTTTAATGATCTAAGTTCTATTTGTAAGTTGCGACTCTTGCAGATTCTTCTTAGTCCTATTGTTCAAATAATCAATATTTTGTTGTGCTTGTTTTGGAATTTCCCCTATCATTGTCTCTGCCTACCTGGATTCTTCTTTGGTTTCTTTGTATGTATCCATATCATCTTGAAAGACTTCAAAAAATTCCCACTTGCTTAGGAATAATTGGGATATCATGTCCCTTAAATCCTGATTTGTCCTTCTGAGTAATGATTCCCCTTCGATGTCTAGATTGAGCTTGGTAATTTGAATTTTAAGCTCAATGAATTTCCTCTCTAAATATAAAATATCCTCCTCTTTCTTACTAATGTCTCATTCAATCTCAACACTTCTTTCATTCTTTTGAATTATCTCATCTTCCAACTCCTTAATTTTGGTGTCTTTATCTTCATCTACCCGAGTTAGTTGTTGATCTACACTATCTTATTTTGTTAATTCCATCAATCACTTTTTTTCTGCTGGTCGATTCTTAAGATATTGGGAACTCTGCTCCATCTCTGAAGTAAACTTCTTTTCTTCTTGTGTTTTTGGTGCTAATGTATGAGCAAGAGGAGTAGGGCTGATGATTTTGCTTTGAAATTTTAGGATGAGATTTGTATTTGTAAATCATTTCTCTCTCTCTCTCTCTCTCTCTCTCTCTCTCTCTCTCTCTCTCTCTCTCTCTCTCTCTCTCTNACATATATCTACTCCTTTTGTTTCTAAACTTTTCTAAGCTCTGCAATTTGAACTGGTTGGACAATATGTATCTTTAACTGCTTCTTTAAGTCAGTTATATCATTTTCCTTGTTTGCTATCAAGAATTTGACTTGAGATACATCATATGGATTTGACCCTAGAGCTATGATTGTTCCTCGAGCTCCCTTATAGTGACATTTGTATCTCTTGTGGTTCATTTTTTAGCCTTCGATAACTCTTCAAACTTGTTTAGAGAAGACCTTAAATTTCTTTATGTTTTAGTTGACTTTACTACCTATGAACATATCATGTCACTTTCCTAGTTATAAAAATCCACCTTATCTAAGATTCCAAACTAATTGAATTCCACTGTGTGTTCCTTTGCCTTCCAATCACTAATACAAATATGTATGGGAACTTTAGCCTCAATCGCATAATATCTGAAAGTATTCTCTACATGATTTTCTATTGTAATGATCCTTGTTTCATGAAATGGTATTTGAATTCTGGCATCATTTACTGCTTGCAAATTCATATTCCATATGCCCTTATATACTGTTTGTAGATCATTCTGAATTATTCAAGGACCTATTGTAGTTGAGAATTTTAAACCATGAGGAAATGTGAACTCTAATTATGAATACGAAGTATACCTAGTAGGTGGTCTCCCTGGAGCTGATGACTCTGGGATTATCTCTATTGCCTCTCTTGGGACTTCTTCCTCTATATATTTCTCAACAAATATTGATATGCCTATTAAGTATTTGTCCTATATTTCTTAATTGATGGACCCTGATAGGTTTTATCATTATCCATTTCTATACTTACTTCATCTACCCCCCTTTTCTATCTAGCTAGTTTGTCCTATGCAACATGTTCTTGTAAGGATTTATGTTCCTCTTAAACTTCTTCCCAAGTCTCTTTATTGGCTATGCTTTCCCAATCCAGTATGGTTACATAGTCATATGGTGAATTCTTGTTGGTTACCCTTTTGGTTAGATATAACCTATGGGGGTCATAGGGTCCTCCTTCAGTCTTACCCATGTTTAATTTCTTCAAGAATTGTTCTATGTACTATAAGGAATTCAAAGTTCTCACCTAAAATGGCCCCACATTCTTTGGTATATGGAAAATTATGTGTTTTTTGAAGTGCCTGAAATGAAGTTCATTTAATAAAAACCTTTGTTTGATATACTTCATGGCCAACATTCTCATTGTGAGGAATTTTGGGAGATTGTAGGGTTCTCCTTCAAAACCATATATTTTGATCACTATGTGGTATTTGAATAAAAACCAGTCTCCTACTCTTATATCATGGCTCAATTGTAGAAAATAATTACCTTATTTCAGAATTCTAGGAGGATTGATACCATACCCTATCAATGAACTCTATATAATTTGAATTATCAGGCCTCCTTAGAAAAAGATTGTTCCACTCATAAACTAGGATTGGATTCCTAGTCTCATCTACTATTTTAAGTCCTAGACTCCTAAAATGATCATAGTTTTGATAAATGAATAGGAAGAAAAAACATGATGGGTATCTAAACTACTATAGGGAGGTGAAATCCTCTAAATGTTCATTCATGGCCCGGGATAAAAATCTACAGTATCCAATTTAGTGCAACCATTAGGCACATAATAGTGAGATGGCCTAAACTACTCTAGGGAGGTGAACTCCTCTAATTGTTCATTCATGGCCTAGGCTAAAAACATATAGTATCCAATTTATTGAAACCATTAGGTTCAAATGGAGAAAGAAATATAATAAGATATCCTCAAATTCTTTGTCATATTTTTACCCCAAGACAATACATAATAGTGAGATGGACTTCTTAGAAGCTTAAGAGAAAACTATAGTACTATATGGAAGGAGAGACTGGGGGATGGAAATTCCAGCCTCCAAATGCTTTGACAGAACAAGGGATTTATCTGATGGCTTCAATATATGATAGGAAAGGTCCATTTTATTTTCATCCATGGCTTGCAGGTTTCAAAATTCTGGGATAAAGAACATTTCATGTAGGTTGCTAGCTTCAATGTTGAATAGAATTCTAGAAATTCCATAGGATACAAACACTCTTTTACTAGGTGAGTATTTAGTAGAACACCAACTAATGAATTCGGGGAAATAATTTGTATGAGGACACACATATCGAGCTAGGTTGGAGTCCCACGTGTGGCAAGCATCTTGATATGCAAATGATAAGGCATGGGCTTCTCTTATGGTTGCATTTAGGTCTCAGTTGGTTACCACTATGTCAAAGATGTCCACATTGTGATCATACATACTTTCATTTCCCAAGAATTTAGGTTTAAGAAACATGATTTTAGTTCTTTGAGACATAATGATTGTATTCAATTATTTTGCATTGGTAAAAGATTCTCTACTAGGTAAATTAGGGCAAAGTCAACATTTTCACAGATGTAAAAAAAATAGAATATTAGTGTTGAAAATAATGAAATTCCTGTGATTACTAGCTTTTATGTACGCTATACTATTGGGTTGGAGTTGACTGGTCAGGTGCATAGGAGAGGCTAGACCTTTTATTTAGGGGTTAACATTAGCTTTTGGATTATGGTTTTACATTTTTAATGGCTAAAAGATTTGAAAATTAACACTTGGCGGTCTTTTTGAAAAAGGACTAATGATATTAGCATATGAGGTGCCCACTAGATTCGGATGTCCAGTTGTCGCTTCCACATGTGAGGAATTTGTCACTTTATGATTCTAAGTGTAAATCACCATGGTTTCCCAAATTGGTAACGATCATCGAGCTTGGTGGTATTTGCAAACTACCTTAAGGAGGTGCGGCCAGTTGAAAAAGAACATGTGTTCTAGGAAGTTTCCTGTAACACTCCAAAATTCACAAAAATTAAATTTTTCTATGTGACATTTAATGTTTAAGTCATAGCCTAAAAATGATAGTTTGATAACTATCTCTAGTTTATTTAGCAGATAGATTACAAGATAGGACATTAAGAGAAACTTAGGAGTTAATACTCTTGGCTAACTGTAACTAAAAGGTTCACATAATTAATTACTAATTTATAATATACATGCTACTAACAGTATTCAATCTGTGTTGATTTTTCAGTCTTGAAAGTTAATGGTTTAGAAATTTATTGAATTTAGATCCATTGTTCATTTTCTAGCAAGTGTATGATTCTGATAGTTGTTTTCTTATGTTACTGAAGGGGCTTGAGGTGAGCCTGAGTCTTACTTAGATTTTTCAAGGTAATGTAGATTCGATGCTTGTGTAGGATTTACATGTAACACCTTTTTCCAGGTTATGATGTAATATATTAAAGATCTGAAGACTAAAGAGTAAGTTTGGAAGGAAACCTTAGACTCTTTTTATTGTATAGATTATTAACGTGGAATATTTTCCATAATGACTACTCTTTCTAGGTAACAAAGTGGAATTGGTAGTGATGATCAGTTTGTTCTGATAGAATTAAATTATGGTATAAAGTTGTTCAATTTGTTTTTCATTGAATGCAGTAAAATGAGTCTATAAACCTTCTCCAAGTTTTATTACTATGCACTAAACCATGTTATCCTAGAACTTCCTAAGTCCTTAATATAGTATTAACAATATTTATGTTTGCATTAGAACTCATTGCAAAAATATATATAAATTAACCTAGGCACTTATATTATATGCATACCATATGAATTGACCTAGTTATAACTTTTATCATTAATTAAATGGATTATAAAACAAACTATCTATAAATAAACCAACCAAGGCATATATAAATGATGTATAATAATTACACCAGCATAAACTGTGCATAGAATAATATTATGACCTAATTCAAAACCTCACAATGCATACAAAAGAACTATCATCTAGCTCCAGCCTCATCATACCAAACAATAACTTGTTAAAACTAAACAAATGTAGTATTAACGCTTTGCATAAAACAACTTGTTTATTTATAAACCAAAGTAACGGTATTATACTTTGTACAAAAATGCAGGGTTTAACATGCAAATTTGAAACTATATCAAAATGCCAAGAATTTAGTTTCAACTGGAATCCACATGGTGGATTTTCGTTGGATGGAGGGTTTTGGCAACTAAACCCTAGCGTTTACATTAGGTTGGCTCTAAAACGTGTTCTTTTATTTTCACAACTGCTTATTGGATGGAGAAAGGAGCTGACCGGCCCTCGGCCTTCTCAGTCTCTGCAGCACTTGTCACTTTGTAAATGATTGTGGCCTTAACATGTCTAGAGTTCTAGTTCTTTGCCACAACCATTTCCTTTGAGCTGGTCGTTAAAGTCGTGGTCTCTTCTTGTATTGTTGTGGCTTTTAAGTAGGTTTTCTATTGGGTTCTTCGCCATTAATGCTTCCTTGAGATCAATGTTTGCATAGTGGTTTCTTTGCTTTGCTGAGGTGTTAACACAATTGAAGATGTGGTTCTATACCATGACCGTGAGCTAAAAATATTATACTGGTAAGATGTTTTGAAACCTTCCAGCATCTTTATTTTCTTTTAATTATTTAAAAACACAAGCCAAATACTAATGGTTTAAGCACATTTTGCTTGAATGTAGGTGAAGCTATAAGGAAAAGCACAATCGAAAGGTGAAGGTGTTTTCTTCGTGAAGGGTGTGAGCAAGACAATGCTCAGTAAGCCTCAGCTCCAATCCTTGCAGGTACCCTTCGTCATGATTGTGTCTGTGGTGTTATCAATGGTGCTTGTGGATTATCACTGTGGGTTCAAAACTTATGGAATTTTTTTGTTTGGTTTAGGATTAGAATGCAGGTTGTATGGCCATGGTAACTCTTAGGGTTTTATATAAGAGCTACGGATCTCGTAATGTCGATTTAGAAGAATTTTATTACTATTTCAGGATGTTATTAACAATTTGTTTAATATTGTAAATATTTTTCTTTGAAATCCTTCTCGGCCCAAGAAACTCCTTCATGGCCACGCATAAGTTTATGCATTTTGGTTTATAATTGTGGCAATTGTAATGGTTTAAATTAATGATGAAAATATAAATCTATTTTGGTATGAGGGTTTTCGGCTAGTCTGTAAATAATTTTAAGCGTTGTTATATTTTGTAAATTCGATTTCAGAGAGCATTAATTTTTGATAAATAATTTCTTGTTATGATACAAATGGTATAATTTATGATATGGCTACAAGTTGGTTCGAGCCATTGGCAATCTTTTAATTGTTTGGAAAACTATTTGTAAAAGTTGTTATGTAAGGACTGAACCTAGGGTGTTTTCCTTTTCCTTTAATCATAGTTTTGTTATTTAAGTAAATTTCATAATTTCAATTATTGGTATAAATAATAATTGAATTATAATAGTTTTTTGTTTAAGAGGAAACACTGGAATTTGTCCTTGTTTTACTGAATATGTTGGATAAATATAAGCATTAGATTGTCGTGACTGTAATGGTTTAAATTAATGATAAAAATAGAACTCTATTTTGGTATGAGGGCTTTCGGCTAGTGTGTAAATAATTTTAAGCATTGTTATCTTTTGTAAATTTGATTTCAGAGAGCATTAAGTTTTGATAAATAATTTCTTGTTATGATACAAATGGTATAATTTATGATACGGCTGCGAGTTGGTTGAGCCATTGGCAATCTTTTAATTGTTTGGAAAACTATTTGTAAAAGTTGTTCTGTAAGGACCGAACCTAGGGTTTTTGCTTTTTCCTTTAATAATAGTTTTGTTATTTAAGTAAATTTCATAATTTCGATTATTGGTATAAATAATAATTGAATTATAATAGTTTTTATTTTAGGAGGAAACACTGGAATCTATCCTTGATTTACTGAATCTGTTGGATAAATATAAGCATTAAATTGTATCTTAAGTATACAGTTTGACTAAATAAACTAATTGCTAGCTGAGGTAAAATTCTTGTTCGGTAGAAAGGTTTGTATGACTGAGTAGGGTTTAGAAAAATAGTTTATTATCTTAGTAATAATATTAATTTTATACTGTAGGTTTACAGTTTTTTTTTCTTAAGTACTTAAGGTACTATATTACAATAAATATTATAAAGTTTACCTTTTTCAGTCTGTTAGTTGTTTATTATGAACTTACTGCGTTGATGTTTAAAAGGAACAGTTTGGGTTTTAACTATGTACTATTTCTTATAATATAACTAGAATACTTATCTATGATATAGGTAATACAAAATTAGAATAACGAAATATTTTTCCTTATTAAGTATAAATTAATAGTTATATTACCATACTTATTATTGTATTGTAATATGCACATTTTAAAGAGTGTGTAACAGAGGCTTACTATAAAGGCTCTATGTAATATTTTTAGAGGATTTTATATAAATAAAAAGGGTTCTAGAAAAGGATTATTATCACGCCTAGATTAAATAATCAGTAAAAGCTTCCTAAGTAAAGCATATTCAAATTATCTTATCCATGTCTAATCAATCTTGTATACCTCTAATCAGACCTTTTGTACTAGATTACTTCATCTTAGGATGAGTAGAAAAATACAGAAAGGAATTTCACTAATTATTCTACCATTTCTAACTCTAGGTTCATTTAAACATATAAAAGAAATTTCCTACGTAAAATGTAGACTTAAACAATCTATTTGCAGCTGCAAGTATCTAAGAAATAATAGTAAAACTAATCTTGACTACTTTCATTCCAATACTTTTACTTGCATAAAGATAAATAAGATAACATAATAGAATTTAATAACTTGTGGAGGAGACAAACAGCCCAAGGAACCCGTTCCACCCAACCTTTTTCGGAAGATAGCTCAACTGCTTGTCTTAGGACCCCCAAGCCTGTCCACTGAGCCACCAAGATGAAAACATTGTGTGAAGAAATGGGATTAAATACCCCCTGCACTCCACAAAAGTACTTAACAGCAGTACTTTTGTCCTTAGCAGTAAAAAACTCAACTAACAAGCTGCACTAGTTCTGAAAACAATCTTAACCACTCAATCCACTTCTTCATTTCCCCTCAAAAAATCTCTTTTGCATCTTTCTCAACTTCAGAAATTTCACAAGGTAATGATTGAACATCCTCTTGCTAAATTCGATGGTTAGATATATGCATTCCTGGGTCTTTTGGTCAGTTTTTTTAAATTAATGAACCACCTACTCTGTTCCACTTTCTTGGGACCATGGCCACAAAATTAGGGAAGTTTCCTCCTGCAACAACTAGAAGTTGTAAAGGATACAACCATGTGTCATTTTTCTCTAGCCATAGTCTATTCCTTCTAGTGGGCCATTGAACACTCATTCAACAGCATCCTTAGGCTATTTGTCTCATCTTTTATTTATTAACTAATAAAATATTCAACATAATTAATTACAGTCATCCTTAACCTGATATGCTCAATAGTCTCAAACTTCACAATAAAAATAAAATATAGTGTCTTCTTCAACATAAAATGTTATTGAAATTGGGGTACATGACATACACCCCCACTTAAGTCTAACATCGTCCTCAATGTTAGTTTATTCATCATCCTCAGATCTACCCTGTAACAGAATTAGATATGCTGCCCGCATATGACTCTCCAATTCCCAGGTTGCTTCTTTTGGACTAAGGTGCTTCCATTGCACCTTCACCTACCCAATGGTACGATTTCGAATCAAGATCTCCCTCTTGTCGAGGCTACAATCCGGTTCCACCAGAAAATGTCCTTCAGGTTCCACCTGCACATCATTCCTATTTATAACATGAGTAGCATCACATGTACATATTTTTTTTAAACAAAAATATGAAAAACATTATGAACTTTAAGATTCGATGGTAAGGCCAATTGGTATGCCATCGGTCCAACTCTGGACAATATTTTGAAAGGCCCACAATACATGGGTGCTAGCTTAGCATAGCTCCCTAAATTTAAAGAACTCTTTTTAGGTTTTACCTTAATGAAAACATGTTCACCCACCTAGAAATATTTTTGAGTTTGTTTAAGATCCGCTTGACTCTTCTATCTGTCTTGTGCAACCTTCAAATTACCTTGTACCTGCTTCATGGTTAATTTCATCTCCTTTGATAACTCAGGTCCTAGTATTAACCTGTCAACGGGGCTGCTCCATGAGATGGGAGTATTGCATTTTCTGCCATACAAAACCTCAAAGGGGATAAATTTTGATGAAGTCTGGTAATGATTGTTGTATGCAAACTCAACCAAGTGTAAGTAGTGCTCCCATTTACTTGGTTGTTCTCTAACGTACATCCTTAACATATATTCCAAAATATGATTTACCCTTTTAGTCTATCCATCCATTTATGGATGAAAAGATGTGCTGAAATTTAAAGTATTATTTAAACCTTTAAATAAATATTTCTAGAAGTTTCACATGAATTTAGAGTCCCTATTAGAAATTATAACTTTTGGAATTCCATGTAAACAAAAAATTTGTTTCATAAATATTTCAGCAATATTAGCAGCCTTATGAGTGGTATTTACTGGTATAAAATGGGTTTCCTTACTGAGTTTGTCAAAAACTACCATTATAGAGTCATTCTAGTTTTGATTTCTAGGCAAACCTATAATGAAATCAATGCTGATTATTTCCCATTTCCAGCTAGGAATTGATAACAATTGTAATAAACTGTCTGGATGATGATGTTCAGTCTTAACCTACTGACATTCAATGTAACGTCCCCGACCCTCCGACCGGTGAAGAGGATGCTACATACACCAAACGTCCGGGAAACTAGCCCCATGAACATGAACATACATAAAAATTGAATAAAATGCATTGAACTAAAACATGCACAGATACGTAATCGTTCACATACACAGCGGAAGCAAACATACATTCATTCAACATTCAACATGTCCATCATCATAATTCATTAATAGTAAATATGATAGCAAAATAGATTAGTCAAGTATACATATCTCATGAGAACTGTCCCGCAACCAGCTACGTCCCTACAACGTTCCACCTAACTATAGGCCAGCGTGCTCCTTAATCTCTTAGCAACGCTGCCACCCCCAAGCCAGGCATGATTCCCCAAGGAATAAGGAACTAGAAAGCTTACACATAGCCAAGGATAACAAAACAACCAATCCAACACAGTTGGGTTTCTTAGGAAAACAACAGATTAGCCAAGCCAACACAGTTGGGTTTATCAGGGCATCTAGGAGCTGGGAAAGGCTAAATGCTAAGCTGGTGATCTCATTATGGATCTAGGGACACCTACACTAGAACTAGCATGACTTCTAAGACACCCACACACACCCAACACAAGGAATCAATCCCTTCTCTGCTACACAGTCCCTCAGGCCCTGACTTCCCTTCCAGTGCTATTCAAGGGTTGTGGAGAAGAACGCTAGCCCTAGAGCTCTATCTGTGTGTCTCCCAAACACACCAAGTTTATCAAGAAAACCAAGCCTTCATCCCCACTCCCAACACAGTCCAAAGACCAACCACTGCATGCATGCAGTCAACCAGCAAATAAAGCTTGGATAAGGGAAACAATTTATTGAGTCGTTCTTGGCCCTATCGTGGCTGAAACACCTCCATAACAACTTGTAGCTGCCCAAAACATAAAATCAAACACAACTAGCAATGCGGGGAAACAACAGCCCATTCTCAACAATGAAGCCACCAGAAAGACTTACACAGACCACAATGGGGAAGAAAACAGACTCCCAACCTATGCGTGAGGGAAAATTTACACCAGACCCAGAAATCCAGATGGAAAACACACCTGATACCACTCTGTGGAAAATGTGAATGACAGTCCAAATGACTCCCCTCCTAGATGCATGAGACCAAACAGAAAGAATCCTTTGTGTGTCGAATAGGACATCCCCCTTCGTGAGGATGGGCGACAATGGAGAATGGCAAGTGGGAAAATGCGGGAGTGTTCACAACACCATTGTGGAGAGAGTGGAATGATGGGCATAGTCCCTTATTCTACCCAACGTAAGGTTCGATTTGCTGGTGGAGTGTGCATGTGGGAAAGGACTGACAATCCTGCCACACCCCACTCTCCAGCAATAACTGCCTCAACTACTCAGCAGAATATTTAAGGTGGTGGTTGGATAAGACAAGGGAAGGTGAGTAAAACAAAAAGGGTGGTGACACATGGCTTTTCCCCCATGGGCTTAAGGTTTAAGATTCCCCCTTCCTATCCTTAGGAAAATCATGCCCTTTTCATTATGGTTGCAGTGAGCATAGCTGGTTGGGTTCATTTAATTAAAATGCACATTTACATGATGACAAACTTAATATGTGCCGTATACCATGATAGACCATCGGCAATGATTCCTTTCGCTGAACATAACACAACTAAATCTATGGTGGGGATTTTTCCTTTAGCTCCACACCATGATTCATTACAATATATACATCATGTACATTTAATGCAACGGGGTCAAAATTGGGATGTTACATTCCCCTCCCCCTTCAATAGCACTGTCCTCGGTGCTTTAAAAAATGAACAAAATGCTACACTGGTATCGCCTCAGTGTTCCGCAGAATTGAACAAAAATGGATGTGCCAATTGCATGGAATCCTCCAGCTCCCACGTAGCCTCTTCAGGTCTGTAGTGCTCCCATTGCACCTTTACCTGACATATGGCCCAGTTCCAGAGCATTGTGACTTTCCTGTCAAGGATGCGCATTGGCTCAATTTGGAACTCTCCCTCGGGTTCCACCTAAATCACATCCCAATTAATCACATGGTTAGGATCATATACATATTTCTTAAGCAAAGAAACATGAAAAACATTATGAGCTCTAGTGCTAGCAGGAAATGCAAGTCTATATGCAACTGGCCCTATTCTTTCAAGCACTTCAAATGACCCACAATATCTTGGTGATAGCTTGGGAAAATTTCCAAGCTTCAAGGAACTCTTCCTTGCCCTAACTCTGAGGTAAACATGATCCCAAACATTGAACTCCCTATTCACCCTATGCTTATCTGCATAGGTTTTCTATCTATCCTGTGCTAATTTTAGATTCTACCTGATCTTTACAACCTCTTGCTCCATTTCCTTGAGCAATTCTAGTCCAAGCACAACCCTGTTCACTGGATTATCCCAAGTCACTAGTGTCCTACACCTTCTTCCATACAAAGCTTCATACTGACTCATCCCCAAGGATTCCTGCTGTCCATTGTTATAAGCAAACTTTACCAAGTGTAAGTAATCTTCCCACTTGGTTGGCTTATCCATCACGTACATGCAGAGCATATATTCAAGCACCTGATTAACTCTCTCTGTCTACCCATCTGTCTAAGGATGGTATGCAGTGCTGAAGTTTAGCCTTGTACCCAAATCTACAAACAACCCCTTCCAAAAATTGGAAGTGAACTTGACATCTCTGTCAGAGACTATTGCCTTAGGCAATCCATGCAATTTGAAAATCTCCTTCATGAAGATCTTTGCAATGTCATCAGTCTTATGCATAGACTTCACTGGTATAAAATATGTTGCCTTAGTCAACTTGTCCACCACAACCATGATGGAATCATGTTGTCTCCAAGTCATCGGCAATCCCATAATAAAATCCATGGAAATAACTTCCCATTTCCATTCTGGAACTAGCAAAGGTTGCAACAAACCTACCGGGTGTTGATGCTCAAACTTTACCTACTAACACTTCATGCACCTTGAAATGTATTCAGCCATATCCTTTTTCATTCTAGGCCAAAAGTACTGCTTTTTGGCTGTAGCAATTGTCTTATGGTATCCTGGGTGACCAAAATACGGAGCTTGATGGATTTCATCCATAACAACCCTCCTTAAGTCTACTACATTCATAATATAAATTCTGCCCTTATAACTAAGAAGTCCATCTTCTTCCAATTTATATCCCTCATACCTCTTCTCAAGACTTTGCTACTACAATTTGTTTGTCACTAGCTCATACAATTCATCTCCACAGTATGATTAACAATCTGCTGCCTCAAATCTAATTGGAAAATACTAAGGGATGCCACATGCATTTCCTGCATCTTCCTGCTGAGTGCATCAGCAACCTTATTCTCTTTTCCATTTATGTGCTTGATTTCAAAATCAAACTCACATAAAAACTCCATCCATCTCACTTTCCTGGCATTCAAAGTAGGCTGGTCAAATAGATACTTCAGACCACAATTGTCTGTCTTGAGCTCAAATCTTCTACCCATCAAGTAATGCCTCCACATCTTGGAGCATGTACTATGACTGCAAGCTCTAGATCATGAGTGGAATAGTTCTTCTCATGCTCCTTCAGCTTTCTCAACTCATAACATATCACGTGGTTGTCTTGCATAAGGAATCCTCCAAGCCCTTGTCCGCATGCATCGGTACACACCACAAAATATTTTTCTAGATCTACAACTTTCAATACTGGTGCACTAGTGAGAAGACTCTTCAACTGTTGGAAGCTTTCTTGACACCTCGATGTCCATTCAAAATTTATCCCCTTCTTTTGCAAAGAAGTGATGGCATGAGCAACTCTAGAGAATCCTTCAATGAATCTCCCGTAGTATCCTGCAAGTCCCATAAAAGATCTTACATCTGTCACATTTCTTGGAGTAGACCAATTCATAATGGCCTCAATCTTTTTAGGGTCCACAGATATACCCTCTTCTAAGATAATGTGACCCAAATGCTGAATTCTATCTCTATAGAAGTCACACTTGCTCAACTTTGCATACAGCTAATGCTCCCTCAGAAATTGTAATGTCAATCTCAAATGTTCTTCATGTTCTTCCTCATTCTTAGAATAAACAAGAATGTCATCAAGGAAAACAAGAACAAACTTGTCCAAATACCTGCTAAAGACACTGTTCATAAGGCACATGAATGTAGCTGGTGCATTTGTGAGACCAAATGGTACCACTACAAACTCATAGTGTCCATACCTTGTTCTGAAGGCTATCTTATGAATGTCTTCATCCTTGATTCTCACTTGATGGTAACTAGACCTCAAGTCAATATTGGAAAATACCTTTGCTCCTCTCATTTGCTCAAAGAGGTCATCAATCCTAGGAAAAGGATATTTATTCTTCACAGTAACCTTGCTCAACTATCTATAATCAATACACAACCTAAGTGTACCATCTTTCTTATTTACAAATAGAACTGGTGCTCCCCAAGTAGACACACTCAGCTAGATATACTTCTTTTCCAACAACTCTTGCAGTTGAATCTTCAACTCTAGCATCTCCGGTGTACTCATCCTGTAGGGTGTCTCGGACACTGGTGCTACTCCTGGCACAAGTTCAATTGTGAAATCAATGTCCCGCTTTGGAGGAAGTCATGGAATCTCATCAGGAAACACATCCTTGAATTCTTGTAACACCTGATAGTCCTCCAATCAAGGAGTTTCATCCTCTTATGCCTCTGAAATATGGGATGCATACAATTGGCAGCCTTTCCTACAAAACTTCTTCAACTGCATTGTTGACACCTGTCGTACTGAAATTACCTTTGGAATACCCCTTACCACTACTGGTTTCCCTTCTTCATCCATGCATTCAAAAGTCTTATTATAACAGTCAAGATTTACCCTGTGAGCTTCTAGCCAATCCATTCCAATGAGAACATCATAGGAACCAAGTGATAGAACATTCAGATCTACACAAGTGATCAATCCATTCATAACCAATGGACATTTCTCTACGACTTCACTAACTTTTCTCTTAGTTCCAGTGGCTAGCTGAACTAACCAAGATTTCCTATGCTTTACTTTCTTAAAAGCACAAATCTCCACTACTCTAGGAGTAATGTAACTATGAGTAGAACCAAGGTTAATAAAAATAGAAATAGATTGCTCAACAATCTTACCTACAACTTCAACCAAAATTTACTAGTGGTCTGCTTGGCGATCCTCCAGTGCTGCATAAATCCTAGGGACTGCCCTTGCTACTTGACCCATTGTTTCTACTTCTTGACTGTTGTAAGTTGGCCTTGCACTCTCATTCTTGAGTGGAAAATTTCTGTGCATGTGGGGTCCTCCACATTTCCAACATTTGAGTGGTCCTCTACTCTGTTGTGGATCTTTAGGCTTTTCTCCTATCACTCCAACTGGCTTACTCGTAGCTTGGGATGGCTACTTCTACTGATTCCTAAAGTTAGAAGGTTGAAACCTTTCTTTCTTTGGTCAAACTTCTCATTCTTCTTGTCCTTCCATGCCTTATGGTAATCTGGTTTACCTTTTCTTTGCTCATAGCAATACTTAGCCTTCCTTATTGCTTCTTCAAGAGTTCTAGGTTCATAAAACTCAATTCTATCTTCATAAGACTGAGGCAATCCACTCGGAAAATGCTGGACCTTCACTTTTTCATCTTTGATGTACCTGACATACCTCAACAATTCCAAGAACTTATTCACATACTCTTCCATGGTTTGTTGTCCCAATCTCAGCTCATGGAACTCCTTAATATTGTCATCATAATCCCTGTCAGAGAGGTATTTCTGCTTGAAATACTTCTTGAACTATTTCCACTTAAGTCTCCTTTCGCTGATCCTCTTTACTTGCTTGAAGTGTTCCCACCAAATGGATGCTCTTCCATTCAGATTGAATATGGCAACTCTTTCCTTCATGTTTCTCGAATAGTCCTAAACTTGAAAGTACTTCTTTATCCCAAGAAGCCAAGCTTTAGCCTCTTGTCCAGTCTTTACCTCACCATCAAATGTAGGAGGTTTAGCCTTCTTAAATTCATCCTGAGAGTGATCTCTATAGTGTCTCTTTCTTTTCTTTTACAACAAGAAGAGCTTGAATCCCCACTATATTCTTTGGAGTCAGATGATCCACCAGAAGTCCTTCTCCTTCTCCTAGTACTGCTCTTACTACCTCTCGGTCTTGCTGTACCCCGCCCAGAGTCTATCTTTCTTTGCAAGTCTATCAAACTCTACAACATAGCAGCATTCAACTGATGCTTCTCTTCTTGGGATTTGATCAATATTCTCATGGTGGCTACAACATCTAACGGTGTCTCTTGGAATCTCCTTCCATTAGACTCTATGTCATAATTTCCATTATGGACATTTTCTCCCATGGCACTCATGCACACTCATAGGAATCCCGAGCATCATAACCATCATGGGTTCTCATAGCTGAACCACCACTTACTTACCAAACTGTACCACCTAGAATACTACCATTGAAGGTGTTTATGATTTTCCTCAAAGAATGATTGTCTCAGGGGGACGACGGGGGTCAAGGGGTATTTTCCACTAAAATACAGCCGAAAAAATGCTTGAAAAATCACTAAGAAGTTCCCTTGAAAACCCCAAATCTCCTTTGTCCCAATTGGACCTCTTCCCAACTAAATTTCTGACACTTCGGCGGTCAAAAAACCTAGCTCATCGGTGGTCTATTCATCTATTTCTCTCTGGTGTGTTGGATCTGTAGTTATCTAGGCTTTCGAACTGTATCGGCGATGCTAAGGACTTTCCATCAGTGGTTTCATCAGCTAAGGTTTTTCACTATATCGGTGGTCGGACGTGTTATTCATCGGGTGCTTGGTACCTTAAGCAGCCGCAACGGCAGAAAGTGACCTCACTGCGGGTTCCACAGACATTTATTGGCTGTCAGACCTACTAACCATCGGGTGGATAGTGTCTTAGACTGTCGCAATGGTGGGTTTACAAACCTTTGAATTTTTTCGATCGGCGGTCTTATCCTTAATAATTTTCCGATGACCTTATACTTAAACAAAATTTTCAAAATTTTCTTCTCTTCGGCTATCGGAAGCACTAATCACTATGGCATAGGAGGTTGAAGCCTCTATCCATCGGAGGGATAGTCCACTAGACAGCCACAACGGTGGACGTGCAAACAACTAAATTCATCTGACGCATCGGCGGACCCAACAACTAATTTCTTCTGTGGCGTCGGGGACCCAATACAATAACTTGCTCTGACGTATCAATGGTCTCATCAACTATTTTCCGCCGATAGTATCGGCAATCCAAAAAACTAACTTTCATCGACAGATCTGACGCATTCGCAATCCCATCATCTAATCTTTGTTGATCGCCGATGGTCTCCACACTTAAGAAAATTTTTAGGGAAATTCCATTCTTTTTCCTCTACGTCGGCACTCTCGTCCACTAATTCTCGTCGACGTTTCGACGTTCTTCAGGGGATCTCCATCACCTTTTTCGTTGATCGATTAACTAAATGTCACTGATCTGTCTAACTAATTTTTTCCGTCGCCGGGGTCTGCATCGGAGGTTCTTCAGACTACTTTTCCTGCTGCATCGGAAGAGCTTCCCACTTAGTCTTCTAATGAGCCGACGGTCTTACACTTAGAAAATTTTCATGAATTTCCTTCCACCGGGCCCTCATCGAGTGGCCTTCTGACTAAATTATCCGCTGTATCGGAGGAGCTTCCCTCTTAGTTGTCCGATGATCTGGTGGGCTCGATACTTGGAGAATTTTCAACAAAATTTTCTGGAACTTTTTTTTTCTTCTACTGGGCAGAGGGCAACCTACCTCTGTTAGCTGATATTTCATGGCCCATTTAGGCCCATGCTACAACTTTAGCTCTGATACCACAATGTAACATCCCCGACCCTCCGACCGGCGAAGAGGACGCTACATACACCAAACGTCTGGGAAACTAGCCCCATAAACATGAATATACATAAAAATTGAATAAAATTGCATTGAACTAGAACATGCATAGATACACAATCGTTCACATACATAGCGGAAGCAAACATACATTCATTCAAAATTCAACTTGTCCATCATCATAATTCATTAACAGTAAATATGATTGAAAAATAGATTAGTCAAGTATACTTATCTTATGATAATTGTCCCGCAACCAGCTGCAATGTTCCACCCAACCATAGGCCAGCGTGCTCCTTAATCTCTCAGCAATGCTTCCACCCCCGAGTCGAGCATGATTCCCCAAGGAATAATGAACTAGCAGGCTTGCACATAGCGAAGGATAATAAAACAGCCAAGCCAACACAGTTGGGTTTCTCAGGCAAACAACAGATCAGCCAAGCCAACACAATTGGGTTTATCGGGCCATCCAGGAGTTGGGAAAGGCTAAATTCTAAGCTGGTGAGCTCATTACGGAGCTAGGGACACCAGAACTAGCCTGACTTCTAAGACACCCACACAAACCCAACACAAGGAATCAGTGCCTTCTCTGGTACATAATCCCTCAGGCCCTAACTTCCATTCCAGTACTATTCAAGAGTTGTGGAGAAGAAATCCAGCCCTCTAGCTCTATCTGTGTGGGTCCCAAACACACCAGGTTTATCAAGCAAACCAAGCCCTCATCCCCACTCCCAACACAGTTTGAATACCAACCACTGCATGCATGCATTCAACCATCAATTACAGCTTGGATAGGGGAAACAATTTCCTGAGTCATTCTTGGCCCTATCATGGCCGAAACACCTCCATAACAGCTTGCAGCAGCCCAAAACATAAAAACAGACACAACCAGCAACGCGGGGAAACAACAACCCATTCTCAACAATGAAGCCACCGGAAATACTTACACAAACCACAATGGGGAAGAAAACAGACTCCCAACCTATGCGTGAGGGAAAATTTACACCAGACCCAGAAATCCAGATGGAGAACACACCCGATACCACTCTATGGAAAACATGAATGACAGTCCGAACGACTCCCCTCCTGGCTATGTGAGACCAAACAGAAAGAATCCTCTGTGTGTTGAATAGGACGTCCCCCTACATGAGGATGGGAGACAATGGATAATGGTGAGTGGGAAAATGCAGGAGTGTTCACAGCACCATCGTGGAGAGAGTGGAATGATGGGCGTAGTTGCTTCTTCTGCCCAACGTGAGGTTCTATTTGCTGGTGGAGTGTGCGTGTGGGAAAGGACTGACAATCCTGTCACACCCCACTCCCCAGTAATAACTACCTCAACTACTCAACAGAATATTTAAGGTGGTAGTTGGATAAGACAAGGGAAGGTGAGTAAAGCAAAAAGGGTGGTGACACATGGCTTTTCCCCCATGGGCTTAAGGTTTAACATTCCCCCTCCCTATCCTTAGGAAAATCATGCCCTTTTCATTATGGTTGTAGTGAGCATAGCTAGTTGGGTTCATTTAATTAAAATGCACATTTACATGATGACAAACTTAATATGTGTCGTATACCATGATAGACCATCGGCAATGATTCCGTTTGCCAAAAATAACACAACTAAATCGATGGTGGGGCTTTTTCCTTTAGCTCGACACCATGATTCATTACAATATATAAATCATGTACATTTAATGCAACGGGGTCAAAACTGTGGTGTTACATTCAAACCATCTAGCAATTTATTATGCCAACTCATTCTTCATATTTGGCCAAAAATAATCTTTATGTAACATAGTTATTGTCTTTTGATAGCGAGGGTGTCCTGAATAGGGAGTCTTATGTATTTCATATAATATTAGCAACTTAAATTTAGGTATGTTAGGTACATACAATCTATTTTTATAAATTATTAACCCCTTTTCATTTAGACTGTAACCTATACTTAAATTTTTAGTTACATTTTCTGCTACTTTAACTTGCAATTTTTGGTAATTTTCATCAATTTCACTCCTTCTTCAAATTGATCTTCTAAATTTGTTTTGTAAGGACTGATTGCTGCCATAAAATTTAATCTTACGTTTCTGCTCAAATAATCAGCTACCTTATTTTCTTTCCCCTTGATACATTGGATCTCGAAATCATATTCGCTAAGGAAAGCTAGCCATCTAGCTTAGCTTGCGTTTAAATTTGGTTGATCCAACAGATACTTTAAACCCTTATTATCAGTCATTAAAGTAAAGTTTCTCCAGATCAAGTGATGGAGCCATATCTTTAATGCATGTATCATAGAAGCCAATTCTAGATCATAAGTAGCGTAATTTTTCTCATGAATTTTAAGTTTCCTGGACTCGTATGCTATTACGTGTCCTTCTTGAGTTAAGACCCCACCAAGGCCATTGTTGCATGCATCAGTGCATACAACAAAGTCCTTGTTAGGATCCTCAATTCTTAAAATTAGTGCAGTAGTTAACAATCCCTTTAATTTCTTAAAACTCTCTTCACATTGTTTATCCCATACAAACTTCTTTCCTTTCTTCTGTAGAGAATTTATTGGATTCGAGATCCTTGAGAAACCCTTAATGAATCCTCGATAATAACCAGTAATCCCCATGAATTATCGTAGATCAGTCACATCTTTCAGGACTGGCCATTCATTAATTACTTTGATCTTATCTGAGTCAACCGAGATCCCATCTTTAGTTATTACGTGACCCAAGTACTGTATTTTATATTTAAAGAAGTTGCATTTACTGAACTTGGCGTAAATCTAATGCTCCCTTAACACTTGTAAAATGATTTTTCAATGTTCTTCGTGCTCTTCTTTAGTATTAGAATATATTAAAATATCATCAATAAAAACTACTACAAACTTATCTAGATATTTATGTAATACGTTGTTCATTAAACACATGAATACTATCGGGGCATTAGTTAAACCAAATGGCATGACAACAAACTCATAGTGACCATATCGGGTCCTAAAATATGTCTTGCAAATATCCTCATCCTTAATCCGAACTTGATGATAACCGGATCTTAAGTCAATTGTTGAAAATACTGTTGCTCCACGTAGCTGATCGAACATATCATCTATGCGGGGCAATGGGTATCTATTTTTAATTGTCATCTTATTAAGATGATGGTAGTCAATGCATAAGCGCAGGGTACCGTCCTTATTTTTAACAAAGATGATCGATGCTCCCCAAGGAGACACGCTTGGTCTTATATACTTCTTATCTATCAATTCTTTTAATTGCGATTTTAGTTCATTAATATCCAGGATGTTCATCCGGTAAGGAGATTTTGAGTTAGGAACTGCACCATGTACTAGCGCAATATTGAAATCCAGGTCTTTTTTCGGAGGTAGTCCTGGAATTTCCTCTAGAAACACATCTGAATATCCTCTCAAAATTGGTATATCTTCTCAATTTAGTTTGTCTTCTTTATTAATGTGTTCTTCATTAGTTATAGTTACATCAAAATATTTACATCCTTTCCGAACAACCCTTTTTAAATGTAAGGTATAAATATGTCTGATTGTTGTTTTCATAGGGATTCCTTTTACTATTATCGTTTCTCCTTCGTTATTTAAACAAGTAAAATTTTTATCAAAATGATTTAACACTACTTGATGTTGTTCCAACCAATCCATTCCAATTTATACATCATAGGAGCCTAACGGAAGTACATTCAACTTTACAGAAGTTTCAAACTAATTCATAAATAATGTACAGTCTTTCACAAAATCAATTACTCTTATTTTTGCTCCTGTAGCTGGTTGAACCAGCCATGACTTTGCAAATTTCTCTACTGGTAGTTTAATTTTCTCTACTAAACTAGGAAATACATAACTCGGGATATCCCCTGGGTCAATTAAAATAGAAATGGGTTTATGGTTCAGCATACCTTCTACTTCCACCATGGAAGTCTGATATGCACCCTATCTGTTTTCCAGCGCTACATTGATTTTGGGCATCTCTCTCGCTAAATCACCAACCATTGTTTCTACCTGCACAGTATGAATGTTGTTGATAGTCTTCTTTCTATTGGGACAAAAATTTTAACATAGTTGTTGTGATTATTTGTAAATTCTTTATTTCTTGTGACAAGAGGGTTTTGCTGTGGGTTACCTTTGGAATTACTTCCTTGAAAATTTTTGTTAGCAAATTTGTGCGCGTTATTGTGCCCAAAATTTTTATTAGGTGTGAAACCTTTCTTTCTTTGTTAAAAATTATTAGACCTTTTTGTTTTCTAGTTTGGCATGTTCTCCCTTTTTCGGTTCTGCTCATAGCAGAAATTTGCTTTTCGCATGGCCTCCTCAAGGGTTTTAGGATTATCATATTCAATTATGTCCTTGATATGAAAAGGTAAAATTCTCAGAAACTATTGTACCTTAGGTTTTTCATCAACAATATAGGGCACATATCACAGTAAGCTCAGAAATTTACTATTTAACTCTTTCATACTCATGGTTCCCAACCTTAAGTCATAAAATTATTTAGGTCGTTCCTCGTAATATTGCTCTGACAGAAATTTCTTTTTAAAGTACTTTTTTAAAGGTGCTCAATTTTATATTCTTCTCTTTTATGCCTTTAACTCGTTTTATGTCCTACCACCAAATGTCAGCTTTTCCAATTAAGTTATAAATTGTCATTCTTGCTTTTAACTGATTAGAATAGTTATATATCTGAAAATACTTTTTCATTCTAGAAAACCATGCTTCGGCTTCCTCTCCTTTTTTTGTTTCACCATTAAAAGTTGGTGGTTTAATATTTTTGAACTCCCCTAAAATATCTTCATAGGGCTTGTACTTCTTCTTTCTAGAGCGATAATTATTCTCGCTACTGTCACTTGAATACTCGTGTTTCTTTCTGTATGAGTTACTGTTAATTTCAAAAGAAGAATTGCTTTCAATTTTAGAGTGTTTTGACCTTTTACTCTTATGTCGATAGGGCTTAGTGACATATTCTACCTATTTATCCTTTTCTTCGTTATGAAACTTTTCTAGCAGTATTTGATTCAGGTCCTCCTAAGCTTCTAGGATTCTCTCATTTTCTTTTTTAACAGTCTCCATTTCAGTGTTTAAATCCTTAACTGTTTGCAGTAATTCAGATGAATTATTAGTTATATCTTCCTTAATAGGTTCTCTTCCAAAGTTATTTTGTTCATTTAACGGGGACCTCTCTTCAGCATACTCTTTGAGTCCTTCCATACCTGCAAATCTAATTCTAAAAATATTATGTACAGTAACATTTAAAATCATAAATCAGTATTCATATTTTTCTATTTACTTTTTGTTTATGTGTGCTGAGCCACTCCAGGCCTGGTGTCTGAACGTGTGCTCTGATACCATATGTAACACCTCAAAATTCACAAAAATTTAAATTTTGTATGTAACATTTAATGTTTAAGTCATAGCCTAAAAATGCTAGTTTAATAACTATCACTAGTTTATTTAGCACATAGATTACAAGACAGGACATTAAGAGAAACTTAGGATTTAATACTCTTGGCTAACTCTAACTAAAAGGTTCACAGAATTACTTACTAATTTGTAATATACATGCTACTAACCGTATTCAATCTATGTTGATTTTTCAGTCTTGAAAGTTAATAGTTTAGAAATTTATTGAATTCAGATCCATTGTTCATTTTCCAAAAAGTTTATGATTCTGATAGTTGTTTTCATGTCTTACTGAAGGGGCTTGAGGTTATACCGAGGCTTACTTATCTTTTTCAAGCTAATGCAGATGCGATTCTTGTATAGGATTTATAGGTAAAACCTTCTTCCAAGTTATGATATAAGATATTAAAGCTTTGAAGACTAAAGAGTAAATTTGGAAGGAAACCTTATACTCTTTTTATTGTCTAGATTATTAACGTGGAATATTTTCCAATCCTAAAGCAATGACTGGTCTTTCTAGGTAAAAAAGTGGAATTGGTAGTGCTGATCAGTTTGTTCTGATAGAATTAAATTATGGTATGAATTCATTCAACTTGTTTTTCGTTGAATGCAGTAAAATGAGTCTATAAACCTTCTCCAAGTTTTATTACTATGCACTAAACCATGTTATTCTAGAACTTCCTAAGTCCTTAAGATAGAATTAACAATATTTATGTTTGCACTAGAACTCACTGCAAAAAATTATATAAATTAACCTAGGAACTTATATTCTATACATACCATACAAATTGACCTAGGTATAACTTTTATCATTAATTAAATGTCTTATAAAACAAACTATCTATAAATAAACCAACCTAGTCATATATAAATGATGTATAATAATTACACCAGCCTAACCTATGCATAGAAATAATATTATGACCTAATTTAAAACCTTGAAATGCATACAAAAGAACTATCATCTAGCTCCAGCCTCATCATACCAAACAATAACTTGTTAAAACTAAACAAAGGTAATATTAACACTTTGCATAAAATAACTTGTTTATTTATAAACCAAAGTAATGGTATTACTTTCTATAAAAATGCAGGGTTTAACGTGCAGATTTCAAACTATATCAAAACCCCAAGAATTCCATTTGAAGTGGAATCTATAAGGTGGATTTTCGTTGGATGGAGGGTTTTGGCAACTAAACCCTAGTGTTTACATTAGCTTGGCTCTAAAACGTGTTATTTTATTTTCACAACTGCTTGTTGGATGGAGAAAGGAGCCGATACACCCTCATCCTTCTCAGTATCTGCAGCACTTGTCACTTTGTAAAAGCTCGTGGCCTTAACAGGTTTGGAGTTCTGGTTCTTTTCCATAACCATTTCCTTTGAGTTGGTCATGAAATTCGTGGTCTCTTCTTGTATTTTCGTAGCATTTTAGCCAGTTTTTTGTTGGGCTCTTTGCCATTAACGCTTCCTTGAGCTCAACGTTGGCACAGAGGTTTCTTTGGTTTGTCGAGGTGTTAATAGAACTAAAGATCTGGTTCTATACCACGACTATGAGCTAAAAATATTATACTGGTAAGATGTTTCAAAACCTTCCAGCATCTTTATTTTCATTTAATCATCTAAAAAACGTGAACCAAATACTAACGGTTTAAGCACATGTTGTTTGAATGTAGGTGAAGCTATAAGGAAAAGCACAGTTGATAGGTGAAGGTGTTTTCTTGGTGAAGGGTGCGAACAAGACAATGCTAGGTAAGCCTTAGTTCCAATCCTTGGGGGTACCCTTCATCATGACTATGTCTATGGTGTTATCGATGGTGCTTGTGGATTATCACTGCGGGTTCAAAACTTATGGCAAATTATTGTTTGGTTTAGGATTAGAATGAAGACTGTATGGCCATGGTAACCCTTAGGGTTTTATAAAAGAGATACGACTCTTGTAATGTCGAGTTAGAAGAAGGTTATTACTATTCCAGGGTTTTATAAACAGTTTGTTTAATACTGTAAATATTTTTGTTTGAAATCCTTCTCGGCCCAAAAAAACTCCTTCATGGCTATTCATAGGTTTATGCATTGTGGTTTATAATTGTGGCCACTATAATTGTTTAAATTAATGATAAAAATAGAACTCTATTTAGGTATGAGGGCTTTCATCGAGTGTGTAAATAATTTTAAGCATTGTTATCTTTTGTAAATTCGATTTCAGAGAGCATTAAGTTTTGATAAATAATTTCTTGTTATGATACAAATGGTATAATTTATGATACGGATGCGAGTTGGTTTGAGCTATTGGAAATCTTTTAATTGTTTGGAAAACTATTCTTAAAAGTTTTTTTGTAAGGACTGAACCTAGGGTTTTTTCTTTTTCCTTTAATAATAGTTTTGTTATTTAAGTAAATTTCATAATTTTGATTATTGGTATAAATAATAATTGAATTATAATAGTTTTTCTTTTAAAAGGAAACACTAGAATCTATCCTTGATTTACTTAATCTGTTGGATAAATATAAGCATTAAATTGTATCTTAAGTATACAGTTTGACTAAATAAACTAATTGCTAGCTGAGGTAAAATTCTTGTTCGGTAAAAAGGTTTGTATGACTGAGTAGGGTTTATAAAAATAGTTTATTGTCTTAGTAAAAATATTAATTGTATACTGTAGGTTTACAGTTTTTGTTTCTTAAGTACTTAAGGTGCTATATTACAATAAATATTATAAAGTTTACCTTTTTCAGTCTCTTAGTTGTTCATTATAAACTTACTGTGTTTATGTTTAAAAGGAACAATTTGGGTTTTAACTATGTATTATTTCTTATAATATAACTAGAATACTTATCTATGATATAGGTAATACAGGATTAGAATAACGAAATATTTTTCCTTATTAAGTATAATAGTTGTATTACCATAATTATTATTGTATTGTATTATGCATAGTTTAAAGATTGTGTAACAAAGGTTTACCATAAAGGCTCGATGTAATATTTTTAGAGGATTTTATATAAATAAAAAGGGTTCTAGAAAAGGATTATTATCATGCCTTGCTTAAATAATCAATAAAAGCTTCCTAAGTAAAGCAAATTCAAATCATCTTATCCATGTATAATCAATATTTTATACCTCTAATCAGACCTTATGTACTAGAGTACTTATCTTTAGGATGAGTGGAAAAATACAAAAAGGAATTTTACTCATCATTCTACCATTTCTAAATCTAGGTTCATTTAAACATATACATGAAATTTCTTGAGTAAAATGCAAAATTAAATAGTCTATTTGCAGTTGCAAGTATCTAGGAAATAATAGTAAAACTAATCTTGACTACTTTCATTCTAGTTCTTTTACTTGCATAAAGATAAATAAGATAACACAATGGAACCTAATAACTTGTGGAGGAGAAAAGCAGCCCAAGGAACTCATTCCACCCAACCTTTTCCTGAAAATATCTCAATTGCTTGTCTTAGGACCCTCTAGCCTATCCACTGAACCACCAGGATGAAAGAACTGTGTGAAGAAATGGGATTAAATACCTCCTGCACTCCACAGAAGTACCTAATAGAAGTACTTCTATCCTCAGCACTAAAGAACTCAGCTAACAAGCTGCACTAGTTCTGAAAATAGTCTTAATCACTCAATCCACTCCTACCTTTCCCCTCATCAAATCTCTTGTGCATCTTTCTCAACTTCAAAATTTTCACAAGGTAATGATTGAACAACCTCCTACTAAATTCAATGGTTAGATATATGCATTCCTAGGTCTTTTGGTTAGTTTTTTCAATTAATGATCCACCTGCTCTATTCCACTTTCTTGGGAAACATGACCACAAAATTAGGCAAGTTGCCTCCTGCAATAGCTAGAAGTGGTTGAGGATGTTGCCATGTGTCAGTTTTCTCTCGCCCCAGTCTATTCCTCCTAGTGGGTCAGTGGACACTCATTCAACATCCTCCTTAGGCTATTTGTCATATCTTTTATTTATTAACTAATAAAATATTCAACATAATTAATTACAGTTATCCTTGACCCCACATGGTCAATAGTCTCAAACTTTACAATAAAAATAAAATATAATGTATTCTTAAACATAAAATGTTATTGAAATTGGGGTACATGACATACACCCCCGATTAAGTCTAACATCATCCTCGATGTTTCTTTATTCGTCATCCTCAGAGCTACCCTGGAACAGAATTCAATATGATGCCCGCATATGACTATCCAATTCCCAAGTTTCTTCTTCTGGACTAAGGTGCTTCCATTGCACCTTCACCTGCCCAATGGTGAGATTCTAAAGAAATATCTCCCTCTTATCAAGGATACAAACCGGTTCTACCAGAAAATCTCCTATGGGTTCCACCTGCACATCATTCCAATTTATAACATGAGTAGCATCATGTACATATTTTTTTTAAACGGAAATATGAAAAACATTATGAACTTTAATATTCGGTGGTAAGGCCAATTGGTATGCCACCAGTCCAACTCTGGACAATATTTTGAAAGGCCCACAATACCTGGGTGCTAGCTTAGCACAGCTCCCTAACTTTAAATAACTCTTTTTAGGTTTTACCTTAATGAAAACATGTTCGCCCACCTGGAACTCTTTCTAAGTTCATTTAAGATCCGCTTGACTCTTATGTCTGTCTTGTGCAACCTTCAAATTACCTTATACCTGCTTCACAGTTCATTCCATCTCCTTTAATAACTCAGGTCCTAGTATTAACCTGTTAATGGGATTACTCCATGAGATGGGAGTATTGCATTTTCTTCCATACAGAATCTTAAATGGGATAAATTTGGATGAAGTCTGGTAATGGTTGTTGTATGCAAACTCAACCAAGTGTAAATAGTCCTCCCATTTACTTGGTTATTCTCTAACGTACATCCTTAACATATCTTCCAAAATCTGATTTACCCTTTAAGTATGTCCATCCGTTTGTGGATGAAAATATGTACTGAAATTTAAAGTAGTATTTAAACCTTTAAATAAATATTTCCAGAAGTTTCCCGTGAATTTAGAGTCCCCGTCAGAAATTATAACTTTTGGAATTCCATGTAAATGGAAAAATTGTTTAATAAGTATTTCAACAATATTAGCAACCTTATGAGTGGTATTTACTGGTATAAAATGGGTTTCCTTATTGAGTTTGTCAACAACTACCATTATAGAATCATTTTCGTTTTGATTTCTAGGCAAACCTGTAATGAAATCAATGCTGATTATTACTCATTTCCAGCTAGGAATTGGTAACGGTTGTAATAAACCGGCTGGATGTTGATGTTCATTCTTAACCTGATGACATTCAAAACATCTAGCAATATATTCTACCAACCCATTCTTCATATTTGGCCAAAAATAATCTTTCTGTAACATAGTTATTGTCTTTTGATAGCCAGGGTGTCTCGAATAGGGAGTCTTATGTATTTAATTTAAGATTAGCAGCTTAACTTTAGGTACGTTAGGTACATACAATTTGTTTTTATAAAGTATTAACCCCTTTTCATTTAGATTGTAACCTGTACTTAAATTTTCAGTTACATTTTATGCTACTTTAACTCGTAATTCTCGGTAATTTTCATCAAATTTTACTCCTTATTTGAGCTGATCTTCTAAATCTGTTTTGTAAGTACTGATTGGTGCCATAAAATTTAATCTTACTTTTCTGCTCAAAGAATCAGCTACCTTATTTTCTTTCCCCTTGATATGTTGGATCTCGAAATCATATTTTCTAAGGAAAGCTATCCATCTAGCTTTCCTTGCGTTTAAATTTGGTTGATCCAACAAATACTTTAAACCCTTATTATCCGTCATTAAAGAAAATTTTCTCCCAATCAAGTGATGGCACCACATATTTAATGCATGTATCACGGCAGCCAATTCTAGATCATAAGTAGCGTAATTTCTCTCATGAATTTTAAGTTTCCTGGACTCATATGCTATTATGTATCCTTCTTGAGTTAAGACCCCACCAAGGCCATCGTTGGATGCATCAGTGCATACAACAAAGTCCTTCTTAGGGTCCGCAATTCTTAAAATCGGTGCATTAGTTAACAATCCCTTCAATTTCTTAAAACTTTCTTCATATTTTTGATCCCATACAAACTTCTTTCCTTTATTCTGTAGAGAATGTATTGGATTCATGATCCTTGAGAAACCCTCAATGAATCTTCGATAATAATCGGTAATCCCCATGAATGATTGAACATCAGTCACATCTTTTGGGACTGGCCATTTGTTAATTTATTTGATCTTATCTGGGTCAACCAAGATCCCATCTTTAGTTATTATGTGACCCAAGTATTGCATTTTATCTTTAAAGAAGTCACATTTATTGAACTTGGTGTAAAGATGATGTTCCCTTAACACTTGTAAAATGATTTTTAAATGTTCTTCGTGCTCTTCTTTAGTCTCAAAATAGATTAAAATATCATCAATAAAAACTACTACAAACTTATCTAGATATTTATGTAATACGTTGTTCATTAAACACATGAATACTGTCGGGGTATTAGTTAACCCAAATAGCATGACAACAAACTCATAGTGACCATATCCGGTCCTAAAAGCCATCTTGAAAATATCCTCATCCTTAATCCAGACTTGATGATAACCGGATCTTAAGTCAAATTTTGAAAATATTGGTTCTCTGCGTAGCTGATCGAATAGATCATATATACGGGGAAATGAGTACCTATTTTTAATTGTCATCTTATTAAGCTGACAGTAGTCAATGCATAAGCGCGGAGTACCGTCTTTCTTTTTAACAAAGATGACCGGTGCTCCCCAAGGAGACTCGCTTGGTCTTATATACTTCTTATCTATCAGTTCTTTTAATTGCGATTTTAGTTAATTAAGCTCCAAGATGTTCATCTAGTAAGGAGATTTTTAGTTAGGCACCGCACCAAGTACTAGCTCAATAGTGAAATCCAGCTCTCTTTTCAGAGGTAGTCCCGAAATTTCCTCTGGAAACACATCTAAATATCCTCTCAGAATTGGTATATCTTCTAAATTTAGTTTGTCTTCTTTATTAATGTGTTCTTCATTAGTTATAGTTACAGAAAAAGCTTTACATCCTTTTTGAACAACCCTTTTTAATTGTAAGGAATAAATATGTCTGATTGTTGTTTTCCTAGGGATTCCTTTTACTGTTATCGTTTCTCCTTCATTATTTAAACAAGTAAAAGTTTTATCAAAACAGTTTAACACTACTCGATGTTGTTCCAACCAATCCATTCCAATTAATACGTCATAGGAGCCTAACGAAAGTACATTCAACTTTATAGAAGTTTCAAACTGATTCATAAATAATGTACAGTCTTTCACAAAATCAATTACTCTTATTTTTGCTCCTGTAGCTAGTTGAACCAGCCATGAATTTGTAAATTTCTCTACTGGTAGTTTAATTTTCTCTACTAAACTAGGAGAGACATAAATCAGGGTAGCCCCTGGGTCAATTAAAATAGAAATGGGTTTATGGTTCAGCATACCTTCTACTTCCACCATGGAAGTCTGATATTCATCCTGTCTATTTTCCAACACTGCATTTATTCTGGGCATCCCTCTCGCTAAATCACCAACCGTTGTTTCTTCTTGCATAGTATGAATGTTGTTGACATTCTTCTTTCTGTTGGGACAGATTGATGCATAGTGAGGTCCCTGGCATTCCCAACATTTTACATGTTCCTTACGTTCCTTATTTTTAACATAGTTGCTGTGATTATTTGTAAATTATTTATTATGCCCAAAATTCCGATTAAGTGTGAAACCTTTCTTTCTTTGTTCAAAATTATTAAACCTTTTTGTTTTCCAATTTGGCATGTTCTCCCTTTTTCGGTTCTGCTCATAGCATAAATTTGCTTTCATATGGCCTCTTCAAGGGTTTTGGGATTATCATATTCAATTATGTCCTTGATATGAAAAGGTAAACATATCAGAAACCATTGTACCTTAGGTTTTTCATCAACAATATAGGGCACATATCACAGTAAGAACAAAAATTTACTATATAACTCTTTCATACTCATGGTTCCCAACCTTAAGTCAGAAAATTATTTAGCTCGTTCCTCATAATATTGCTCTAACAGAAATTTCTTTTTAAAGTACTTTTTTAAAGTGATCCAGTTTATATTCTTCTATTTTATGCCTTTAACTTTTTTTATGTCTTGCCACCAAATGTTGACTTTTCCAGTTAAGTTATAAATTGACATTCTTGCTTTTAACTTATTACAATAGTTGTATATCTGAAATAACTTTTTCATTCCGGACAGCCATGCTTTGGCTTCCTCTCCTTTTTCTGTTTTGCCGTTAAAAGTTGGTGGTTTAATCGTTTTGAACTCCCTGAAATCTCTTCATAGGGCTTGTACTTCTTCTTTCTAGAGTGATAATTACTCTCGCTACTGTTACTTGAATATTCGTGTTTCTTTCTGTATGAGTTACCGTTAATTTCAGAAGAAGAACTGCTTTCAATTTTAGAGTGTTTTGACCTTTTACTCTTATGTTGATAGGACGTAGTGTCAGATTCTACCTGTTTATCCTTTTCTTTGTTATGAATTTTTTCCAGTAGTAATTGATTCAGCTCCTCCTAAGCTCTTAGGATTCTCTCATTTTCTTTTTTAACAGTCTCCATTTGAGTTTTTAAATCCTTAACTATTTGCAGTAATTCAGATGAATTATTAGTTATATCTTCCTTAACAGTTTCTCTTCCAAAGTTATTTTGTTCATTTAATGGAGACCTCTCTTCAGCATACTCTTCGAGTCCTTCCATACCTGCATATATAATTCAGAAAATACTATGTATAGCAACATTTAAAATCATAAATCAGTATCCATAGTATCTATTTACTTTTTGTTTACGTGTGCTGAGCCACTTCAGGCCTAGTGTCTGAACGTGTGCTCTGATATCATATGTAACACCCCAAAATTCACAAAAATTTAAAATTTTCTTTGTGACATTTAATGCTTAAGTCATAGCCTAAAAATTCTAGTTTAATAACTATCTCTAGTTTATTTATCAAATAGATTACAAAACATGAAATTAAGAGAAACTTAGGAGTTATTACTCTTGGCTAATTGTAACTAAAAGGTTCACATAATTACTTACTAATTTATAATATACATGATACTAATAGTATTCAATCTGTGTTGACTTTTCAGTCTTAAAATTTAATGGTTTAGAAATTTATTGAATTCAGATCCATTGTTCATTTTCCAGCAAGTGTATGATTCTGATAGTCACTTTCTTGTCTTACTGAAGGGGCTTGAGGTTAGCCCGAGGCTTACTTAGCTTTTTCAAGCTAATGCAGATTCAATGCTTGTACAGGATTTAGAGGTAAAACCTTCTTCTAGGTTACGATGTAAGACATTAAAGCTCTGATGACTAAAGAGTAAGTTTGGAAGGAAACCTTAGACTCTTTTTATTGTCTAGATTATTAACATGGAAGATTTTCTAGTCCTAAAGCAATTACTTCTCTTTCTAGGTAACAAAGTGGAATTGGTAGTGATGATTAGTTTGTTCTGATAGAATTAAACTCTGGTATGAAGTCAGTGAACTTGTTTTTTGTTGAATACAGTAAAATGAGTCTATAAACCTTCTCCAAGTTTTATTACTATGCACTGAACCATGCCATCCTAGAACTTCCCAAGCCTTTAAGATAGCATTAACAATATTTCTGTTTGCACTAGAACTCATTGCAAAAAAGTATATAAATTAACCTAGGCACTTATATTCTATGCATACCATATGAATTGACTTAGGTATAACTTTTATCATTAATTAAATGGCTTATAAAACAAACTATCTATAAATAAACCAACCTAGGCATATATAAATGATGTATAATAATTACACCAGCCTAACCTATGCATAGAAATAATATTATGACCTAATTTAAAACCTTGCAATGCATACAAAAGAACTATGAGCTAGCTCCAGCCTCATCATACCAAACAATAACGTGTTAAAAATAAACAAAGGTAATATTAACACTTTGCATAAAATAACTTGTTTATTTATAAACCAAAGTAACAGTATTACTTTGTATAAAAATACAAGGTTTAACATGTAGATTTCAAACTATATCAAAACCCCAGGAATTATGTTTGAAGTGGAATCTACGTGGTGGATTTTCATTGGATGGAGGGTTTTGGCAACTAAACCCCAGTGTTTACATTAGCTTGGCTCTAAAATGTGTTCCTTTATTTTCACAACTGCATGTTGGATGGAGAAAGGAGCCGACAAGCCCTCGGCCTTCTCAGTCTCTATAGCACTTGTCACTTTGTAAAATCTCGTGGCCTTAATAGGTCTGGAGTTCTGGTTCTTTGCCACAACCATTTCCTTTGAGCTGGTCATTAAATTCATGGTCTCTTCTTGTATTGTCATGGCATTTTAGTAGGTTTTCTATTGGGCTCTTCGCCATTAATGCTTCCTTGATCTCAAGGTCTGCATAGAGGTTTCTTTGGTTTGTCGAGGTGTTAACAGAACTGAAGATGTGGTTCTATACCATGACTGTGAGCTAAAAATATTATACTGGTAAGATGTTTCAAAACCTTCCAGCATATTTATTTTCTTTTAATTATCTAAAAACATGAACCAAATACTAACGATTTAAGCACATGTTGTTTGAATGTAGTTGAAGCTATGAGGAAAAGCACAGTCGATAGGTGAAGGAATTTTATTGGTGAAGGGTGCGAGCAAGACAATGGTCGTTAAGCCTCGGTTCCAATCCTTGGGGGTACCCTTCGTCATGACTGTGTCTATGGTGTTATCAATGGTGCTTGTGGATTATCACTGTGGGTTCAAAACTTATGGAAAAATTTTCTTTGGTTTAGGATTAGAATGGAGGTCGTATGGCCATGATAACCCTTAGTGTTTTATAAAAGAGCTACAGCTCTTGTAATGTCAAGTTAGAAGAAGGTTATTACTATTCTATGGTTTTATATATAGTTTGTTTAATACTGTAAATATTTTTCTTTGAAATCCTTGTCAGCCCAAGAAACTCCTTCGTGGCTACGCATAAGTTTATGCATTTTGGTTTATAATTGTGGTAATTGTAATGGTTTAAATTAATGATAAAAATAGAACTCTATTTTGGTATGAGGGTTTTCGGCTAGTGTGTTAATAATTTCAAGCGTTGTTATCTTTTGTAAATTCGATTTCAGAGAGCATTAAGTTTTGATAAATAATTTCTTGTTATGATACAAATGGTATAATTTATGATATGGCTGCAAGTTGGTTCGAGCCATTGGCAATCTTTTAATTGTTTGGAAAACTATTTTTAAAAGTTGTTATGTAAGGACTGAACCTAGGGTTTTTTCCTTTTCCTTTAATAATAGTTTTGTTATTTAAGTAAATTTCATAATTTCGATTATTGGTATAAATAATAATTGAATTATAATAGTTTTTCTTTTAAGAGGAAACACTGGAATCTGTCCTTGATTTACTGAATCTGTTGGATAAATATAATCATTAGATTGTATCTTAAGTATACAGTTTGACTCAATCAACTAATTGCTAGCTGAGGTAAACTTCTTGTTCCATAGAAAGGTTTGTATGACTGACTAGGGTTTAGAAAATTAGTTTATTGTCTTAGTAAAAATATTAATTTTTATACTGTAGGTTTACAATTTTTGTTTCTTAAGTACTTAAGGTACTATATTACAATAAATATTATAAAGTTTACCTTTTTCAGTCTGTTAGTTGTTCATTATAAACTTACCGTGTTTATGTTTCAAAGGAACAGTTTGGGTTTTAATTGTGTATTATTTCTTATAATATAAATAGAATACTTATCTATGATATAGGTAATACAGGATTAGAATAACAAAATATTTTTCCTTATTAAGTATAAATTAATAGTTGTATTACCATAATTATTATTGTATTGTATTATGCACAGTTTAAAGACTGTGTAACAAAGGCTTACTATAAAGGCTCTATGTAATATTTTTAGAGGATTTTATATAAATAAAAAGGGTTCTAAAAAAGGATTATTATCATGCCTAGCTTAAATAATCAGTAAAATCTTCCTAAGTGAAGTAAATTCAAATCATATTATCCATGTATAATTAATCTTATATACCTCTAATCAGACCTTCTTTACTAGAGTACTTCATCTTAGGATGAGTGGAAAAATACAGAAAGGAATTTTACACATCATTCTACCATTTATAACTCTAGGTTCATTTAAACATATACAAGAAATTTCCTGAGTAAAATGTAGACTTAAACAGTCTATTTGCAGCTACAAGTATATAAGAAATAATAGTAAAACTAATCTTGACTACTTTCATTCTAGTACTTTTACTTGCATAAAGATAAATAAGATAACACAATGGAACCTGATAACTTGCAGAGAAGACAAATAGCCCAAGGAACCCGTTCCACCTATTAGAATAATCAACCCATAGTTAGCTACCTTAGACATTAATTTAATTATTTTTGTCTTATTTTCCTAGTTCATGTGTCCCACCTTATGCAAGTTGTCAATTACCTATCCATAGTGGTCCAAATTTCCTAATTTGACCCATGTAGCGCTTGGGAAACCTCAAGGAATCAATTTTGCTTTATTCCTGGTCTCCTAGGCGTCCTTCTTCTTTTTCTTCTTTATTGCCTGCTTTTTCAGTGCTTTAAGGCAATAGGGAAAGTTTGACTAGGTGAGGTGAACTAGTTTTTTGTCCTCTTCATCCTCCACTCTTTTCTACTTGTAAAAGCATGTATGAGTTGTCATTCCATCACTCTTTATCTTTCCTAAGAACTTTTGCAAATTTGTGAGCTCCATGACTGATTTGGGATCAACTTTTTGCACCTATGGGGGATTTGCTCAATTTTAGTAAGCCTGCTTTATGCTAGATTCGAATTGCTCCTCATGCATTCGAATCCATTATGTAATTATTTAATGAAGCAACCTATAATGTTACAGGGTTGTCTATTGTACACTTATTCAATACAGTTTAGTGTTCAGCTCATTATTTAGTTTCTTTTGTGAGTGAATTTGCATGTTCAATTGATAATTGTTGTGAGTAAAATTAATCTATCACTGGGTTCAATTTACACATGGTATCAGAGCCATTTTAGATCAATTTCTCTCCTTTAAAATTGTTTTGCAGGTTCGACATCAGTGACTGGGAGCCTTCAATTGACAGCCGGGACAAATTTCTAAGCTATGGATCAATCTCAGAAGATCATCTTGAATCCCTTCAATTTATTTGAATGGAAAGTAGAGATGGAGATACTGTTGAGAGTGAAAGGCCTCTACAGGGTGACTATGGCAACAGAAGCAGAGCCCAATGCAGTTGTAGAGAAGATTAAATAGCACAACAGGAGGGATGAGGCCTATGGTCTCTTGTGTCTGAGTATTTCCAGAGACCTCCTTTTCCATCTTGATGGATTGAACTCACCGAATGAAGTATGGGAGAATATTACTGATATTTTTGGAAAGACAGATGAGATGAAGGGACATCAAATCGAAAATGAGCTGATTTCCCTGAGTCCCAATAGCTTTGAATCTCTGCAACTCTATTTCTCCAAGTTCAAAGCACTTGTTTTGTGGCTGAAATAGTGTGGGATCGAAAAGAAGGATGATCATCTGGTCTTGGCCATTCTCTCAAAGCTTGGCCCTGACTATTCAGTGTTTTTTTTTACCTTCTATGCCACAAAACTGGCAGCTCGAACCTGGAAGATGCCTAGCCTTACAGATTTCATGGAATCTCTCACACAAGAACAAGACAAGCTGGTGATGATGGGCACCATCAAACCATCCAAAGATAAAGCTATGATTGTTGGAGATTCAAGGGTGGATTCAAAAATAAAAAATAAAGCTAAAAATCCACCTGAGCAAAAGAGAGAAAAGAACAAGTCTCCAGAGGAGCCACAAGGTTCCAAGAAGAATAACCAGAAGAAGAAGAATAAAGGAGAAATGAGCAAGTGTGCATACTGCAATAAGGGAAATCACACTAAAAGCTCTTGTATGAAGAATCAAATAGACATGCTGACCCAACTCCTGGAGAAGAATGGCATCTCCCTTCCAGACAGCTCAAAGAAGAGAGAAGGAGGATCAAGTTCAGATGACAGAGAGAGAGTTCATGCATTGGTTGCTGGCACATCAAGCTCACCCAGTTTTATCATTGATTCTAGAGCTTCAAGACACATGGTTTTGACCAAGAAGGCATTCTCCTCACTTGACATGTCAAATGGACCACCTATAGTACTAGGAGATGACTCTCTCACTGAAAGTTTGGGCAAAGGGAGGATTGATCTTGATCATGGTCAGTTCAGCAATGTGTTGTATGTGCCTGGTCTTTCCTCCAACCTCTTGTTAGTGTACCAGATGACTCACACTGGGTATCCTAAGAAGGTCATATTCTCCCCTGATGAAGTTGAGATCACAGAGATCTCAAGCGGTAAAGTCATTGCAAAAGGAGTTGTGAATCATGCTCAGAAGGTATACATGTTCACACACTTCCTACCCTACTCAAACCCCTCTACTCTTCTAATTCATGCTAATGAGGCAAGCAAGGTTTGGCATGAAATATTTGGCCACCTAAATTACAAGTATCTTTCTGATCTTAGTGAAAAAGAGATGGTCATAGGGTTTCCCAAGATAAAATTTTCCAAAGGAGTCTGCCAAGGTTGTATCCTAGGAAAACACCCAGAGCATAAATTTGAGAGAGCTAGTCATGAGAGAACCTCTACACCCCTCGAGCTGATCCACAGTGATGTTTCTGGCCCATTCCCTCATATGTCCATGAGTCAGGCCAAATATGCATTGAATTTCATAGATGACATTTCCAGGTATTGCTGGGTTTACTTCCTGAAACACAAGTCTGAAGTCTTTGGCCTCTTCAAAGTCTTTAAGGCTTTGGTTGAAAACCAGTATGGGAGGAAAATCAAGGTCCTCATATCTAACAATGGTGGTGAGTATGTCAAGTCTTAGTTTATTAATTATTGTGTAGATGCAGCTATTCAGATGCAGCATTCTATCCCTTACACACCACAGCAAAATGGTGTTGCTGAGAGAAAGAACAGATCACTGAAGGAGATGGCAACATGCATGATGGAGGCCAAAAATTTGCCACCAAAGTACTGGGATGAATCTATCAACTGTGCAGCCTATATCCAGAATAGGGTGCCTCACAAACAGCTTGATGGTATGACTCCTTTCGAAGCATGGAGTGGGCACAAGCCAGATGTGACCCATTTCAGGATTTTTGGCTCAAGGGCTTGGGCTAGAATTCCAACAGAAAAGAGAAAGGCTTTGCAGCCCCAAAGCCAAGAGTGTCTATTTTTTGGATACTCTAAAGATTCAAAAGGGTACAAACTGATAAATTTGAGCACAAACAAAGCCTTCATCGAAAGGTGTGTTCAGTTTCAAGAAGAACCCCTTGCAGCAGTGGAAGTTGGAGAAACCTCTTCACCACCTGAACCTCTGAAAGTAAGTGAAGAGTTTGTTGAATATGATGATTCTGATTTGTATGATGGATATGAGTTTATTGTAGACCCTAACATCCCTACAAGGACAAAATGGGCAGCCAATACACTACATGCAGCAGGAGAGCTAGATAGGGATCCCAATGACCCAAGGAGGACTAGATCTCAATTTGAGAGTGGTCTGTGCATGAAGGATCCTATGTTTGCTAAGAAATGCTACTTGTTGGAGTAATATGATCCTCAAACATATGAAGAAGTAGCAGGAGATCCAATATGGCAAGATTCCATCAAGGAAGAGTTCAGCTCACTCCAGAAGAGCAACACATGGGAGCTAGTGGATCTTCCCCCAGGGAGGAAGTTAGTTCAGTGTAAGTGGGTCTACAAGACCAAATTTGATGCTGATGGTTCACCACTGAAGTACAAGGCCAGATTTGTAGCCAAGGGCTACTCACAATTTCATGGGATAGATTACAATGAGACCTTCTCCCTAGTGGCAAAGATGGATTCCATCAGGATAGCCCTAGCCATTGCATCCTCAAAGCAATGGGAGGTACATCACATGGATGTAAAATGTTCCTTCCTGAATGGAGATATCACTAAAGAGATATATATGCAGCAGCATCAAGGTTTTTCTACTATCCCTTCTCTTGTGTGCAGGTTGAGAAAGTCATTGTATGGGCTAAAGCAAGCCCCCAAGGCTTGGTATGCCAAGATCGATAGCTTCTTGCTATCACTGAATTTTGTTCGGCGAAAATAAGATCCAAATGTCTATTTGAAGTTAATTAATGGTTCATTAATGATCATTGTGTTATATGTTGATGACCTCCTCATTACAGGAAGCTCAAAGGATGAGATTGCTTCCTTAAAGGGTGCAAGGAACCAAGCCTTCTCCATGACAGATTTGGGGCTCTTAAGCCAGTTTTTGGGGCTTGAGATTTCTCAAAACAAAGCTGGAATCAAGGTGCACCAGTCCAAGTATGCCTTGGAATTGCTGAAAAAATTTAGAATGAAGGATTGCAAAGCAAGAAAAACTCCTTTCCTTTCAGGAGTGAAGCTGGAAGAAGCTGATTCTTCACCTATGGTAAACAATACACTGTATAGGAAATTGATTGGATGTTTATTGTATCTGAGACATACTAGACCTGATATTTCTTACGCAGTAAGTGTGGATTCTAGATACATGGATCAGCCTCATGAGATCCATTGGAAAGCATCCAAAAAGATCCTTAACTTTGTTCAGGGAACAAGGACACATGGGATCTTCTATAAAGCAAAATTTGATCTTGATTTGATTGGATTTACTGACAGTGATTGGGCAGGTGATAGAATAGACAGAAAGTCCACATCAGGATATGTGTTCATGCTTGCAAAAGGGCCAATCATCTGGTCAATCAAGAAACAGAGTGCCATTGCACTCTCATCTACAGAAGCAGAGTACAGAGGAGTTGTTAATGCAGCAACTCAATGTTTATGGTTGCAGGGTTTACTTGGAGAGTGTGGTTTCAAATCAGAGTACTCAACTACCATATACTATGATAACCAGAGTACCATTCAAATCTGTAAAGATCTAGTTCATAAGCAGAGAACCAAACACATTGAGATCCATATGCACTACATCAGAGAGCTTGTGCATGATGGCACCATTCACCTACTCTTCTGTTCATCTTCAGAACAAGTAGCTGATATCTTCACCAAAGAATTTTGTGAGAAGACCTTCAGCAATATAAAATCACTGCTGGGGATTTCTGATCATGCTGTGAAGCATGAGTGAAGACAAGATTTCCAAATTTTGTTTTACAGTCCATGTTTAAGGGAGGATTTTCCCATGTGGTTTTTGCCTCTTTCCTTGGTTGTATGGACATGCAGTATGTAAAGGGTGACTAAGCCTTGTTGCTAGGCCCTATATTTTTCTGATATATTACTCATAAGTCAGGCTTAAGGGGGGGTGTTAGAATAATCAACCCATAGTTATCTACCTTAGACATTAATTTAATTATTTTTGTCTTATTTGCCTAGTTCATGTGTCCCACCTTATGCAAGTTGTCAATTACCTATCCATAGTGGTCCAACTTGCCTAATTTGACCCATATAGTGCTTGGGAAACCTCAAGGAATCAATTCTACTTTATTCCTGGTCTCCTAGGCGTCCTTCTACTTTTTCTGCTTTATTTCCTGCTTTTTCAGTGCTTTAAGGCAATAGGGAAAGTTTGACTAGGTGAGGTGAACTATTTTTTTGTCCTCTTCATCCTCCACTCTTTTCTACTTGTAAAAGCATGTATGAGTTGTCATTCCATCACTCTTTATCTTTCCTAAGCGCTTTTTCCAATTCATGAGCTCCATGACTAATTTGGGATCAACTTTTTGCACCTATGGGGGATTTGCTTAATTTTAGTAAGCCTGCTTTATGCTAGATTCGAATTGCTCCTCATGAATTTGAATCCCTTATGTAATTATTTAATTAAGCAACCTATTATGTTACAGGGTTGGCTATTGTACAATTATTCAATACAGTTTAGTGTTCAGCTCAGTATTCAGTCTCTTTTGTGAGTGATTTTGCATGTTCATTTGATAATTGTTGTGAGTAAAATTAATCTATCACTGGGTTCAATTTCCACACCACCCAATAGTTTCTTAAAGATAGCTAAATTTCTTGCCTTAGGACCCCCAATCATGTCTACTGAACCACCAGGACGAAAGCATTATGTAAAGAAATGGGATTAAATACCCCCTGCACTCCACAGAAGTACTTAACAACAGTATTTTTGTCCTCGGCAGTAAATAACTTAGATGACAAGCTGCACTAGTTCTGAAAACAGTCTTAATCACTCAATCCACTTCTGCCTTTCCCCTCATCGAATCTCTTGTGCATCTTTCTCAACTTCAAAAATTTCACAAGGTAATGATTGAACAGACTCATGTTGAATTCGATGGTTAGATATATGCATGCCTAGGTCTTTTGGTCAGATTTTTTCAATTAATGAACCACCTGCTCTGTTCCACTTTCTTGGGGAACATGACCGCAAAATTAGGGAAGTTGCCTCCTGCAATAGCTAGAAGTGGTTGAGGATGCTGTCATGTGTCAGTTTGCTCTCACCCCAGTCTATTCCTCCTAGTAGGCCAGTGGACACTCATTCAACATCCTCTTTAGGCTATTTTTCTCATATTTTATTTATTAACTAATAAAATATTCAACATAATTAATTATGGTTATCCTTGACCCCACATGGTCAATAGTCTCAAACTTTACAATTAAAATAAAATATAATGTCTTCTTAAACATAAAATGTTATTGAAATTGGGGTACATGACATTTCCAAGATAATGCACATTCGGGCCCAAACTACTCATGTGCACTTTATGGTATGCAATTCACCTCAGTCGTTGATCTCTTAATTTCACTTTTTTATTGGGTTGTTGATAAATTTGATTAATCACCTTGTACTTTCTCAGTGCACTGCTAATCTTATCCATAGATCTACTTTAGGATATAATGATGGTTTGCTCATGCCTTTAGTGCCTGGTTTTTTTAACCTTTCATTACCCACCTGGGTTTCTCTTTTTCAGCTCTCTCTTGACATACTCATGTCATAGCTCCCAAGGGATTAAGAAAATTTCCTCTAGCAACCATTGCAGCTCTTCATTTGAGGTACTCAAGTTGTGTAGAAAATCTTTGTTACTAACACTCGCTCCATTTAGGGCAGTTGTCTGCTTTGTACACTATTGAGAATTGTAGGCTAGAGCCTTTTGTTATTGGCTCATGGAGTCTTATTTCTCAGAGATTTTAGTACATTGAGCATATTCTTAGCTTTACAAACTATTTACAAACAGTAAATGGAACAGACTAAAAATGTAAATGTTGAAAAAAGAAAATGGAAAGAAAAACTTTAAATGTCGTTATTCTACTATGTACATATTTGGAACCTGGCTTCAGTATAAGAAGAATTGTTTGAGAATCATGTTTGAATTATTGAACCATTGATCTACAGGAAATGAGATCAATTGAAAGGTAGAATTGTGCATTGGAATAGTAAGAACAACGTACACTGAACAAGACAAATTTCAGATAACACTAATCAGAATTGATCAGTAAATTACAACATTAATATTCATTATTCCAGCAGTAATACAATTGTGTTACAATAAGGAGAATTCAAATCATGTGGATAATATTTGAATCTACCAACTGAATAGCTAACTAGGAGTGTCTAAATCACTGCATGGGAGCCACTAGTCTACCTCATGATGTCTAAATTAGTCTAACAATCAATTAAATTAGTTAAACCAGTTAAATTGATAGGGTAGGTGGAAAAAGGTTTACAGCACTATGTAGCAGCATGGTTCTTCTGTGCAACAGCATCCTAAAGTTGTGCATGTGAACCTCTCAATGTTCTTCTAATCTGATGGATGTTGTATGTGTTTCTTCTTTCTAGAGGAGGAATTAAATGATCAATTTTGTTCTTCGGTGTGCCAAATTGTTGATCATTCACTAACATCAAGTAGCACTTTCCTGGAAATTTGTTGCACCACTCTGTAGAGAGAGAATCTGTGTGAGAGAGTGAAACATGCTCATTTTAATACTAGGACCTTGTTCTTGTTCTATCTTCTGGATTCCCAACACCATCCCTAGCTGCACCATCCCCAGCCGCTTCAATGAGATTTTGGGCCCATTTAGGCTTAGGACACTTATTTGGGATGGGAGATGGATCTGGATCTATATTCTCATGAGGTACATCCTCAATATCAAGATCATGTTGACCTTTTTCCTCTTCATCTGAATCTAAAACATGTGACAAAATATCATCATCGAAAGGAAATGGAAGAGTGGTTATACCTTCTTCTGCTTCGGAAGGTGGTAGATCAAACAATTGATATTCTTCAAACTGAACACTTCATTCTATGAAGAATTTCCTAGTTACAAGTTCCATCAACTTATATGCTTTTTCATCCTTAGCATATCCCAACAGTATGCTTTCACTACTTTGTGATTAGAAGGCCTTTCTCTTATCCATGGGTATTCTGACCCAAGCTTTGGAACCAATAAATCTCAAGTGAGAGACATTAGGCATGCCCATGCAGTGCTTCGAATAGAGTGGCCCCAACCACTTATTTATGAGGCACTCTATTTTGTATGTATGAATCATGGTTTACAGCTTCATCCCAAAGAGAAGGAGGAATATTCTTGTCTTGGAGAAGACAGGTTTCCATCTCCTTCAATGATCTATTTTTCCTCTCAACCACACCATTGTGTTCATGTGTGTATGGAACTGAGTGTTCCATTCGAATCCCCTATGTTTCACAATAATGCTGAAAATATATTTAATGTATTCACCTCCATTATCCAATATGAGCTATGGGATCATTCTCTAATATGTTCCCATGAAGATCATATTGTTTTCCAAACAAATATTCAAGCTTATCCCAAGCTTCCTTCGGATTCCTAAGTCCCTCAAGGTGGAACAAAAGATCCCAGGAGATATGAATACACATGAAGTTGAAGGCCTCATCAATCTAATTTAAAAAATTATTCTTCTCAACATACTGTTGGAAATCAGTTTCTCTGCCCATAGTCATCCTATACAAGCCAAGCTTGTGCAAGGCTACCTGCATATCATCCCTCCAATCTGAATAGTTGAAAGGTGTAAGGATTCGGGGTACGAGAACTGAGGAATCCATCTTTTTGTATGATGAAACGGTCAATTCCTCAAGAAGCTACTTAGGTACCTATAAATTACACTACAAAACCAAAATCAAGTTGTAATCATGTCATTTTCAAGCCTTTCCACCTCAACATGTACACTTTCTCAGAGTATATCACACTTGGATAGACTTCTCTGAACAAAATTCAAAGGGAGCAAGGCTATGATTCTAGGATTTATGTGGAAACACAGCTGCTTCTGGTGTAGAATGGAGATCATACAAGACTTTATGCTAGCCTAAACAAGGCTCTGATACCATGTTTGAATTATTGAACCATTGATCTACAGGAAATGAGAGCAATTGAAAGGTAGAATTGTGCAGAGGAATAGTAAGAACAATGTACATTGAACAAGACAAATTTCAGATAAAATTGATAAGAATTGATCAGTAAATTAAAATATTAATCTTCATTATTCCAACAGTAATACAACAATGTTACAATAAGGAAAATTTGAATCATGTGGATAAGATTCGAATCTACCAACTAAATAGCTAACCAAGAGTGTCTAAATCACTCCATGGGAGCCACTAGTCTAACTCTTGATGTCTAAGTCAATCTGACAATCAGTTAAACTAGTTAAACCAGTTAAACTGATGAGGTAGGTGGAAAAAAGTGCCACTTCCCCATGCATCCATGAAAAACTAGAGCTATACTAGCTGAGAGTGATCTAATTGAATGTAATTGGATACTAACTCAGCATAACTACTTACCAACCATGACCAACTGATGGAGGCTTCCAGTGGAACTCAGAGTGGCTCCTATAATGTAGGGATTGGTCTCAAAGGCACCTAAACTCATGCATGAACATGAATTAAGTGGAAGTTGACCTCTATATGTGTTCCCCATACTACAGTATAGTAATAATTTCCCCCTAAGATAGGAAAAATGATCAAATAGACTATATATAGACAAGGGAGGATTATTTAATCCTAACAAAGCATTCCATTGATAGAAGCCTCCAAAACGTCTCCATTCAACTCAATAATACTGTATTTGTTGTTCCCCTATACCATTGAGATGGTAGAGGGCCCTATCTATAGGTTATCAAATTTTCCATGTTTGTGTTTGTCTTATCTTTTGGTATCCCATTTCAATACTAAATCTCATAGTTGTAAATATCTTGTTATTTTTTCATCATATAAGATAGAATTATGATCTTAGAATCTTTTCACTGAGAGAATAACAAGCACAGCAATAAAACATAAGCACATCACAAGAGACAAGAGACACAAAGAGTTTTCCTCGGGGAAACCATAAAGGAGAAAACCCCGCAACTTCCTCAGAGATAGAATCAGCACCAAAACAGTAAAAGCCCCAAGACATTAAGATGATCTCCACACAGTAGTAGTCTCTCTCTCTCTCTCTCTCACCGAGACAGCTTCTCCTCTCACTCATGTGCCCCCCATAATTGAGTGTGAGTATTGCAAGTGAGATAAATAGAGAGGCTCTCACTCTCTATTTATATTCTTCCATTCACTTGAAGTGCACTCCAACATGTCGTCCTTACTTAACAATTACTTACTAGAGTCGACATATCTAGGAGTGTCTAATAACCCTAGTGCCCCACCACTTGTGGGGACTTTGCCTCCTCTAACCAATAGGAGGGTAACACAATGGTGGGGACTATTGCCCTGACTTACAATGACTCACTTAGGGCCGACTTCACTAGGATAGTATAATAACCCAAGGGCCCCACAACTATGGGGACTTTAACCCTTGACTAATAAGAGGGTTACCCAGAATGACTTGACATGACTTTCTCATTATAGAAACTTCCCGATCAGAACATAGGGACATGACATGACTCAAATACATTACAATACATCACGGAATGAACATCGGGTTACAATAGATAAGAAATACAAGTGAATACATTCTGAAGTTACAATTACATCAACACTCCCTCTTAACTGGGAAGGTATTCACTCGACACAATTTATCAGCACAAGTCTTCTTCTCTGTATCATCTGGATCATCTTGTCTTCAAGTCATCTTCATCATCGGATCTAGATCATCTCTCGATCTGGATCATCATGGGACATCATCACTGGATCTGGATCATCTCTCGATCTATATCAACATCACTGGACTCGATCTGGATCATCTCTCGATCTGGATCAATATCACTGGATTGGATCTGGATCATCACTCGATCTGGATCATCACTGCTGGATCATCATCATTGGATCTGGATCATCACTTGATCTAGATCATCACTGGATCTGGATCATCACTCGATCTGGATCATCACTGGTACTATCTCATGATTCTTCTCATCACAGGAAGTTCTATAGAGCCAGCCATTTTTCATGTTGGTTGTAGGCCTACCCATCATGTAGGTCTTCGCCCAGCACTTACATCTGACCTACTCGTCAGAAAGGCACACCCAGCACTCACATCTGATCATGTAGGAACTAATCCTATAATCATATCAGAATGGCCCAGCACTCACATTCACCAGCATGATAGGACATCACATCACTAACATCTGTGAAAAGGCTCAGCACTTACATATGACCTACTCATCAGAAAGGCACATCCATCTAGGAGGGAACACATCCTACGACAGTGATGAATGACTCTCACCCAGGCCGGAACACATCCTACCACAATGATGAAATATTTCCACACATTCACCTAGGCCAGAACACATCCTACCACAATGATGAAAGATTTATGCACTTACATTCACCCAGGCAGGAACACATCCTACTACAATGATGAAAGGGCCTGCACTTACATCCACCCAGGCGGGAACACATCCTACCACAGTGATGGAAAGGCTTGCACTCACATTTGATCTTGTAGGAACCAATCCTACAGTCATATCAGAATGGCCCCTAATCCTCCTCGACTGAGCTACCTGGTAACTGACCAGGCGCCTCCATTCTCTTAGAGAATGGCAGTTTCCCTTACATCCGACCTACTCGTCGGAATGGCCAACACTCACATGTGACATGGAAGGAACTTAATCCTTTAGCCATGACAGAATGGTTCAACCCTTACATCTGATCAAGAGGGAACACATCCCTCTATCACATCAGAATGGCTACTCAGTTTTTACACTGAGTGTTCCTGGTAACTGACCAGGTGCCTCCATTCCTAGAATGGCAATTGCCCTTACATCTGTCCTACTCGACAGAATGGCCAGCACTCATATCTGACATGGAAGGGAGCAACGCTACAACCATGACAGAATGGCTCAGCCCTTACATCTAACCTACTCATCAGAATGGCTATGGATCTCAGCACTCATATCTGACATGGAAGGAACCAATCCTCTCACCATGATAGAATGGATCAGCCCTTACATCTGACCATGGAAGGAACCAATCCTCTCACCATGATAGAATGGATCAGCCCTTACATCTGACCATGGAAGGAACCAATCCTCTCACCATGTCTGTCACATACCCCAATTTTGTAAAATAATGTTAATTGTTTAATTATATTCCTGAGACATTATATTAAATTTAATGCTAAGTAGGAATTGATGACTCAGCAGAGTCAACAGAAGTGGAATGTAATTCAGAATATTTTATTATTAATAAATAAATTGTGGAGATAATAGCATGGGAGAACTGTTAAAAAGAGGTTACTTGTCAAACTGGTGGATGGAACTAGGTGGAGGGAAAAAGACAAGTGGCAACATCCTCAAACACTTCCTAAGTTGCAGGTGGCAACTTCCCTATAATTGGGGTCATGATCCCCCAAGAAAGTGGGATCAGAGCAGGTGGCTCATTAAATGACAACTAACCCAAAAAGACCTAGGCAATCTTTTAAAAGTACCCAATGAATAGAGCTGAGGCTGCTCAGATATTTTCCAGAGAAGAAACATTCAGGTGGAATGCTATTCAGGAAATTCATTTGGGGAAAAAGGGAAAACAGTAAGGAAGTTGTTCTGAGAGGATTGCTGTAGTAACTTGGTTTATTACAGCTGGTTAGCTGGTATAACTTACTGATAAGTTCAGATTTGATACTGAGTGTTGAAGACTGGTATCTGACTATTGTTGCACCTAGTTCCAGCCAGGGAGACCAGAGCAAGCTCGGGGGTACTGAGGAGTCGCTGTTTGAGCGGTCTCCAGGAGTTGGTAGGGAGGAACGGCCTCCCATTGCTGTTGTTGTCCAAAGTTTAAGCAGGTTATGTCACTTAACTGTCTTTGTTTTAATAACTGTGAACGGATAAACGATATGTTTGTAGGTTATGATATAAGATTTAGCTGGTTTAGTGATGTAAATGATTAGTTTATCAGTAATAAGAATCCTTGATAAAAAAATAAAGACCCACTGTGTTTTTCCTCATCTGGGATTTTACCAGATCGTACTCCAGCGCAGGGGTAAAATTATAAAAAGATGGTAAGATGAGATTGTAGAATAATAGATTGTTTCTTCACCTATCATCAGAAGAAATATTTGTTTTACTGACAGTAGCATGTGTTATAGATAAAATTATTCCCTTGTGCAGTATTTTACTCTCAGTAATTCTATTCATTTGTAAAGAATAGATAGAACAATACAATAGTCGTATTTAAGAAAGGTTAAACTAGGTTTACCTACGGTTTAAACCTTACAATAGTTTCTTTCAGATTAAAGAATTTAGCTTCTATATGCTGAAAAGACATTACTGAAAGTAAGAGTAATTAAATATTGTTAGACTCTACAATTAAACCAAGTTGTGTTAGAGTGTAGGTATGTTTAGTGATGTAGTCAATTTATTTCTTAATCTTCCTTTTAATTTTTGACTGAGCTCGAACAGTTTACAGAGCTGTTATCCTATTGTTCTTAGATGGCAAATGAATGCTACTATATGTATATAAGTATATGAGATAAATATTAAGTAGTAGTATTTGATATATATATATATATATATATATATATA
>LPNX010080807.1:153111-307544 GCA_001517045.1 Pseudotsuga menziesii
CATGGAAACATAGGTATCCTCAGGAGAGATAATACCTTTATTATTAACAACAATAAATTTCTATTACATACACTATAGGATTATTACTATTATGGAACTTCAGGTAATGTATTTATTACATTAAATACAAGCTGAAACCTTTTATACTTTCTGTACTGCGAGGTAAATAAACAGTACTTAAGAACATTAATACAATAAAATAAGAATATAAAGACCCTGTATAAGCTGAAGGGTATAAACTGTAAGTTAACACTTACAAATTTTCTTAATAACTAGTAAGTCAAGGTTTAAACCGAGTACAGAATCCTTAACAGTAAATTTATAAAAGAAATACTAAAGAGTAAAAATTCAAGTGTATAATCTATAGTAAGCAAATAACAAAGTGCGAGATTAATTATAATATATAAAGCATAACTGGAAACTCTTATAATTTCAGAATTGCAGTGTAATTAATAATAAGCATTCCAGGTAGGGTAATTTAATTATTATAATAAGTAATAATTATTGCATTATTATCTACTGTATAGAAATAATAGGAATTAGAAATCACAGTAATGTGTAACTTATTATTAATAAACAGAAATTTAATATAAAACCTGTAACCAAAGTTACTCTGTCAGTAACCTAAAGAATGCTATTAAAACATTCAGGCTTCATAATATACAAGGTTTAACCATTATAACAATTTATAAAATTGATAAGAATCGGAGGTATCGAATGCAGATAAGCTCAATAAGCCGAGTTTACATTATATTATCCCAAAAATGCACACTAAACAAAATATTAATCCAAGAAAAATTGGATGGACAGCTTATAGCTCCAAGTTCAGGGTAAACCCTGTCAAAATTAAAAATATGTACTGAGGAAGGAGTTTTATCTCCTTTATGCCTCACGACTACCAAATTAATTGACAAAATAAAGCTTACAGCCTGTACAAACAGTATATATATATGCATGCTATTACACAGTAATCAAATAAAGACCCAAAACCCACAGTCTCGGCTTCAACCAAGATCCCATGATAAACGAAGAGTCAAAACTCTTTTAACAGCATTCAGGTTCACTAACTGAACCAAAATAACCGTGGGGTTTACACACCATGAAGCCAAACCCATGAATTCCCTAAAGGACCAGCAAGGAGGAGAACGCCATGGATAAAAACCAGGCTTACCGGGAATAGCAGCTGTTGAAGTCTCGTACCTTCCACGCCAAGAGGAGAAGCCTAATCCTATAATGAAGGTTAAACATAATATTTAAAACCTTTGCCAAAAACTTTTGGTTGTTAAGCTATTTTACTTCGAAAAGAAAACGAAGGGAAACCCTGTATCTTACCTCATCGTTTAACAGTTATACGCCCACTGAAGAACAGTAAGATAACCACCAGTAGGAAGAAAGGTAAACCCTTCATTTACCGCAGAAGAGAAGGAGCTTGCTGGAGCAAAAGCAACCTGTCACGATGGAGGACGAATCACAACACAAGTTAAGTCGATGACCTACACAGTTAAGAGCTCGGGCAATGGTTACCAATGGAGAAAACCCTAAGAGAGTCGACATTGCTCAATATCCAACAACAAGCTAATCGACACAATATCTTCCTGACAATGCAGTAGATGAGCCACGAGGAGCTGAACAAGCAAAGGGGCTGGTAGCAGACAATGCAAGCCACGGAATGGACTAGGAGGTTTTGCAGAGCGGCTGGAGGCCTGAAGGCAATGGAGGAATTACAACTAGGGTTTGAGTCAAACCTTTTTAAATGATAGTGCATGGCCGGGAAGAGCCCACGTAACCCTTTTAATTATTGGCATGCAGTGGGTAGGAACACTATAGTTCCACGACTAGATCACCAATGATTTTTTCTCAACCCAAATCATAACACGGGGATTCCACAAGGTTCATTATACCATAGTCAACCACCTACATTATATAATCAATCATGTAAACATTAGAGTGATGTTTAGAAAACATTATAATGTAGAAATCGATTATCATTTGGTCTAACACATTTATGTATAAAGGTTGTATTTGTTTGTTAATGAGATATAAGAACAAAGGAGTAATAATAGTTACCATGGCATAGCTTATTATAACTCTATTTCTATATTATCAATTTCCCTAGTTCACGATTGGAGGTAAAAGGCATCATAATATAAAAGTATATAGCATTGTAATAATCCAATTAAGTGATCCATTGATCATGATTATGGTTTTACTCTTGACCATATGATCATCCCTTGCTTGTATAATAACAATCCTATTAATAGTCATAGAATATTTTTGTGACAATTAGCCTTGGATCAAATTCAAGCTCAAAGATTTTAAAAGATATTATAAAGTCATTACATGATAGATAGCTTGGGTAAGTTAGCCTTCTTTTCTCGATAGTATGGTTATGAAAATCATAGAGTGGTATTTGAGTATAATGAAACTAGGAATGATATTTAAGTTTACCATCGAATTATTGACCATGGAATAGAATTAGTATTCCTAAACTATACATATTTTTAAAAGACTAAAGGAAGACTTTAAAAATGATTTGTATCAAGTAGTAAACTTGTTAATTCTTGAATTAAGAAAAATATAAGATGGTATTTAAACCTCCTTATCATTCTACAATTGCAGTTGCAAATTCAATCATGGTATAGTGCAGTAATTTAAAAATTAGATCTTGGATGTTGTGACCCTGCAATATTTATTGTTCTAGTAAAGAAATAATTATCGTATTTTCCACTTGCAATTAGTACAAACATCCAATGGGTTAGAACTCTATAAGAATATTAAATCCCGCTACTACGAAGGAAAAAAAATAGTTGTTATCCTTACTAGTAGAGTTCATTTCATTATCAGTAAGACTTTAAAAGAAATTAGTTAATGCATTACCTCTTTACGCTTGAGAAATCTGACTAGCAGGTACACTCTTCTACTTAATTAAATTTCTATGCAGGAAATATTTATTGAATACTTTAGAGATTCGTTAGCAGCACCCGAACATCTTACCTGTATATCTGTAATAGAGGGAAACTTCTGCGTTAGCTCGGAAGCTAAGTAAGCCCAGTTTTTCATGACAGACCCACCTTATCGTCGCAAAAAGAAACAAGTCAGTAAATTGAAAGGAACTCTTCTATTACTCTGCCAACTTATAGATGAATTCAAATAATAAGCTGATAACATATAAGTAATTAAATGATTAGTTAACTGCATTTATATTAATATTATGTAAATTTAAAAATTTTAAATTTTTCGGAAAATTTGGGGTTGTGACAATGTCAGAATGGATATGGGTCTCATCACCTTCTCTTGGAGGAAACCTCTATCTAGAGAACACCAAGATTCTCCCTGAAGTACTCGAACTTCATCCTAGCCAATGTCTTTGTCAATATATCAGCTATCTGTTCCTCTGCCGCAACATACTGGAGCTTCACTACTCCTCTCTGCACCATATCCCTGATATAGTGATACTTGATCTTGATATGCTTCGACTTGTCGTGGAACACTAGATTCTATAACAACTTCACGCAACTCTGGTTGTCACAATGTATACAAGTAGCATCCAAATGGATATCAAATATATCAGACAGTAGCTTCCGCAGCCATACTGCCTCACAACTAGCTGAACAAGCTGTGACATACTCTGCTTCAGCTATACTCAGTGCCACACAGGATTGCTTCCTGCTAAACCAAGAGATCACTCCTGATCCCATACTGAAGCAACATCCTGAAGTACTCTTCCTATCGATGGCACTTCCTGCCCAATCTGAATCAACATAACCCTCCAGGTTAATCTTTTGATTCACATCGTACTTGAGCCCATAATCAACTGTACCCTTAAGGTACCTCAGAATATGCTTTGCAGCAGTCAAGTGAACACTACTCGAATCTGTCAAGTACTGGCTCAAGGTGTTCACAATGAAGCAAATGTCTGGTCTCGTGTTTTTCAAGTACATCAATGACCCAATCATCTGATGATACATCGTAGCATCAACCGACTCTGATGAAGCATCACTCAATAGCTTCAGGTTTGATGCCATAGGTGTGGCCATAGATTTGCACTCCATCATCCCAAACCTCTTCAGGATATCTACTGCATACTTCCCTTGTCCAAGGAAGATTCCATCTGTACTCTGCCACACCTCCATACCTAGAAAGTAATGCATCATCCCCAAGTCCTTCATTTCGAACTCAACATCAAACTTTCTCTTCGTATAAGAAATCAACCCATCTGTACCTATCACAAATAGATCATCTACATACATTAGGAGCATCATTGGGTTGCCATCTTCAACCTTGTAGTAAAGGTTGGAGTCTGCTTTACTCTTATTAAAGCCTAAAATGGATAGAAAGCTGTCAATTCTACCGTACCATGTCGAACCTCAGGATCTTTTGCAGTCACTCCCTCTGAAGCGAAGCATCGTACTCCCTCTGTCTTTGGTACTCTATACACTGAAACATTTTGTACTGGAGTGACAAGTAGTATCCATCTAGGATCATTGGATACCAAGATCCTCTATTTTGAACTTTTCCAAAAGTTCTTCTCACATCCATCTTGGAGCTTGTCATCCTTTATCAACCTTGTAGCAAAGATTAAGATATTCATCAAGCTCATCATGTATGTGTTATCCCATGGGTGTTTTATGAGCACGTACAAGGCCTTCTTTCATTTGCACACATGATCATGTCATGTGACTTCACTTCTAGTAGTTGTAAGTGTTTCTTTGTAGTCTATGCCTTCTTTTCATGAGAAGCCTCATGCTACGAATATTGCTTTGTATCCCACGATGTTTCCATCTACTGCATGATGGAACTACGAACTTCTCTTCGGGTCTCGATACTGCATCCTAGACATCATTCTTCTTCAGCTGGTCTTCTTGGTTACTTCTTCATAGTTGGAATATTTTGCATCAATGATGTCGCTGCATTCATCATATTATTCTTCATCTTGAACTATCGTCACTTGTTCTTCAGAACAAGTTTCATCCTTCTTTTCTTGCAGGCGATTATGTATGTGATCTTTCCTACAAGTCAAATGCATTTGTAGGGTTAGAACCTTTCATAAGGAATATTCATACTGGCAAATATTTATGCATAAATATATGATCATGCAACTACTTTAGCCAATACAACATTCATCCATATCTCACTGAAAATTTCTAGATGCCTTCCATCTCTACTAGGACAACATTGAGATTGTGCACTAATCCAATATGTCAGCAAAGAGGTTTCATTCTAGATAAGTAGCAATGGAGAATTTGTATAGCACCATGAGCTACTTACCCATCACATGTATATTAGTAGTATACTGTTGTCAATGCAAACATCCTATCATGCATGATACATCAACTGAATATAAACAAATGCATAACAAAACAGTATCATGAAATGACAATTGAATACTTATCTTTATTTGTTTCATGGGTAGACTCCTTCTTGAGTCTTCAGCTTCATCGTCTTCTTCATTCATAATAGCATCGTTTCTTATCCAAAAGCTAAGGTGGATAAGAAGTTCTTCAAGAGTTGAGTTCTTCATATTCCTCATTGCTTGAGGGATCTTCTTTGGATGGTGAGAGCTTGATATTCAATTACTCCCATCTTCTCTTCTCTTCTTATGATTCAAGCTTCTTCTTCTTCTCAAAGTCTGCTAAAAGTAATCACTTCCTTCTACCACACATTCCTTGCATGAATGAATCCCATGATCCTAGGAGGCTATTCAAGGTGGCCATCACCACTTATACATTCTTCACTTCTTCTTTTACTGCTTCAAGTTGTTCTTGATTTGAGAGACTCTTATGACTGCATGGTCTCTGCATTCTCGATCTTCACATTCTTCAATTGGTTTCTCAAGGTCATATTCTGATTTCTGTTCTTCCCTTCAAATAGCTTGGTCAAGGAATCAAAACATCTTTGGTGTCTTTAGGGAGACACTTGTAGTACAAGTTGATTCGTGACTAAATCAAAAATGATCTTCTTGGCCTTGACCATTTTCTTCTTGTGTAAGGCTTCTAGCCTCATCTCCCTCTGGAACTGGAACCTCTATACTCATGTAGGTGTCCAATCCATTTTCTTCAGAGAGATCAAATACTCTTATGCTTGAAAGTTGTGAAATTCACCAAGCTTATCATAAAGCTGATGTGATAGATCACTTTGAAATGAGAACCTCCAATGAATATAGCAAAGGATTAGATCTTACTGATTTGAGGTGTCCGTCTTGGTTCCGGAGCTGGCTGATCTAGGGTTTGTCACAGAAACCCTAATTTTCAAAACTTGGAATATTTCAGATCTGATTGGATAAACAGATAGATGTATTCAAATGGAGCTGTCCAATGTACTCCTTTTCTGAAAACAGTGGAGGGAAGCTCCCGGAATAGGAAGCCCTCATTTTCCAATTTCTTCTGCAGAAATGCCTGTTACTGTTTCTGTGATATCTCTAAAATTTCTGCTCCTCTGTGTTTGAAATTTGATCCTATATTTTGCAAATTGATGATAATCAACAGATGTCAGTTCAGCTCACTGAGCCCACCGGTCTGTGACTAGAAGAAATCACAATAGCGATCTGGACCATGTATTTTGATGGGCCAATTGCTCAGAACTCAGCAGGTGCAGGTATGGTCTTGATATCCCCAGGTAACAAGAACATTCACTTATCTTATAAGCTCAATTTCAAGACCACAAAAAACATAGCAGAATATGAAGCCTTGTTGCTGGGAGTTAAAGCAGCCAAGGAGATGGGGATCATGTGCATGAAGATTTTTGGGGACACAGACCTCATCATACAGCAGGTCAACAACACTTTTTAGACAAAAAATATTAGACTGAAGGCATACAGGGATGAGGTATGGAAACTTAGAGACTCATTTATGTTTTTTGAACTGTCATATGTTCCTAGGGATTTGAATCACTTGGCTGATTCCCTGGCTATATCTGCAAGTCTGTTTGTTCCTCCTTTACCCCCTAGGCTCAGCTATGTTGTTCAGGTCAAGTACAGACCCTCTCTTCCAGACAATGTAAAATTTTGGAGGGTGTTTGAAAATGATGGGGAGCTTAGTAAATTCCTTCAGTTAGTGGATGAATTCTCTGATATACACATGGACCAGGAAAACCTTAACTTGGAGGAATCCAAGCAAATCAAGCTAAAAGATAAGTGACTAAGCACGATATTGTCCAATTGCCTAGCAACCATGTACCCCAAGGTCTAGTACCATTGGAATAACTATTTGACCACAATGACATCCCTTTCAAGCCTACCAAAAGGGAGCTAGATCATGCTGTCCAAGAGCTAAACATAGGTAGCCAAATCCATCCAAAATTGATAAATCTATCCACTGGGCTGACTACTGAACAAAATTCTGAATACTGCATCTTGATAAAAGATTTTGCTGATGTCTTTGCATGGGAGTATAGTGACCTAAAAATGTATGACAACAACATCATCCAACACAGGATTCCTTTGGAGAAGGACACCTTTCCTTTCAAATAGAAGCTGAGACCCATCAGCCCCCTTCTTTTACTAGTGATTGAGAAAGAGATCCACAAGCTACTCAAATCCAAGATCATAATCCCCATCAGATATTCCCAGTGGATTGCAAATATAGTAGTGGTGAGAAATAAAAAGGGAGAAATTAGGTTGTGTGTGGATTTTAAAAACATGAACAAGTGTTCCAAAAAGGACAACTATCCACTACCCAAGATGGAACATCTACTGCAGAGATTATCGAGGGCCAGGGTCATGTCCTTCCTTGATGGTTTCTCTGGATATAACCAAGTTGTTGTGCACCCAGATGACCAAGAGAAGACTACCTTTACTACCCCCTGGGGCACTTTCGTGTATGCTAAAATTCCATTTGGGCTAATGAATGTTGGGGCTAATTTTCAAAGAGCTATGGACCTCGATTTTGTAGGGATAAAAGATAAATTTGTGCTGATATGTTTGGATGACTTAACGGTTTACTCTCACAGCCATCATGACCACTTGCAACATTTAAGGAAGGTATTTTTGAAGTGTAGAAGGTACATAATATCACTGAACCCCAAGAAGTCCCAGTTTGCACTCAATGAAGGAAAGCTCCTAGGCCACATAGTCTCAGCTAAAGGTGTAAAGATCGATCTGGTAAGAGTGGAGGCAATTCGGCAACTATCAATACCAAGGTCAAAAAGAGACATTCAGTCCTTTTTTAGCAAGATAAACTTTGTCAGAAGATTCATTCCAAATTTCTCTGAGCTGTTAAAGCACATAACAGCCATGTTAAAAAAGGATACAGAACTCAAGTGGACCGACCAGGAAATAAATTATTTTGAAGATATTAAGAAAGCCATCATGGAGGCCCCCAACCCTGATTAGTCCCGACTACACCAAGGGTTTTTACATTTTTTCTTTTGCATCTTATGACACAGTGGAAACTGTATTATTACAAAAGAATGATGAAGGTCTTGATCATCCAATTGATTTCTTCAGCAGAACCCTGAGAGATGCTGAGCTGAAGTATGACCCAATTGAAAAGCAGGCTTATGCTCTCATAAAATATTTGAAGAACTTTAGAATCTACATTCTCCATGCAAAGGTCATTCCATATGTCCCTTCAGCTGTAGTGACAGATGTTTTGACTCAGCCTGACATTGATGGGAAGAGAGCTAATGGATTGCCAAACTCATTGAGTTTGATGTAGTGGTGAAACTCACCAAGTTGGTAAAGGGATTAGGCCTGGCCAAACTCATGGCCAAAGAAGACTGTGATCTTATGGGAATAAATTTCACATGTGTCGGATCAACAAAGGAATAGACTATGGTAGCAGCTGAAATAGAAGTAAACCAAGATCAGAATGACAGACGACCAGTAGCTGTGAACATATCTTCATGTCAGTGGTACTCAGGTATCATTAAATTTTTGCTTAAATTAGAAGTTTCTCTTGATCTCAATTCTAACCAAGCATGAGCTCTTAAGTTGAAATTTGTTAAGTTTTGCATAATTGACAATTTTTTGTATTGGCAAGATCAGTCTAGATTTTTGTTAAGAGGTATAGATAAAGAGGAAGAAGAGTAGGTCATACATCACTTTCATTCCAATACATGTGGAGGCCACTACTACTGGAAAACCACAGCCCACAATATATTAAAAGCAGGATACTATTGGCCAGCCATATTTGCTGATGTATGCACTTTTGTAAGGGCTTGTGACCAATGTCAAATATTTGTAGGAAAGCAGCAGCTCAAATCCTTGCCCCTTAGGCCTGTTACAGTGAATGGCCCTTTCCAGCAATGGGGTCTGGATTTCATAGGTGAAATAAATCCATATTCCAGTGGACAGCATAAATGGATCTTAGTAGCCACTGACTACTTTACCAAATGGATAGAAGAAATACCCACCAGAAATGCCACTCATCAAGTCATCATGAGATTCTTATATGAGAACATATTTAGCAGGTTTGGTTTCCCGGTAAGGTTAGTAACTGATAATGCACAAGCCTTTAAATCCAGGGAATTGGTTAAATTATGTAAATCAATGGGTATTCAACTGGTGCACTCCACATCCTATTACCCATAAGGCAATGGCCTAGCTAAGTGATCCAACAAAAGCTTAGTCCGGATCATTAGGAAATTGATAGAGACAAATTAGAAAAGTTGGGATTCAAAGCTTAAGTTTTCCTTGTGGGCTTATAGGGTGACAGATAAAATATCCATAGGGACTTCTCCATTTAAACTAGTTTATGGCACTGAGGCCATCTTTCCTATCTAGCTCATCCTTCCAGTGGCAAAGTTCTTTCAGGAAGAGGAAGATGAACCAAATGATATGATGAGAAGGATGATGGATTTGGTGGAGTTATAGCAGAGCAGGGAGCAAGTGGTGGGAAAATCAGAGGCTCATCAACATAGGATAAAGGGCATGTTTGACAAAAGAGAAAATGTAGACAACTTCTAGGTCGGAGATTGGGTCCTCAAGTGGGATGCTGTCAGACAGGAAAAGGGGAAACATGGAAAATTTGTCTCTTTACAGATTGGCCCTTTTGTCATAGACCAGGTATATGAAAATAACACCTTCAAATTGCAGAATCTAGAAGGTGAAGAGGTATTCAATGGCCCAGTAAATGGGTGGTTCCTAAAACTCTATTTTATTTGAGGCTTTGAGGCCTTATGATAGTAAATTAGTACATAGTAGGTTGTTTTTCTTTTAGATAAGACTCCATGCCCAATGGAACAATAAAGAATAGTGTTCAGTTACTTAGTTACTTTTAGGGAAGGCATTTTGGTCTGGGGTTCCTGGGACCTCACAGGGAGGTTCCCATCCCTAAGTAGGAGCCAGATGTTATCTCCCAAAATAAAATAAATTTATTTTTTGATAGTATGAATAATTTAAATGATGCAATGAAGGATATGAAGATCACTAACAGTTTTGAAGACCTCTATTTTTTTATGAAAATTTCACAAATTTGTGGCTTTGGTGGCTTGGGAGAGGATCATAACATCTCATTAGCCACCGAAAGATGGAAGATAAATAACAAGTGTAAGACCCCTTCGATAGTTAGGCGTATTGCTAAAATTTTTACTTCCATCGAAACATTTTTAAACAGTGATCGGAGCTTGAAAATATAAAGGAATGGCAAGTTAGTCCACTACGGCGCCGAAACAATGGAAGACTTACAGACTACGCCTTCTCTGAGAAGAGGAAATCGTCGACGACTGAAAGGACTAAAGAAAAATCATCAAAGAGTTTAGAACTAAGAATCTCTGTGGCGATCGGGAGAACTATAGACTAACTGTTGGTGAATTAGTCCTCCGAGGAAGAAAGACTTACTACGGAAGAAAGACTTACTGCAGGTTCTGAAACAATACAGACTCATCGATGATTGAAGGTTATAAAGACTAAACAGTGGAAATCTAGTCCTCTGAGGAGCCGCAACTGCAGAAGAAAGATAAACTGCGGGTTCCGCGAATAGACAAAAAAATTTGGCGTCGGAGCTTGGAATCACTAGTCGTTGGCAAGATAGTTCAATGGGGCGCCGAAACAACGGGAAACAAAAGGAATACGTATTGGTGAAGTTCACAACATTTAGATAGCATGAGAATAAAGGATCATTGATGATCAGAAGATATACCGAATAACCGTTGGCAAGTTAGTCTACTAAAGAACCGCAACGGCGGAAAAAAGACAAACTGAGGCCTCCATGATCAGATGAAAATTTTGGCATCGGAGGAACTGAAGACTACATAGCAGCAGCGTCCAGGAAAAAGGTTTCGATACATGAGCTGTTGCAGCTCCCGATCACGGATGAGCTAAAGGTGGAGAGTGGTAGCATAGAGACTTAGAGCGCCGACAGGCTAAAAGAAAAAGCCCCCGATCGGTGACGACGGAGGTAAGGAGGTAAACTATGGAAACGTTGGGACTTGGAGCGCCGAAACTACGGCAATATTCAGATTTGGGGCACCTATGTGGTAGAATAAAAGGCTTTCGATCAGTGATTGCAGCAACAAAGTAAAAAATTTTGGGTAGATTGAACAAGACTGGGCACTTCAGTTAAACGCTGATACATTGGTTGTTGGCGAAAATTCCACAGCAAACCAGCAGTGGTGGTTATCAGCTACTACTTCAATCATTAAAAGACCACTCAGTGAACTAGATCTTCACTGTAAATAAACAAACAGTTAGCAAGGTTTTGAAGCCCTAATCTGGAAAAACTATTACTTCCAATTATTTTTGTGTAAAACAGATCATATTTTCAGGATCTGTAAATTTTGTAAAAGGCTATAAAGCCCATGATTATTTGATTAATAAAGGTTTGACTCTAGGGATTTATGAGCCTGTTCCATTATCAAGTGTCTCATCTAGTTTACTCTAAATATAAGCTCTTTTGTTATGATTTGTTTGGCCATCTCTTTCTTTACTATGTTTATTGCCTGAATGTACATTTAGGTAATTTTTAGATTTATGAAAGGGCTGATAGTTGTCATCCTATTAGTTATTTAGTGATATTTGATTTACAAAAACCATCCTCAGTAGGATTTAGCCATTTATATGCATGTGCTATGTGTGTAAGTCTACCATCCTGGTGGGTTCTCCATCCCTACATCTTTTTGTCAAACTACTGAACAAGTTGTAACTAAAAGCCTTGTGATTGAGTGAGCTTCATGCATGTCTTGAGATTGAGAGGTTATATAGGTTATCCGGCTTGATCCAATTTATAAAAACCCTAAAAATAGTTTAAGTTACCAGGCATTCTTGAGCTACAACCTAGAGGAGTTTCCTTTAGTGATAACACTAATCAACAAACCTATCAATCCTACTAATCGACTGAACCACCCACCATTTCCTCCTCCAACTATCTCTATTATATAGATGCTAAAAGGGGGTTGGGTGATTCATCTTGATGGAGATATCAATGCTTCTCTATTCTGAACTCATTTATTTCCTAACAAAGGTATTGATTCCCTTGTCTCTATTAGTGGAGGTTTTGATGCCTCTAGTTCCGCTGGCAGAGATGATGATACTACCTATGGCTCTATTGGTGGAGGTTTTGATGCCTCTAGCTCTGATAGTAGAGATGTTGATACTGCCTCTGGCTTTATTGGTGGAGATGACGATGCCTCTAGCTCTGGTTGAAGAGATAGTGATGATGCCTCTAGCAGAGGTGAATCAAATATGCCATAGAATTTATTGGACTGGAGATACATTACATTTGGATTATTGTATCATCACTTTGAGGTTATAAATGTTCATATATATAAAATATATACTACATTTTTCATGTTTACGTTGATGTTTAATTATGTTTATTTTTATTTATATGTTGATGGTGATGTGTTTTATGTTTGTTATATGGTGAAAATCATAATGATGTTGGAATGCTTATGTTTATGTGGTGAAAATGATAATGATCATGGAATGTTTATGTTTATGTGGTGAAAATGATGGTCATGTAATGTTTATGTTTACGTTTATTGTTATATATGTGTGTTACATGATGTTTAAATATGTTAGATGTATATGTTAGTCGAATACGTAATGTAATGTTTATGATGGTATATTCATGCTTATTTTTAGTTTTATGTTAATGATGGTATGATGGTGTTTATTTTATGTTTGTTAGCTGGTGTCACATGCCCCAAATTGCAAAACATTTTATGTCTTAAGAAACATTATGTTGTATTTTATTATAAAGTTTGTAATTAATGACCAAGTGGGGTCAAGGATAATTGAATGTAATTGCTGAATATTTTATTAATTAATAAATGAAAGATGAGACAACAACTTAAAGAGGCTCTTAAATGAGTGTTTTACTAGTCACTTGGTGGAGTACGCTGGGTTGAGAGTACATTGACACTTGGAAGCATCCCCAAACTAATTCTAGCTGTTGCAGGAGGAAACTTCCCTATTTTTGTGGTCATGTTCCCCAAGAAAGTGGAATAAGAGCAGGTGGCTCATTAAGTGAAAACTGACCCAAAAGACCTAGGCATGATAATAAAACTTCCCATTGAAGATAGCTGAGGCTACTCATTCTTGACTTGTGAAAATTCTAAGTGAATTGAGTGCACAAGAAAATTCGATGGAGGGGACTAGCAGAAGTTTGTTGAGTGAAAATTATAGATGTTCTGAACTAGTGCAACTATTTTAATCTGAGTTCATACTGCTGCAAGCAGAACAGATTTACTGCTGAATACTCAGTAGAGTTGCAGAGGATTATTAAACTAGATCTCTCACCCAATACTTCTACTAGGTGGAGTAGAAGACAAGAGCAGGGGTCCTGAGATTTGTAGTTCATCTATCCCTGGGAGTTGGTTGGGAGGAATAGGTTCCTTAAGATGTTGTCACCTTTTCTACATTTCCAGGTTCTACATGATTTATCTAGCTTCTAATTGTATATTCAGGATGAATAAGGATTGAATTTAAGAAATAATGTGTTATGCTTCTGTCCTTCTCTATTTAGGATTATTTAATGAAACCTTCTACTGTTAAAATATAGTTAATACTGGATTAAATATAGATTAGGGTAAATGATTAGAAGAATTTCCAGTTTTACTGATAGATTAAAAAGTACCTAACTATATTTTTCCACACCTTTTTAAAAGGTAGTAGTCTAGTACAGTAGGTTAGATTAAATTCTGATAAGTATTGAATGAAGTATGCTTGACTGTGTTTATTTACCTTCTATAGATTTCATAAGAGTTAATCATAAGTATGTTATTCCTTTCTATTTCATATGTTTCCTTAGACAGAGTACAGTGTCATAACATAAACAAATCTGTCTCTAGGAAAGGTTTAAAAAATATATACTTAGTATGTGTATTTATTTACATAGTAGATAGATTATTTACTATAAGTCCATTATTATAGTAACCAAAAAGGCATTATAAAAACATAAAATAAATAAGCAGGGTTAACTTAAAGAAACAGTAAAATACGGCTATAAATTACTTAGATAACTTCATTATTAAGCTAAGTAAAAATGTAACTTGAATAACATTATAATCAAATATTAAACTCTGTAATAATTAAAAAGTAATTAAGATTTTAAAAATAAAACCTATTTTGAAGAAACTGTAAAATATAAATATCATTACCTTCTCTTTTACAAGCAAAGGGATTATCTAGTTTCACCCATAACTAATTAAAGCATACATTCTTCATTTGTATAACCACAATCATATAATAGATCAATATACAAAATTAAATACATTCTCTACAAGAAAAAGTATTAAAACTATATGGTAATTACAGACTAAGAGAAATTAAGTAAAGACCCTTTTAAAATAATCTAACCCAAGAAATGTAGTAAAGACTTAGGTTGTAATATTCAACCTTACTTTTATCTATTTACTGAAATAATTGCTTATTGGTAGTAAAAATCAAACTCTGTTCTAATACTAAATGTATGAACATTTTTTATTTCTCTTTTAAATAAAATCAAAGAAAAATGCAAACTGAAACCATCTTAAAACTTCTTTCAAAATTCTTTAGCTAATATACATCAATACCAATATCATTACAGTAATAATATCTCTGTTTAAGTTAATTTAAAAATAATTGAAAATTAAAACAAAACAGATAAAATTTCATAGCATGCCATTATTTTCTTAAAAACCATAGTATATATATTATGATTATAGAATTTACAAAATAGTAATATTAAAAGCCTATTCAAATTATAAATAGCATCTAAAACCCTATCTTCATTATCAAAACCACTACTATCTCCTTAGAGGTTACAACCTAATGGCCTCTTTACAACAAAAGACACGGCTTAAAATCATGTTCAAAAATAACTTCTTCTGTAATCAAAACTACGACCGTGAAAGCCCCAAAGTATTCCTTCACGATACAACCGCTAGAGCTTAAAATATTTCTTAATAACACATCATAGTCTCAGCCACATGGCCTTCCAAAACAAATAGATCTTAATGTAGCCATGACTGAGCAGTGACCCAAGAACCAAGCGAACAGTATCAACTAAAAACACCATACAACCAGTGCAGGAGAAACCTTGGGAGAGACCGAGGCTTACCAGGATGAACGCCATCGTGGATCCCTGTTGGTGGTGTCCTTCACCACAAAGCCATCGATTCGAAATCCTACACATTTGAAAAACCCCCAAATGTTAAATTCTTACAGTTAATAAAATTAAAAATCAAATAATGGTGCATAAGAGTTATAGTGTTATTTTTTAAACTATTTTTGCTTACCAAAGAGTGGATGCTCAGCCATATTGGTGTTGTGAACAAACCCTTGCCATGTATAAGGGTACACCGAGTTTCAAGGAAGCTCTGTCAAGAAAAACCACAGCGCACAATTGTGCAAGATGAAACGAAAAACCACGATGAAGCAGAGTCAAATCCCACACTAGAAAATTGGCAGTGAAGACATATAACCCAATACTCTTTAAGAACACTCAAGTAAAAATTCAAGACCACACTATGACAATACAAGAACCGTGCTCACTTATCAAGTCCACACTCATCGCACCAGTGCATGAAGGGTAGCAATTGCAGAATCAATGTAATGACAAGGGTAGCATTTGCAGAGATATGGTAATGGCAATAGAGGGCTCATACATGAAATAAAATAGTGACCATGTAAACTATACATGTAGAAGAACTTAGAATGGAAAAAGGAGGCATGTACTCAAAGTGTTTAAGGAATAACAACAAAACCTTGCGAACATGAGCCTGTAGCTCTTCCACTCCACAAGAAGAGACAAAAATGTGATTTTTAGGGTTTAGGATAGTTGTGTATTGAACCCTATGTCAATGAAACCTAACCATCAAGCATCGACCACGTGGCTTTGAAATTATTTGCGAAATGAGGGTTTTGCATTATAGTTCGAGACCTCTTTGGAGCATCCTGCACACAATAGCATTTTATAAAGGAACTATGGTTAAAAACCTTTGTCATAACTCCCAATATCGTTACATTATAAATGTGCATGTTATAACCCTAAAGAATAATGTAGGGAGATAATATTTACATACACTAGGGTTTACATTATGTTCTATAATATTATAAATGGGTAAAAACTTATGCAAAGAATTCTTCAATTTTGACTTGCATAATAATAACACTTTGTGAGAAATCATAGAATTGTAAAATACCTTATAAAAGACTTAATCCTTTATGTATGTGAGTTTGTATAGCTTGATTTTGTTAGTCTAGGTATTAAACTTATATTCGTATATCTCCCTTGCGAGTTGAAGATCATATAAAGGTTAAGCTAGATATATTTTTGTAGAAAGTAATCTTTTTATTCTTACACAAAAAGCAGTAATACTATAGTTTGAAGAATAAAATTTGTATTATTGCATCTCTAGTTGGTAAGTACTAGAACAGTTAGTAAACTGTCTGATGCACTAGGTTTTTATTTCCATGTGTGAATGTCAGTCATTGTTCTTTATGAATATATCTAGATTTTAGGTTTTCCTAAGTTTATTTAACTCATTTATTGTTGAAAACAAATACTCTTGAATCACCTTGGCATCAAGTAATAAAGCATAAAAGGATCTGCTATACAAATTACCTTTCATTATAATTACATACAGGAGCTTAACTAAGAATAGATTGATAAAATTTAGATGAACGAGTTATAGTTGAAGCGAATGGAAGAACAACTGGACTATGTTCAGTTTACCAGACACTTATGTTACAAAAAACTAATTAAAACATGAATATACAGATCAATGATACCTCATTCATTTGATCAAAGCTGCAAAATAAATAACTTTACTAGCATTATATTTTATGCTAATTGAGATAATAATATCGATCCAAAAATTGGTTACAAATTGTCTTACCTGTAAAAGACCTGTAAAATAAGCATCACTTCACTGCATTAGCTAAAAATCTAAGTAAGCCTCAATCTCAACTGAAGTTCCTTCATATTTTCACAAAACAGTAAAACAAACTTAGTACTTAGTAATTAAACAAAATTTTCAATTCCTGTTGTTCCAAATCATAACCTGCTAAATCAAATCCTTAACAATGGTTTATGAAAGCAAATAATTAAGTATGCAGAAATAGAAATTAACAAAGAATTAGTTCTAGTTTAAGCTTGTTTACGTTAACCGTTAACAGTTAAATGTTCTTCAGAAGTGACAATTGCAAACATTTAATGTCATATGAAAAAATTTAAATTTTTACGAATTTTTGGAGCATTACAGATGGTGAAAATAATAATAATAATGGTATGTTTATGTTTATGTCATGAAAACAATGATGATGGTACATTTATGTTTATGCTTATGCTTATGCTTATGCTTATGCTTATGATGGTATGATTCTTTTGTTTTTGTTTATGATGGTATGGCCATGATGTTTATGTTTGTTAGGTGTTGAAAATTATTATTATTGTATTCTTTTGTAAAATAACTTTGTACTTGTAATGTACCCATTTGCCTCTTTCAACCAATGAGACCATGGGGCACTCATTTTCCATATCTAAATTTTAACATTCCATTTAATAATAGAAATAAATATTCATGGTCTTCCAAAATAGTTTATACACATTAAATTTGAAACCAATTTAACCATGAACACATATTCCATGCCCTACAGTACAATACATTTAAATGTTCATAACAACAATAAACAATTGAAATACAAATACATAATTAATCATGTCATTCGTAACAATTAGAATCTTATATTTTAATTCAAGAATTCTCCAACTAGTTGCATGTGAAGGATTTTCCACCCAACCATAGGAACTATCAAGCAATTTCTCACTTTGACAAGGAACCATCGAGTTGGGGATATCAATGCATAAGGGAAAATCTCTCCATTAATTCCAATTTACTCAGTTGAATTTCTTATGCAATCCACTAATGCCTAAACCCCCTCCACGGTTGTCCCAATCCTTAATTTTCCTTCCCCATCAATCTGCACAATGCCAGGAACAATTCTCCCTTCTCTAAGTTAATAGTACCTCAAGAAACCTCCAACTCCCTTCTGGAACTCCAACATGGGATGGATAGGAATTCTTTGAATTTCGACTTGAAGTTACAAGCTACAAGACAAGTTTCTCCCACACTAGTATACCTAGGTTAATAACATGTCGAATTCATGTACAATGATGACATAATCATTATCGATTATGGTTTCAGTCCCTAGCTTCCCAAGGTGATGGATCTCAAGTGAAATTCAAAATAGTGGAGCAATAATGGAAAAGTGAACCCCTATTTATCCTGGAAACTCCCTTTTATAGGAAAGGGTCATATTTCTGTGGCCCTCCACATGGAACCACTTTTCTCTTCATAATCTCATCTTAGGATAGTTAACTAAGGCTTAATCAAAGTATGGATTTCAATCATGGTTAAAATGGCTTGGTTTAATAAGTATATGGAAATAAACTAAGGTGCACTATAACCACTCCACTTTTGGATTCATAACCCCCCATCTATTCTTAGTTCTTCTTCCCATGCAACCATTTAGATATATTTATCTTAATAATAAAAATGCACATAATTACATAGTTTTTGTCATTCCGACCATTTTTTTCTGAATTTTATCTGTTTAACATCAATATTTACAAATTTACATTGTGGGGTCAAACTGGGGTATTACATTCTCTCCCCCTTAATTTATGCACTGCCCTCAGTGCATCATTGACACTATGTACATTTACAAAATTTTGGTCAAAAAATCAAAATAGCTACGGGTATGCCTCCCACATCACATCCTCGAGCTCCCACAATGCTTCTTTAGGGATGTAATGGGTCCATTGGACCTTTACCTGTCCAATGTCCCTGTTCCTACAATGTAACTTTCCAATTGATGATATGCATTGGTTGTGCCAAAATATCTCCTTTCAGATCCACATGAATCAAATTCGAATCAATTATGTGGTTAGGATCATGAAAATATTTCTTAAATAAATACACTTGAAATACATTATGCATAGGAAAACAAGAAGGGAATGCTAATATATAAGCTATAGGTCCTATCCTATCCAAAACTTCAAATGGCCCACAAAATCGGGTTGTAATCTCTGGACAAATTCCCAATTTCAGGGAACACTTCTTTGGATTGAATTTAAGATACATATGATCTCCCACTTTAAATTATTTTAATTTTCTTTCTTTATCTAGATAACTCTTTTTTCTATCCTATGCCACTTTCAAATTCTTCTTAATTTTTACCATATTCTCTTCCATTTCTCTTAGTAGCTCTTGCCCAAATATTACTCTGTGCACTGTATTGTACCAACTGATTAGAGTATTGCATTTTCTTCCATACAAATACTCAAATGGAATCATATTCAAAGAAACATGATATCCATTATTGTATGAAAAATACGCCAAATATAAGTAGCCTTCCCATTTTTATGGTTGATCCATCACATACATTCTTAACATTTATTTGATAACTTGATTGACCCTCTCAGTATTCCCATATGTCTATGGATGATAGGTTGTGCTTAAATTCAGATATGTTCCAAATTATTTGAATAATCCCTTCTGTAAGTTTGAAGTAAACTTTGGGTCTCTGTTTGAAACTATTTCCTTTGGTATTTCATGTAACCTGGAAATATCCTTCATATAAATCTTTGCTATATTAGCTTCCTTATGAGTTGAATTGACTGGTATAGATTGAGTAGATTTAGTTAACTTATCCACCATGACCATAATGAAATCATGTTGTTTTCTAGTCCTGGAAAATTTAGTGATGAAATAAATGGTCACTACATCCCATTTCCATTATGGTATTGGAAATGGTTGAAGCAATCCTATTGGATGTTTTTGCTCAACCTTCACTTTTTGACATTCAATGCAACTTGCTATATAATCAATAATATCTTACTTCATTCTTAGCCAAAAATGTTGAATTCTTACTGCTGCAATTGTCTTTTGGTATCTAGGATTCCCTGCATATGGTACATTATGCATCTCATTCATTACCGACTCCCTTAATTTTGTTGAATTAGGATAATAAAATCTGGTTTTGTATGTAAGAATTCCATTGTCTTCCAACTTGTAACATTCATATTTCTGCTATATATTTTATTACTGTAATTCTGATTTTACATAGAGGTAATGTTCATCTGTTATGACAAATTCAAGAATTTTGGTTTTTAAATATGATTTGTACATACTAATGGATGAAACATGCATAGCATGAACTCTTTTAATGAGTGCATCAGTATCCTTGTTCTCCTCGCCTTTAATATGTTTGATTTTAAAATCAAGCTCACCCAAAAATTCCAGCCATCTTGTTTGTCTTACATTTAGATTTTGTTTCTCAAATAAATATTTCAACCCACTATGATATATTATCAACTCAAATTTTATTCCCATAAGATAATGTCTCCACCTTTTTAATGCATGCAAAATAGCGTCAAGTTCCAAGTCATGTGTGACATACTTTTTTTCTCATGTTTTTTAATTTTTCTTGATTCATAACAAATCACATGTCCATTTTCCATAAGGACTCCACTAATTCCTTCCTGAAAAGCATCTATACATACAGCAAAATCTTCATTTGAATCAGTGTCTTGAGGATTGGTGTACTAGTGAGTAATCTCTTCAATTGTTGGAAAATTTCTTCACATTGTGGTGTCCATTGAAGCTTAACTCGTTTCTTCTACAATGAGGTAATTGGATATGCCACTTTAGAGAATCCATCTGTAAATATCCTGTAGTATCCAACTAATCCCATGAATGGCCTCACTTCTGATACATTCCTGGGGTTAGCAATCCCATAATAGCTTCTATCTTCTCTAGATTGACTATTATTCATTCTTCAAAGATAATATGTACCAAGTAATGAATTTTCCTTCTATAGAGATAAAATTTACTCATCTTAGCATAAAGCTTATGTTCTCTTAACACTCTCAATACCAATCTCAAGCTTCCTCATGTTATTCTTCTGATTTTGAATAAATAAGAATGTTATTTAGAAATACAATGACAAACTTATTTAAATACTTTCTGAATATCCCATTCATCAAGCACATAAATGTAGCTGGTGCATTTGTTAATCCAAACGGCACTACAACAAAATCATAATGACCATATCCAGTCCTAAAGCTTGTCTTGCTAATGTATTCATAGTTTATTCTCACCCGATGAAAACCATATCTAAAATCTATCTTTGAGAAAACCATTTCTCCTCTGAGCTGATCAAATAAGTCATAAATTCTAGTAAGCCGATATTTATTCCTCGTGCTAACTTTGTTCAACGATCTGAAGTCAATACACAACCTTAGAGTTCCATTATTTTTCTTTACAAATAGAATGGGTGCTTTCTAAGAAGACACACTTGGGTGTATAATCCCTTTCTTGAACAATTCTTCCAGTTGCATTTTTAGCTCTTTTAACTGAGGTGTACTCATTCTATATGGAATATTAGAAACTAGGGAAACTCCAGGCATCAAATAAATAGAGAAATCAATATTTCTTTTTGGTGGTAATCCTATTATTTCTTCAAACATGTCTACAAAATCTTGTACTATTGGAAAATCCTCTAATCTAGGGATTTTACAATTTTATGGTTCTTCAACATGAGTTGCATACAACCCACATCCTTTTTTGAAGCACCTATTTAATTGCAAAGATGGAATTTCTCTTATGGATGTTGATGTATTTGTAATTTCAAGATATATTCTGATGTATATTATCATTGTATCTATTCAAGATATTGTATGTATACATGTACCTATTTCCGCCTTTCACACACTTAGGTTATGTGGTAGAAATATTCAAGCCACTCGGTGTGTCCTTGGGGGCAAGTCTCGAGTCAAATGTCACCTTGTTCTTGACTCCTCCGTTCAGGCTAAATCCTAACAAAGCCAAGGGGGGTAGACCCTATTAAATTACTAAGGCTAATTACTTAGTGTCATGGTGTTATATTGATTAAATTGTTTTAGGAGTTTGAAAATTAACCAGTTGAAACAAAAGATAACAAGATGCAAGATTTAAAGCAGATAAGCACAGTAATGACACTCAATATATATATAATCGAAAGAATTGATCAAATAAATAACCAGTGCCTTAAATAAAGTCAACAGAGAAAATAATGTGCTTGCAAGAATGTTTTTCAAATGTCTCTTGGTAGATTTTAAATTAATGTGGAATGTGAATGAATTAAATTAGGCGAAAAGGGGACTCCAGATATACCCGAGGGGTACTTGGAGTATGTCCAAAAGTGAACTTTCACAGCTACCCACAAGGTGTTTATGGGCTGGAACGGAGTCTTAGAGACTATTTTTCATAATGCTCCCATCAAGGTGTGACAGAAATCGGTGCCTTGAGGTCACTTTCCAGTTGTTCCCACTCCTTTGGGTATTTTTCCACCGCTTACAGTTTGTTCGAGGCGTTGGATTTTCACCTAATGGTTTGTTAATTTGGGAGGTGAAGAATAATTAATATAGTCACTCAAGTGATTTTTATGCATCTTGACTGATCGAACGAACCACAACCAGGTACAAAGCATACACACTAGAGTCTTTGTTATTTTTAGTAAATTTTAAAAGAGGTTTTCTTATTAAAAAGAAAACCCTTTAGGAACCTCTTTCGGTCCAAGTGGACCTCAATCAGGGAATAAAGGAAGGGTTGATTTTATTATGATTATTAAAACAATTAATGAAAATGGAATCAGAGATACACAACACTGGTTTTCTAATTAGCCCTACCACGCATATCTTTCCCCTTGCGGGTCAATCGAGAAGTTGTGGGGTAAGTACTGTGATTAATTTTGAATTGAAAATATGGAATAATAAAAAATATTATCAAATGATACAATCCTTCATATTATAACTACACTATATTGAAAAAAGATGAAACAATGTAAAAAAATGACGCAGACGCGAATCCCCCCATGGGGGGATGGTGAATAGGCTCAAAAGAGCCTATTCGAAAAGATTTTTATTTTTATTAGTAGAAATTAAAATATCAGAAAAGTGAAATTGATCCACCTGGTCCTTATATGGAATGAGACCAAAGGTTTACAAATTGCAAAAAATTGAAATTTTGGAAGATGGACATCCCCTGGGGGGTTTTGAATGGTCCAAAAATGATTTCCGGATAGTGCCTCCTCCTATTTTCTGTTACAACTGCTAAAAAAAGAAATATTATCACATTTAAATATTCCCAAAAGTAATTTTGGATGAACAAACTTTTTTCCCAAAAATTCTAAGTTAAAACTAGTTTTTAAAGAAGCGGAAAAGGAACCAAGGAAAGCAAGATTTCCTTGGGATATTTTCTTGCATTGGGGGAAGCCAATATGAAGCAATTAAATTGCTGAATATAAATTTTTATACTCTAAGGAAACATCCATGCATTCAATGATCTTTTGATCTACTTTCACAGCCTTGAAAAATGACAATTTTTCCAAAAACTAGATCTAGAATGCCTGTAAATTTTCTTTTAGGAATGAGATCTAGTTTATGAGCTTTAAGGCACCAAGATCCATGTAAAATAAACTCTGAAATTGATATATCTAAACAATTTTAAAGCTTCAAACAAGTAACCGGACTGATTTTAGAAAATTTGAAGGAGGAAGAGGAAAATAAGAGCATTTGTTGCTGGAAGCCTTGAAGATCAACCGTGGAGATTTCTGGTGGAATGTTGAGGGACTATGCATTTGAATGGTTTGGAGAGAGTGAAAAATAAAAATATATCAGTATCCTCTCCAAGCTAGGAACCTGCAACTAAATCCAAATACTTGCCAAAATACTTGTGAGATCCGATTAATACATACATAGAGATTTCATAATAGCATGCATATAAACTTATAAAACATGCTGAATCTAGATCTCTAAACATGCATAAAAAAGGAAAGAGATGGCCAGTAAAATTATTAACAAACTCCTTTCCTATCAAGATTATAATAAATGTATTATCAATATTAGCAATGAATCCACAAACAATCAGCAAATTATGAACATAGATATAGGTCACCTTAGTGAAACATGGCAATGCTCATCCACACATACAATGACATGACACCATCTTGCCTCCAAATATTCACTTTATTCCAATAGAAAAATATATTACACAACATTACAACAGCAATGGCTCCTAAATCAAACTCTAACTAACTCAGAAAGGAGGCAGCCATGCCTTATTTATACACAAAATTGAAACCCCATCCCAGAGGGGGCACAAATCCCAAGGAGATATACCATTGCAGCTAAAGGAGAGTCCATCAATGCCTATTCTGAAGCTGAACTGAGCTTCCACTGATTCTACTTGTCAATCGGGGGGCTGATTGAGCTGACACATCAACCTGATTAATGAAACATCAACCACAGAGATTCTAGAAGATCCCACCCATGTGGAGGAGAGAGAGAGGGCACAATTCCCCATAAAGCAGGTTGAAGTTCAACTCTGGATCAATCCAGATCACCTCCTTCAGTCAAGGATTTGTCAGATCCAGTCAATCTGGTGCCGATGAGACTAATTTCAATCAAATTGGTTGAGAAACCATTGATCTAGGATTTTGGATTTGCTCCATTATTCATGAATTTATTAATTAAAACAATCAATATATGATTTTTTGGGGCTTTCTGACCTAAGCGATGGAAAATCACTCAAAACTTGAAAATAGTGGGTCTATGGGTTTACATGGTGCTCTTATCTTGAAAATGAGCACTCCCATGACTGAAATGGATTATTTGGCCCACTTTTATTACAAAACCAATTTTTCCAATTAGACTATTAAAAAATAGCCTAAGTTTTTGTGGAAAAATTAAAATTTAAAAAACTTAAAAAATTTTAAAATTTTTTAAAAATTAAAAACCTAGGGGTACTTGGACATGTTCATATGACTCAACCATGATGCATAGAATGTTTATACATTGACACATAGACTCTAATAACCTCAATAGGCCTAAATGCCAAGTCAACCACCCCAACTTTGGAGGTATTGAGTTAGAAACTTAGAAATTATCAGTTGTTTATTCAACAACCAATAATAACCAAGGGAAAAACCATCATGTGCTAATTGGATTGAAAAATAAAGTCTAAGAGTCTGAGTATTTTACAGACACTATCATGCTAGAGCATCTTATTACAACTCCCCCACGGGGTATGAACATGTGATATAGTACAACAAGCACTTCCTAGAAGCACTTCCGAAGGCCTTCTAAAGTATGAACAAATCATCTTTGTCCAGTTCACTAGGCTCACTTGATAAACACCACTAAGTACAACTTAGGTGGTAACATTTGGCTCCAACTATGGGACATGTGATTGATCTGGTCATAGGGAAAGGAGAGGATATGAAAACAACAGAATCTCTGGTTTATACACCCTATAAAAACATCTCAACTTGACAAGAAAACCTTAGTAGCACAAGATTTATATAAAATCCAAATGAACCATGTAGCTAACTAATGAAAGAAATTTTTTGTTATAGATAAGTACAAACTAGAAATGCAGAAAGTAAATGCTCTCTTTCAAGGAGCTTATTTTCCTACTCTAAGCATGATATAAAAAGGGTTAAGTGTAATCAGAAATCCAATGTAACCACCTAAGCATTTTATTAACATAAAAAAAATTTCCTTGTCTTTGGTTACCAGCCAAAGTAAGGATACCTTATTCAGAAAATGAAAACCTGCGTGATGATCCAGAATGGGCGGGATGGATGGGAGATCATAAGAATATAATACTTTATCAAATTGCTTCCCAAACTAGTATGTGCTTGCGCATGCTGCTTCTATCCATGAATGAATAGGACTGGTATACCAATCAACACGATGAGGCAGACTGACTACATCATCATACTGATCAGCGGGGCTTATCAAATGATAACTCGTTGCACAAGCCCCAAGTAGTTCCAAATCATAAGGAACCTCTATATGTGAAAAAGATGGCTGAAACTGATATTCCATCGACTGCATCACATCTAAATTTTCACAACACTACTTCTCCATGTCTTCATTACTGATACCTTTGTGCGGCTCTGCATGATATGACTCTGAATGATCATTTAAAAATTCTGAATGCTCCTCTTCCATACTAAGATTTTCCCAGGTATCCACACTCCCTTCTGTGGATGTATCGTTGATTGGACTTCTACAAATTTTTGAATAGACACTCCCCTTGATGGACATATCATGGATGGGATTCTCAATAAGATTTTCACAAGTTGGATTATCTATGAAATTTCAATAGTCATCACTCCCATCCATGTCATATGTGAGAGAGTCTTCCTTGCTGGTATCACATCTTGAGATATAACTACCCTCCTCCTGTTCATAATAATCATCCTTCAAAGTTTTGGTTTCAAAGATATTATGAGAATTTAAAATTTTCAAAACTTCATCCTTAAGTGATGAACATAGAGGAGTGTTATCACACACATTATAAATTTCTTCATATGTGTCGATCTCTGTAATAGTTTCCTCATGAAGGCTTTCTGGACAAATATTAGCATTGCAACAATCTTGAGAAAATCTCAAATATTCAATGTTTTCAGCTATGGTGACATGAGGAGAGTCTTCAACAATGTGTTCAATCATGGGCTCCTCTTCACTTAAATGTTCAAGAAGTGATTCCAAGTCTTCAATACTTTGTATCATGGCAAAAGGTCCATCATATGTTTCCATGTGATACTCTATCCCGGATAGGTAGAAGGTACATATCTTTTCAAGGAATTTTTCCAAACCATTCATGCTACCCCTACCATCATGCCATTGCTCTAAAAAAATCCAAAGGAAGCTTGGAAAAGAAGTTATACATTTATTAGGAAGGCCCTAATAGAACCAACAACAGGCCTCACCCCAAAAAGTACCAGCAAACATTTCCATCATATTGTCTTCATGAAGCACATTGGAGTCAGCCATCAACTGAAGGAAATATTTGACATGCCAGATGGCCGAATCACCATAATTTCCATGAAATACTAGAAGCCATTTATATGCATCCCCCACACCATCACAACAGTTAGGAAAACCCAGGATGTTTGAGAAATCGATAGGCTGAAAAAGTCTGATTATTTGGGCACCATATTGCTCCTTTAATTCATCCATATCAAAAATTGATAGTATGCATTTGATATAACCATTAAACCTTGTACTAAAAAGGTGGATATGTCAAGTGATGAGATTTATAGGTTTTAATATGTCGCATGGGCTCATCTACACACAACAAAACTTCACAAGTTTATGAGATAACAAGATTTTATCCCTTCAATGGAGTCGCCATGTGAGAATTAAAATGTACATTTTAAGAACTCTCACAAAAAATATTTTTTTTATTTTCTTTGTAAAAATAAAAACTAAAAAAAATTCAGTGGAATCGCCAGATGAAAATTAAAGATCTACTCTAAGCATTCATCAAACAAAGCAACAACAAAAAGGAAGAAAACAAAAGTCGTACTCCAGGAATAAAATGATTTATACACAACAACGGCGCCAAAAAGTGTTGCCGCCTTTCACACACCTGGGTTGCATGGTAGAAATCTTCAAGCCACTCAGTGTGTCCTTGGGGGAAAGTCTCGAGTCAAGGTTGTCACCTTGTTCTTGAATCCTCCATCAGGCTAAATCCTAATGAAGCCAAGGGGGGTAGACCCTATCAAATTACTAAGGCTAATTACTTAGTGTTATGGTTTTATATTGATTAAGTTGTTTTAGAAGTTTTGAAATTAACCAGTGGAAACAAAAGATAACACGATGCAATATTTAAAGCAGATAAGCATAGTAATGACACTCAATCTATATATAATTGAAAGAATTAATAAAATAAATCATCGGTGCCTTAAAATGGAGTCAACAGAGAAAATAATGTGCTTGCATGTGCTTGAAAGAGCATTTTGCAAATGCCTCTTGGTAGATTTTAAATTACTGTGGAATGTGAATTTATTAAATTAAGCGAAAAGGGGACTCCAGATATACCCGAGGGGTACTTGGAGTATGTCCAAAAGTGAACTTTCACAGCTACCCGCAAGGTGTTTGTGGGATGGAACAGAGTCTTGAAGACTATTGTTTATAACGCACCCATCAGGGTGTGACAGAGATCAGCGCCTCGAGGTCACTTTCCAATTGTTCCCACTCCTTTGGGTATTTTGCCACCGCTTACAGTTTGTTCGAGGCGTTGGATTTTAGCCTGATGGTTTGTCAATTTGGGAGGTGAATACTAATTAATCTAGTCACTCAAGTGCTTTTGATGTAGCTTGACTAATAGGAAAAACCACAACCAAGTACAGAGCATACACACTGGAGTCTTTGTTATTTTTAGTAAATTTTAAAAGAGGTGTTCTTATTAAAAAGAAAACCATCCAAAAACCTCTTTCGGTCCAAGTGGACCTCAATCAAGGAATCAAGGAAGGGTTGATTTTATTATGATTATTAAAACAATTAATGGAAATGGAATCAGAGATACACAACACCGGTTTTCTAATTAGTCCTACCACGCATATCTTTCCCCTTGTGGGTCAATCGGGAAGTCGTGGGGTAAGTAGTATGATTAATTTTGAATTGAAAATATGGAATAATGAAAAATATTATTAGAGTATACAATCCTGCAGATTATAACTACACTAGATTGAAAAAAGATGAAAAGTGTAAAAAATGACACAGACGCGAATCCCCCCCAAGGGGGATGGTGAATAGGCTCGAAAGAGCCTATTCAAAAGGATTTTTATTTTTATTAGCAGAAATTACAATATCAGAAAACTGAAATCGATCCACCTGGTCCTTATATGGAATGAGACCAAAGGTTTACAAATTGCAAAAAATTGAAATTTTGGAAGACGGAGACCCCCTGGGGGGTTTCGAATGGTCCAAAAATGCTTTCCGGATAGTACCTCCTCCTATTTTCTGTTACACATTCTAAAAAACAGCAATATTATCACAGTTAAATATGCCCAAAAGTACTTTTGGATGAACAAACTGTTTACCCAAAAATTCTAAGTTAAAACTAGTTTTTAAAGAAGCGAAAAAGGAAGCAAGGAAAGCAAGCTTTCCTTGGGAAATTGGCCTTCTTTGGGGGAAGGAAATATGAAGCATTTAAATTTATGAATATAAATTTTTATACTCTAATGAAACAACGATGCATTCAACGAGCTTTAGATCTACTTTCACAGCCTTGAAAAATGACAATTTTTCCTAAAACTAGATCTAGAATGCTTGTAAATTTTCTTTTAGGAATGAGATCTAGTTTATGAGATTTAAGGAAGAAATATATATATGTAAAATAAACTCTGAAATTGATAGATATAGACAATTTTAAAGCTTCAAACAAGTAACCAGACTGATTTTAGAATTTGAAGGAGGAAGAGGAAAATAAGAGCATTTGTTGCTGGAAGCCTTCAAGATCAACCGTGGAGCTTTCCGGTGGAATGTCGAGGGACTATGCCTTTGAATGGATTTGGAGAGAGTGAAGAATAAAAATATATCAGCATCCTCTCCAAGCTAGAAACTTGCAACTGAATCCAAAGACTTGCCAAAATACTTGTGAGATCCGGTTAATACATACATAGAGATTTCATAATAACATGCATATAAACTTATAAAACATGCTGAATCTAGATCTCTAAACATGCATAAAAAAGGAAAGAGATGGCCAGTAAAATTATTAACAAACTCCTTTCCTATCAAGCTTATAATAAACTTATTATCAATCTTAGCAATGAATCCACAAACAATTAGCAAATTATGAACATAGATACAGGTTACCTCAGTAAAACATGGTAATGCTCATCCACACATACAATGACATGACACCATCTTGCCTCCAAAGCTTCACTTTATTCCAATAGCAAAAGATATTACATGGTATTACAACAGCAATGGCTCCTCAATCCAACTCTAACTAACATGGAAAGGAGGCAGCCATGATTTATTTCTACACAAAATTGAAACCCCATCCCAGAGGGGGCACAAATCCCAAGGAGATAGACCATTGTAGCTAAAGGAGAGTCCATCAATGCCTGATATGAAGCTGAACTGAGATTCCACTAAGTCTACTTGTCAATCAGGGGGTTGATTGAGCTGACACATCAACTTGCTGACTGAAACATCAACAACAGAGCTTCCAGAAGAGCCCACATGTGTGGAGGGGAGAGAGAGAGGGTGCGATTCCCCATAAAGGAGGCTAAAGTTCAACTCTAGATCTGTCTAGATCACCTCCTTCAGTCAAGGATTTGTCATATCTAGTCAATCTGGTGCCGATGAGACTAATTCCAATCAAATCGGCCGAGAATCCATTGATCTAGGATTTTGGATTTGCTCCATGATTCATCAATTTATTAATTAAAATAATCAATAATTGATTTTTTTGGGGCTTTCTGACCTGAGTGATGGAAAATCACTCAAAACTTGAAAATAGTTGGTCTATGGGTTTACATGGTGCTTTTAGCTTGAAAATGAGCACCCCCATGACTGAAACTAATTATTTGGCCCACTTTTATTACAAAACCATTTTTTCCAATTAGACTATTAAAAAATAGCCTAAGTTTTTGTGGAAAATTTAAAATTTAAAAAACTTAAAAAATTAAAAAAATTAAAAAAAAAATTAAAAACCTAGTGGGACTTAGACACATTCATATGACTCGACCATGATGCCTAGCATGTTTATACATTGACACATAGACTCTAATAACCTCAATATTCCTAAATGCCAAGCTGACCACCCCAACTTTGGAGGTATTGAGTGAAAAACTAAGAAATTATCAGTCGTTTATTCAACAACCAATAATAACCAAGGGAAAAAACACCCTAGGCTGATTGGATTGACAAATAAAGTCTAAGAGACTAAGTCTTTTACAGACACTATCATGCTAGAATATCTTATTAGAACATCTTATTACATCTTATTAGGAAGAGTTGTGAATAATAAACCCAAGTCATTAGTCATCATTCAGGAACCAAATGAAGAAGAAGAAGATTCAAATGAACCCGTGAATGATGCTATTTTGGAGGATGTGAGAATTCCAAAGGTTCCAGTACACACCCTTCTTCCACAAGAAACTATTTAGGAGCAAAGAATTCCTCCATTTCGAGAAAGACTAGTAATAGAAAAATCTGTAGTTCATCCAGAGTACAACATTTTGAATGAATTAAAGAATATATGCATTAAGATCCCTCTATTACAAGCTATCAAATATATACCAATCTATAGTAAGGTAATAAAGGAGACCTGTATTAAACTCCTAGGAAAGTGTTATAGCTGATTTCACCACTCTAGGTGAATCACACTTTGTATGGCCTTCCCCTGTCCCGCTGCAGACTCCTTAGACCCCATGGACCATTTTTTTCCTTTGATGTTTCCTTGATCATCCCTAAAAACATATGAAAAATGATACACGTGAATTTTAAACCTATAAGCGCGTATATACACGGGTTTGACCACTAAAAATGTGTACATCGAGATGTGTGCATAATCCAAATCCTTTTGGAGTTTTCCTTGACATGGATCCGACTCATTTGACTCTTGGCCTTCCTTATGCCTTGAGATTGCTTGGATTCGACCTTTCATTACCCCTTTGCAAAGATATATAAGGAACCCCTTGGTACATTGAAGGCAAGAAGAGAGAATTGAGAGCAAAGAAACTATATTCCATTGTTGCCGGAACTTATGCTTGAGTCTGCATCCCTTTGTCCCTTGGAGCACTAGTGTGTTCTTCCCAATCTTGCCTTTTTCTTGTGAGCTTGCTATCGAGAAATGGAGGATTGAGGTGGTGGAGGCCCAAGTGGGGAATTCAGTTTCTCCGGTTCGCAGACATGCCGTCATAGGTTGTATCTTGTAATCTCTGATTTATATTAATAGAAATATATTTTCCTATCCAATAATGTGTATTTGAATGAATATTTTATCCATGGGATTATGTCAAATTCTTGTACATTATTGATTATATATGCTAGAATATATCTAACACCATGATATATTGAATGCTTGTATTGTTTACTTGTTGTTGAGGAAGTAATTTATCAATTCAAGCTGAAGATTGGAAAGCTCAACGGGGATCTTCTTCAACCACCCGAAATAAGGTACGATGTCTGATCCTTTAGTGTTAGACATTTAATTTCTATTGCATATTGGAAAGGATTGATTTCTGGAGTCAAGCTGTCTGTTGTGGTACCCCAAGCCATAGGAATTTCTCTCTGTAATAGAATTGGCGACTCTGTTGGGGAGTTCCTAGTAGTTGTCCTTTGGGGGTTGTTTTATCGGCATTCAATGAATTTGAATTGCTCTTTCTCTCTTGTTTTTGTGTCAGGTCTGGGGGCATGTATGCATGGTAGAGTCTGATTGGTGTGAATCTTGTCTCATCCTGTCTGTTTGCCTTGAATTTATGCACCTTTCTTCCTGTACGTGATTTTTTAACTCACAGTCGTGTATACACGCGGGTTCCTCTGCGATTTCCACGTATACACGCGGGTTTACTACGAACAGTCACGTATACCCTTGCTTTTTCCTTTTTGTGGAAGATAATTGGTTGCTAGGTGAATTCTGATATTTGCTGAGTCTCCTTTGGCACTTCCTGAGTCTGTTTAGACCTCTGTTTTTTACCAGAAACATTTTTTTTAGGCTAAATTTTTTTTTTAAGAAAGTTCTTGTCATGGCATTTTCGATTTTTTTTTTTGATATTAGTGCATTAGAGTTCTTTTAACTTAGTGCTTTGCTTGAGTGTTGTTTGGATGTGCTTGCAGAGTCTAGGGGTCGTAGAATCATTCTTTTGCTTTTTGCATCTCTTTTATTTTCAAAAAATCCAAAAACATTTGCTTATCATCATGCATTGCATTTTGCACCTTGCATTGTACTTGCACTAAATTTGCTTTGGAGTACTAGTTAGGACTTCATATAGGAAAATTTGCATTCATCATTTGAAGAAGAATTGTGCATTTCACGTAGTAGCATACTATGTTTTCATGGACACAATGCATTTGCATTGATTGTTAGGTGTGCATTTTACTTCATGTTGCGTCATAACACCATTAGTTGCACGGTCATATTCTTTTTTTGAGTAATAAAGCCAAATAAAATCAACGCTAAATAAAATGAATTACACTCTTTTCTTTTCTAGGGTGCACCAACAAGCTTAGGTTTTAGGATCTTGGAATAGTTCATTGTAAGTCAATTCTCCAAGATCACTAAACAACAACATCTATGTGTCTGTCTAGGTGAGTGTGTGAAATCCTTGGTCTAACCAATGTTTCTCAGGATCCTCCTCTCAAAAGGGAGTTAAGCATGAGGCAGTGTGAGTGTTTATTGATTGGGATGACCGCTATTCATAATTGAGTAGCACCGGAGATATTTCTAGGATTGTATTCGTATCTGGGGGCTCTTTCAAGAGTTTCGGGCTTTTCTACCCTTCCCATATGGTCAATCCCGCCTGCGACTATCCGCCTGAGCATTGATTATATTGAGGTGACCTTAGTGGCCTTACCTAGGATATCGAGGGGGTACTTTGTAGGGGTTATTCTGCAGGTGTCCCAACCAGGTTGGGGTCGGACAACACAGTTGCTTTACGCGTTGAAGTTGAGGGCCACAATAGTTGGTTACGTACCTTCGCTTGTTGTGTATGGGAGTCTCAAGCCTCTCCTAGGTGAGACTTACCTGCTTCATTCGGGAGCTCACTTATCTAGCCCTTGTTTTCTTGCATTTGGCTTTAGATTTTATTAGTGATTTCTCTGTGCATGATAGTTGGCCTAGGGTTTATGTAAATAGAGAGTCTTTTCTATTTTGTGAGTCGTTGTGGATTTGAGTGCGGTTCCTTGCTATTGGTTACTACTGGGCAGACCCAGGTTTACTTGTTATGTACCAACAATACCCCTAGCTCACTGGACCTTTCGGCAACAGACTATAGAATGGCCTGAAGTCTCACTCGAAGTGATCTTGGATGGGTTGGCTAAAGACTCAAGTGTCCTCAACCAGGTTTTGTAGCATCCTCGTGGTTCTTATCTCTTCTTAGCCAGTGGGATCTCTCTGTGAGGTGATGTTCTCTCTTACTCGCTGGCTCTGATAGGGGAAGGATCCTATCGCATCGCACACTACTACATTTTGATCCAAAATCCGACGACGCGTGGATTTCTTTTTTTAAACCTACCAAAAATCACAAAGATTTTTTTTTTTTTGAAAATGTGGCCATAAGTGTCGCTTAAGTGACGGCTAGTCTCATAAGCGTCGCTTAAGCGATGGATAGCCTCATAAGCGTCACTTAAGCGACAACGCCTTGAGTGAGTGGAAACTATCCTACCTAAAAAAAATTGATTTCAATAACACACATGCATTATATAATGCACACATGAATTTCCCATAAATTTCTACCTTGATATCAATTTTTGAAGTTTTGTTTTCCAGTTTTTCAGCTCATCTCAAAGGCCTTGAAGAGATATCCATGATTATTTTATGATGCTTTTTATGTTTCTACATATATAATTTCTTATTTTCATAGTAATATAAAATAAAGCTATATGACATGATCAACAACTCCTTGGATAAAAAAAATGCATTGGATGAAAGGATTGGGTGGCAAGGCCTTTCCAATAGGCGTTGGAGGAAAATAAAACTATTAGACCCTATATGAAGCTTCTAAGGACCAAGGTCCATGAATAAGGACACAAACCATACAACATGGTATGTGTTGGACATCATTGTCCTCGTAGTGGTATGAGAGTGTTAATATGAGGTTTTGTGCACTATGAATGAGTCTCAAACCATGGTTGGGAGAGAAATTGATGCATTTATGCTCTAAATTATGACTAGTAAGCTAATAGGCCATGATAAAGGACTCAAACCACAAAATATATGATTTAAAGTAGATATTTGGAAAATAAGTGATATCTGGACATATTTATGAGTTTTTGTGCGATAGGGATAGGTGTCAAGGCTGTAACAATAGTAAAGGGAGAAAAATTAGGGACTTACACAATAAATTCACCTCTAAGGATCATTAGTCATCAACATGACCTCAAACTACAATACGATGCCTTAAGAGGTGATATTTGGTCTCCATGTGGGATATGTGTACCAGTATGAGGTGTTGTGTGGTGGGGGTGGGTTGTAATGCATTGACCATATTTGAGGAAGGAAAATAAGTCCCTTTGTAATTAGATGAATCCTTTAGGAATAATGTTCAACTAGTGACAAAGGAATAATTGTGTTTCTTCCTCTAATATTTCCAAATGGATAAGATTCTAGGGTCATATGGGTGACCAACTAAGTTTTATGTGGATTTGACTTCTTAGAAATAATTGGTGACGATCTATTAAAGGTGGAGGAGGAAGTTTAGATGACTAGGATGATGCATACTAGTTTAAATTCAATATTCCTAGAATCCATCCCAAAGGTGGATTGGGGCCTATGAAATTCAAATATTTCATACTATTATCACTTTGCAATTGCATATATAAGATAATTTCAAAGGTGATAGTTGTTCACCTCAAGCCTCTTATTTCAATGGTGATATCTATGAAATACTTTGTGTTCCCCAAGGTAAGATTGATTCGCAAGGCTATCAACTCATACTTGGAAGGTATGCACTTGATTAATACCTCTCATATTCTTGTGACTATCATTAAATTATTATTTCTAAATATTATGATTGAATATATTATTTCTAAATATTATAATTTCTAAATATTAAATTATGAGTAATGAGTAATTGAGTCACTTGTCATTTGTGAATGATATTATTCTATTTTTTCTTAATTCGTTGGTTTTCCATTCTGCATCCCATCAATACCTTTTTTCCCTCAAGGGTTTAGCATTGCTAGAATTCAAGGTTATTTTTTTGATGAAAGGACCCATGGTGGTGGCACCATCCATGGAATGTTGGTTGTATTTGCAGGCCCTCTTCGGACCATAATCGACTTGGGTGATTGGGGTTTTCAGAATTAGCACACCTACTCATCGATCCAATGGACTGGTGTTTTCTCACCTACACTTGCCTACTCCTAGATTCGATGGCTTGGGGTTTGTTCACCTATGCCTACCTACTCGCAGATTTGACAGGGTGGGGTTTCTCCAACAGCTGCACATTATCAATGCAGGGTCTACGATTTTGGTGAATGATGTTGGTGGGGCGTTTAGCTAAGCCTGCTCGCAGATTTGATAGGGTGGGGTTTCTCCAACGGCTGCACATTATCAATGCAGGGTCTACGATTCTGGTGAATGATGTTGGTGGGGTGTTTATCTAATCTTGTTACCAGGTCCTTTCTATTTCCTCTTTTAAAATTTTTTGCTATTTCACATTAAGTTTCAGTGTATATGGTCCATTTTCTTCCAAAACCAAGATTTTGGTTCACCTAGAAAGTTTTCAGAGTTTTTCAGGTTTCCTTCTAACAATATTTTCTAATATTCTCCAATTTACTGATAAGTTTCTTTCAATACCCATGGAAATATATTCTCCAAAACAGTATATGCTACATTGCTAGATCAGTTACAGCAAAAACAACAAATTGCTAGACTTGGAGATATAGGTGCTCCTGTGGATGATCCTGCAGGATTTCACATGATGCAGCGGCAGTTGACAGCTACAAATAGTTCCCCTGTTGGCCTGGGTGGAGGTAGCAGTGGAAACATCTCAATGCATTCAACAAATAATGCTTTGGTGTTGCAATTGATGCAACAGCAGCAACAGAAGCATGGAAGGGGTTTGACCACCTTAACCACTGAAAGAACTATTAGTCAAAGGTCAGGGGCAAGTGATATTAACATGGTAATGTCTTCTCAACTACCTAATACGAATGGAAATAGTGGAAACTGGGGTAATGGTGCCGTAGTGTCAGTTTTACCAACAAATGCACGTTCAGTGGGTGGCCCTCTAAGTAGTACAGGTTCTGGTGTGTAGAATGTAAGGGAAAGCCTTTTGATTGTATGTCGACGGACATTTCTGTTCCTCCAGTTAATTCTCTTGTAGGGCCTAGCTGTCATAATATTATCCCAAGAAATGATCTATCTCTGTCCTCTATTAGTGCAATGAACAATAGCACTGGGAACATAAGCGAAGTTGTGCCATCTGACAATAGAAGACCTAATCTTCCAATTCTTGGTAATATGAATACTGGTCTTAGACAGGGTATGAATCAGATTATAAAGAAAGACTGGAAAAATCATAATCAAGATTTTGGAACCATTTCAAATCCTCTATTAAATACTCAGTTGAGCCGGGCATATCTTCTTAATCAGAAAATGGTGGGAACATATACTGCTCAATCTCAGAACAAAACACTGGATTTTGTGATCAAAAGATGAATTTGGATTTCAAACCACCAGTAAACTCAGTTGTTCCAGGTTTTGGTGGACGGTGTGAAAGTCAGCAATCCACTGCAGACAGTCAAATGAAGTTGAGGGAAGATTATCCAATAGATCATGTAAAGACGGAGAATGGCTTTCTCTCTAAAAATTGCAATTCTAGAGATGAACTTATGAACATTATCTTTAGACAAGTAAGTGTGTTTTTACGAAGCCCTCCTGAGATACAATATAACATTCTAAGCTAGGTCTCTTAATTGTGCTTTTTCTTTATGGTTATTGATGAGCATATACTAATACATTTTGAAAAAATAGGTTTCAACTTACATGGCTTGCAGTCATAGTAGTCTGCTATGATTTTTTTGGGCACTGATTGAGCCTGTGTTTGTTCTCTTTGGCAAATTTGACTTGTATTTTTTTCCTTAATCTAGTTTTCTTATGTGGATTATTTCCTAGATCTCTGTTTCTGTGAAGCGACTTGTATTGATACAATATATGTTTGTTATATATGTTTAACATGCCAGTATTTTATTGTGTATTAAGAAAGTCACTTCAGTCAATTACTGTGAAGCACAGACAACTGTCCTTATTTGTTCTTTGCCTTCCATGACTGTTGCATGCTTTCTCTCTTTCCTTTCTCATGTCATAATGTTGCATGTGGCAAGGTGGGTTTGGACTAGTGGTTAGGGGGTTGGTACTCACAAATTTAATATGTTGGACTTCAATATTATACATCTCAATGTCCCTGTAACTATAGCTGACTATATACTGTAACATAAACAATTTCATTTGCACTACTAACAAAACCCCAGATTTTGATTGAAGGAAAAATTTAATCTAATTTACTTTGTATGAAACTACCCATTTTCTACCTAAGAAAATTCTATACACAGAATATAAGTTAGAAATATAATTCTTAATGTTGGTGTTGATTCTGAACACAGTGGAAGCAAAGGGTTTATTTTGTTAAGTTGTTAAATCACCCTAAATATTAATTATTGATGCTTATTTTTGCTAAAATTCCAGCTATATCTTCCCTTTCCATGCACAAAATATTTGCATCTTTGAGGTATGAATTTCTATAGAATGTCTTGTTTTATTGCCAATGTTTTGGGTGAAACCATCTAGAATCATCGAACCCTCAACCCCATGACATCATTGCAGTTTTATGATTATTGAGGCTGCTGCCATCAAAGATGGCAGTCGTGTCCAATTTTCTTTTCTAGGGTGGAAATTTCTTGAATAGGCAGGTCCTATTACATTCAATTTATTTTCATCCATGCAGTTTCATGGTTATTGAGGCTGCTGTTCATCTTTAATGGCAAGTGTGCCCATTTTTCCTTTTTGGGTGAAAATGTCCAGAATTGTCAACTCCTGTGAAATTTGATTTGTTTATCTATCTGTGGAATGTTATGGTTATTGAGGTTGTTATTCAGTGATGTATGATTTTCATTTTTGGGAAAAAATGTCTAGAATGTCAAATCTTGTGACATTTGACTTTTTTCCATCCATGCAATTTTATGTTTATGGAGACTCATTAATCTTCGATGTCAGCTTTTTTGTCCAATTTTCTTTTGTGATTGGCTAAGTGTATTTGTCATGGTGTCTGTAGCAGCATGAAGGGATCAGTTTCACAGATTGTAATGCGGGATGTGATGGTTATCCTATGGAAAGCTGCATGTGAAAAATCACCTAATTAAACCATGTGCACCTATAACATGTGTATAAACCTATGTTTGGACTCTAGAAAACAAATGTGAATCCACACCCATAACTCTAATTTTAATGTTGTCCAGCTAATGATGTGAAATTTTTTATATATGGATGGTATTTTTATGTGAACGTTGAATATGAATAGGTTGTGTGAACTCTACAGGTGACACTAATTGATTCTCTCCCTGACATGCTTCCCAAATTAGGAAAATGGTTAAAGAAGACCCTTATTGATGATGGCAATGTGACTTTAGTTACACTGTTTTCCTGCCTTTTGACAGTCTTGTATCTTCATGATAGACAAAGGAGAATGGCTGTGAAGACCACTCTAACATTTCTCTAGTTATTAATGTAGGAAGTAGAACTAATTTATCCATTGGATTTATTGTGTACAGGTGACACCTCTAGTGGACAATACACTAACAAATATAAATCTCGCTGCACATGGTCGGCCAGAGGCATTGAATGTGGTAGTTGTCTCATCAGTAGCTACTTCCACTTTCAATCCTCAGTTGGAAGCGTGGGAGCCTCTAATTGAACCTTTTGATGGAATTTTCAAGTAACTATGATACTTTGTATTTATTATGTAGAGATCATCCATTTATATCTTGATACCTTATGTAATTTATTGTTGGCTACTTAATTTGTAATACAAAGTCAAATGCTTTTAAGTACCAAAAATTAAGATAAAATACTCACATAAAATATGTCAAGTGGCGAGGCTTAATGTCATATGGCAAGTGAGTTGAGATTCTGTTACTTTTATTTGTAGGTATGAAGCATATGATGCAATTTCTGACTTGCCATTGAGAGTTGGGAAACGTGTTCGAATTAAGCAACAAATGTAGTAAATTTGAATATCACATCAGCAAATGTAGAAACACTTGTAGGATCAATACTTGCTTGGAGAAAACAAGTAGATCATGAACAGCAGGCCCGTATGGCAATGCAGCTTGAAAATGTTTCTATTTGAGATAATATACTTTCTTCCTAGTTAATGTCTAAGTGTTTTCTTGAAGCTGTTTCATATGATTTTCATATAGTTGCACTAATTTATACTATCGATTTTTGACTCCTCCCAACGAAAAACAAGATATTAATGAATATGGAAGACATGTATTGAATTGGAATGCATCTGCTCTAGAAGTTGATGATTCTGAGAAATTAGTCATAGAAAATATACTTGGATGTGATTTGTATATCCGACAGTACAGAGACAATTTTGAAGATATTAAGCTATTGAATCTTGACAGTAATGTTCATGTGCACCTTCCACCTCCAAGATTTATTAACAGATTGAATGTTGTCACAGAGACAAAGGCTTCTCGATACTATGTTGCTGTTCATATTTTAGATGCAAGGGTATAAGAGATTCATTCTATTCTTATCCTTTGTTTTCCTATGGTGACTAATTGTTAATATTTGTTTTTTATGGTATTGTGCAAATCTGGGTTTTCTTCTTGCTTTGTTTCACAGGAGTTAATGTTGACTGAAGATGGCAATGGCCAAAATTTTTTTTGTGCTCTCCATTTAGTAACCACAACACAAGCATCAGAGGATCAAAATCCTTTTCCTCAGAGTGCAAGGTCTAGATGTCTTAGGCCATTGATGATAGAAACAAACAATCATGTAGTTGGTGCAGTAAACTGGAATGAAGTGTTTATATTTGAAGTTCCTCATCAGGTACTTTTCGCTACAATAAATTTCTCTGCATGCAACTTAGTCATGCCAAATAGTATATCAGGGAAGATTTTTGTACTCTATTTTTTATTAGTTCAGTATTCCTTCCCTGTACATTCTCTTGTCACACTTGTCATTCTCTCTTATTTTGTTTTTGGAAGTATATCTCTCTATTTTGCTTCAGATTATGAAATGGTTTTAGTATAGAATAAGGACAGAAAAACAAATTTCCTTAACATTTTGGATTGTATGTGCTTTCTACATAGGGCTTAACAAGCTTGGAGGTTGTGGTAACAAATATTTCAGCAAAAGTAGGAAAAGGTAAGCATCAACTATTTTTTGTCATTGAAAATTTAGTTTTACTCTCCATTTGTCTTAATATGTCATTGCAACTTGTTTGAATGTGTTAAAACACATCCTTCTATCTATTATGTTTGTTACTGAACTTTTCTAGGCTCATTGCCCTACTCTTTTGGTTACCTGTCGACATTAATAAAATTATCATATCTGAAACTTATTGCATTTTCTATAACTCGAGGAGTGATTTGTATGTCATATGTTTGATCATTTCCAACACCAACTGATGTAGCAAAAAGTACAGAATATTTAGCTTTGCATTGCATCCATCTGCTCGTATTGTCATTCGTCAACTATTAGCTGACTCAGAGACAATTTTAATGACAACATCTGTATTATGCCATGGTTGCATTCATAAGACTGTTGATGTACAAATATTTGGCAACATGATATATGCCATCATGTGGGAAATGCATATTATCACTCAGCATTTGTTGCAATCACTTGGAGTTTATTAAGTACAGTATCTTCTTAACAGTAGTAGTCAAAGTTAGTATTTATTCAGTTTTCCATGTTTGAAAGACAGATGAAAGTTTGCAAATTGATAATTAAGCAATATTTGGAAGGGGATATTGAGAAGACTTGTGCTGCACCATGTCACATCTTTGTGCTCATACAATGGATCATGGGAAACATATGACAATATAAATTTGGAACACTTACGTAGACTCAAGTATTTATCTAGTTATATTGTGGTGATAAATTGATCCTTCTAGTTTAGGTGGTTGAGTGCAATCTAAGCTGTCCAGATTCCAGAGTTATTTCTGTCAATTTTACCATCTGTCTTTGGGATCAATAAATGTGTTATTCTCAAATAGGACTAATTATAAACCATGCCATATTAAGAGTTTGAGTGCATTCTTTGTCATAGATATAATATTGTTTTGGTAAATGCAGGGGAAGCTGTGGGAATGGTTTCTTTTCCTATGAAAAATGATACAAATTATTGGGCATCAAAAACATCGCTTTCAAGATTCATGCAAAAATATTCTGCTAGAAGTGCCCATACATTTGGCTTACAGCCATTAAAGAAAAGGGTAAGATATAATAATCCTAATGTTTCAACTTGGGGTAATTTTTATGCAATTTCTTTGTTTGTCATTTGAAATTTTGGATGTACATTTTTTTTATGTTGCAATATGTCATTTCCAGTGTCCAAATGATGATGGGATTGAATGTTCAAATTGTGGATTAATATCCCTCACTACTTTCTACTTCATTGCTGAAGGAGATAAGAGCTTGAAAGGGGACTCCAGGAATAGATTTAGCAATCGTGAAATTGGTTTGATGGTTGGACTTAGCCCAGAAGGTCCTTGGACGAGTATACATTCTGTCTTACCTCTATCTACAATTCCGAAAGAGCTGAATGGAAATTTTGGTGTTGAAGTTGTAATGCAGAAGGGTCAAAAACATGCAATTTTACGAAGTCTTTTCAGCATTGTGAATAATACAGATATTACTCTCGAAGTCTGTGTATGCCCTCTCTCTCTTTTAAATAGTATTGATGTTCAACTAAGTTCTGATACAAATAGGCATGTTGTGGAAACCGAAGAGATCTTTGAGAACCAGTGCTATAATCCAGTTTTAGGATGGGGAAACAAACGGCCTAGTCTTCTCATGTCAAATGATCCAGGCCGTTGGAGTAGAAATGACTACTCCTACTCTTCTAAGGTAATACAAGGAGGATATGGCATTGTTGCTTACTGTCTTGTGCCAAAGTTGTCTGGGACTTGCTCCCAGCCCCATCCTTTTTGAAACAGGCCATTTGGGTGGGGTAGAGCATAGTGAGAACAGAACTCAGGTGAAATCTTAATAATCCTTGTCAACCTTATCAGCTTGATAGTCCGTCAACCTCACTAATCAACCAAGGGCCTGTAGTCATTTTTTCTTTCTAAATCTATTTGAGCTTTGTATTAAGAGGGGCTGTCGTCAATATTTGTATTAGGATCACTTTAGTTTTGACAGGACCACATGTAACATTGAAATGTTGAGGGTAGAGGAAAGTTGGTTAAAGTACCATAACTAAGGTGTATTATAAATTATATTAAGGCATGATTAAAAGGTGCGAGAGAGATGCAAGATGGAAATTTTATTCAACAGGTTTAAATTCACTTATTTCTTTATTTCAGATACATCATATTACTCTAAGTGGTTAAATGACAGTCATATACTTGTTGCTTGGCATCACTTGGGAATCTTTGTTTACTATTGAAGTGATTTCTCCCAAGGTTTGGTCTAATTAGCATTACCCTTGACCTCGATTATTTTGCTTTGACCAAATATCCATTTCGGACCTCCTTCTCTTGTCATAAGGTCTGTCTTGTTATTCATTTCCCCTATACATCATATGCTGCAACAGAGGCGAGTTTACTTTCTATGCATACAGAACCATATGGGTTGCATGGCACCTAAGTGATATCACCATGCAATTTTAGTTCAACTCTTGAGGTTGCCTTACAAAAAGTCTGATTTATTAGCTCTTTGTTTGTTTCCTTTAGTTCATTGTTAGAGGGCCAATATGATCAGTGGTGTAGTAGGAACTCATTATTGTCACGTGATATCTTCATACATTAAGCACTGTTTGGTAGGTTGATATTGGTGAGCTTAAATTTAGATCTTGTAAGAATTTCTTGTTTGGAATCATTAGAATTTGGTTCAGTGAATTAGTGAATACATTCTTAGCTGGATCGTATATGGTATATCTGAGTATTAAACATTCAAATTCCTTGAATAATGACTGGTGTTTAATGAATGAGTTACCAATCTAACATTAGATGCTAAGATGCTAAGACCAAGAAAAATGTTTAAGGAGAAAAGATCCAGAATCTGAAATACAAGTAGTGATGGAACTGATCCTACAAATAGGATTGAACAGGATTCTACATTTGTATTTTTTTTTTAAATAGTTGTAGCCGTCGGATAAGCGATGGCTTGTAGATGTCGTTTAAGCGACGGCGACGGCCTGCAGGTGTCGCAACAGCGACGGGTTTCACTATCCTGTAGGTGTCGCTTAAGCGACAGAGACAGCCTATAGGTGTCGGTTAAGCGACGGGTTTCATTGTCCTTTAGGTGTCGGATAAGCGATGAAGACGGCCTATAGGTGTCATTTAATCAACGCCTCAGTTTAAAATTTAATATGAATTAGATTTTGGATAACCGACGATGTACATTTAACTGATGGTAAGCTCAACTGTCGCTTAACCGACGGATGGGAAAGATGTCAGATAACCGATGCAAATACACCGATGCTTACAAAAAAATCATAGTGTCGTACATGCGACAGGGAATTGTCAAAAATCCGACAATATGGCCATCGGATTTTTGGCCGAAATGTAGTAGTGGCAGCCTCTAGGACGATGTGAAACTTTCCCCTCTACTTGCCTCATCTCCTACGATATCTCACACCGTAGCTCCTCTCACGGTGCGATATCGCCTTTCTTTATTGCGATATCTCCTATAATAAGGCTTGATATGACTCTCGAGGTCTAAAGGATTTCTCCCTTAGGTACACTAGCTGAGTTAAGCAGCCTCACTTAGACTTCTACAGTCTAATATGCTTAACATCGACTATACTCAACTTGTTGAATAAGTATACTGAAATCACTTAACAATGTAACTATTACTGTGTGAATCAAGCACTGATAAACTCATATACAGAACACTTGCTACGTTCAACTTGCATTTAACCTTCTATATGCTGTAAACTGAATGAGAACATACATACATTCACTAACTGATAAAGCAAAGTTCATGTAACGAATGACAGATAGTAACTAAGTAAAGCACAATCACATGAAACAGTCGCACAACACACTGATTTTATGTGGTTCACCTCCCAAGAAGGAAGCTACATCCACAGGAATTGGTTTTTATATTATATCTTGAGAGAGTAAACACAGTTCCACTGCAACCTCTTATGCATCTTGAGATCTTCTGGGAAACTCCACGCACAAAGCTGGGAGCCCTTCTCTTTTAGATCTCTTCTCTTTCTATATTGCATTCTTACAATATAGTCTTCCTCTCTCTCTCTCTCTCTGTCAATCCCTGCGGATTGTTACATACATGCTCCTGGAGCCAGCTAATGGTTACAGTAAGATAACTACAGACTGAATAATAGAACCAGAGCTCGACGCTTTCTCAATATCTTACAATACAAAATGACTATGAGCTAACAGACTAATTGACTCTCTGACTAGTTAATTGTCTGAATAGCTAGATGTCTATGAGCTGCAGATTGACTAACTAGCTAACCTTTCATAATACAAAATACATGATTTTATAGGTGGCCCGAAGGTCTCGCCATTACAAAACTATGGGCCTTTCCCAACAGTAACCCAAAAACCCTAACTGTGAAAGTTGGCCTATCTGTACTTGTACTGCTGCTTTCCGTCACACCATAGCTTTTTGTAGTCTTCCACGCTTCCCGGCGCTGATCATGGGTATGGGCATCACTTCCTTCTATCCTTCATCTTCAATACCTCGGCCCATTGCTCCTTTTCCATTTATGAGGGTAGCTGAGCCCTCCTGTCTACGCTGCTTCCTTGACGCATTGCCGGTATGGAATGCCGGAGGACGTCGAGACTCATTTTGAACCTGCTAGCACTAGCTACGGTAGTTATGCTACGTCTGGTTTACCTACACATGATTTGGAATTTCATTTCAAATCCAACTTCGAGCCTAACACTATACCTAGGGGCACTCTCATTCCTTACCATGCGGAGAGGTTTGGGAGCACTAGTCACATTGCACCTTCCGTCCTAGTGGTGGAACCTACATCGTATATCCCTCCTAGGTCTAGGGTTAGCGATCCGATTAGGATACCAGATCCGAGACGAGTGACGATAGGTGGTAGCACATACATTATTACTTAGATTCCTTCATCCTCGGTCCCTAGTTCTTCAAATGTACATCCTCCACCTTATTCACATGGTCCTTCGAGCTGGTATGTGGCTACGAGTTAGGTCCGTGCTGCAGTTACTAGACCGATTGTGTCTCAAGTTTACATACCGTCGTTGCTTCGGGAGGCTATGTTCATACTTCTAGAGGTAAGCTTTCTAATTCTGGGGCATATATCCCTACTTCCGGTCTATATATCCCCACTTCCAAAGCATATCTTCCTACCTACAGAGTGTCTCATGGGGCATCGCATGCGATGACCTATGGACCCTATTATGGGACGCAGTATGGACAGGTTTCTTCACCTTATGGAGGTGGGTATCAACAACCTGCTTACTCTCCTAATTACGGATTTGTAGCTCCTACTAGTCAAGGTCCACCTTACTATGGTGCTTCCACGCCACCCTATATGGGTCAGACAGGAAGAGGACATTATGGACAAGGCCATGGTGGTAATCAACCCTATATGAACTAGGGAGCGGTCCATCGACCTCATCATCCTAGGCTCCCTTTCCTCGCGACACTTAATCTTCCTGACTTATCGAGACTGACGAACGATCCTGTGGCTCATGACCCAGCTGGGCCGGCTGTCCCTACCAAACTTCCTTCGGACATACCTAAGTTTGAAGGCAAACTGGGAGAGGATCTGAGTGAACACGTTACTATGTTTCACCTATGGTGCTCTTTGAATTCCTTACATCAGGACTCAATCCGTTTGAGATATTTCAACACACCCTTACAGGGCCTACCACGAAGTGGTATATAGAGTTACCTAAGGGAGCTTTCACTTTGTTCGACGACCTTGTAATGACTTTTCTTAATCACTTCCAGCTACCAGTGCATTATGACATTGGTACTGAACTCTTGTCGACATTTCGGCAAGATATAACCACACATATTTCTGATCATATTCAAGAGTGGCATAGATGGAAGAGGTTAATTAAAGATTTTATACCACCGAAATTCCTCCTCGAGTGGTTCCTCAAGTCGTTATTTCCATATATAGTGAAGGATGTTTCCACATCCAGAGTGCAGAATGAGGAACAAGCGATTTTTAGGGCACAAGAACTGGACTTGATTTATGCTCAGTCCAGTTTGTTGTATGAGATTATTCCCAATGCTCCTCGTTCCAGTTTCGATCCCAAAGTCAAACCTGGACCACATGTCGATGGCATTGTGGGTTGTGCAAGTGCGAAACCTATGGATTCGGTTGCAAAACAAGTTGGTCAGTTGTCAATCAACCGATCTTCTTTGGGACAAGCTACGGCTTCGTCTCAACCTGCCCAAACGACGAGTGTACTCTCTGTGCAATCGTCGGACCAGAAGGGTAACCAGCAGCCTGGACGGAATAGAAAAAAGGGTAAAAATAATAATTGAAAGGGTGGGAATAAGAATGAGAATGCTAACAATAATGACAAGAACGGTAGAAATGCTAGGGGGGACAAGCAATCGAAACGTAAGGTTAAGTTCCCTTGCAAGTTATGTAAGGATGATCACCTCAATTACTTGTGCCCTCGGATTGAAGAAGCTTCGATATTCTTAGCACAAGGCCCAGCTGTGATAACTAACCATTTACTGCATAATCAAAATATGAGCTCAAAGTCCCATGACCAGTCTAGTGATGATGATCCACCAGAGGGTAGTGGTCGTGGGTGCATTAACATGGTCCATGCTGTGAAAATTGTGACTCATGTGAAATATTATAGTTCATCACAACCCAGCCCAGGAAAAGAGCCTGATCCACTAGGGTCCCCTTTGCGCATTGAGAAACCTACGGATAAACCTGAGGTTGCACCTCACATTCCTAAGGGAGTCCTTAAGTGTTTAGGGCATAATCCAAATGCCTGAGCCACCCAAAATTATTCAGTTGTCGAGGATTTGGGCCACACTCCTTGTGTGATGTTTGCATTGGAAGTGCTTCAGAGTTGTCCTTTGCAAAGGAAGGAATTGCTTTCTACCCTTGGTGTAAACGATGATAATTCTTCCTTTGTGATCAAATTTGAAACCGCAGGACTCCAGCCTCGCTTTCCCTACTATGTGCCTCTTTTGGTGCACATAGAATGTATTAATATGACCATCAAGTGCACTGTGATTGACGAGGGACCTACTGCTTTTGTGATGTCTTTATCCTGTTGGAAGGGTCTAGGTTCTCCTGAGCTATCTAAATCAGTGACTATGTTAACTGCGTTTGATGGGAGATATTTTAGGCCACACGACATCCTTCCTTCCCTTAAAGTCCGTTTGGGAGGGAAGACCGTTGCAATAGAGGTTGAGGTGGTTGGTGCACCCCTTGACTACAATCTCTTGCTAGGTAGGAACTGGATGTACAATATGCAAGCCATTGCTTATTCCTTGTTCCACGTTGTATGCTTTCCACATAACGGGAAGATCATAACGATTGATCAAATGGAATTCAAGAATCTGTCTATTACCGCATCTTCGAGAGCTTCGATCCCGATCGTTGAGCACTCTCAGCCGGCAACTGGGAGTGTGGGTGTAGGCATGTATCCATCCCTCATGGGAAGCTTTAGTTGTCCTGCACTGATCCTTGTGATAGGATCTTGTTTCGATGAGGCTTCAACATCTACAACTTCGGTGTCTTTTCGCATGACCCATATGGAAGATCCTTGGATTCTTCCTACACCGAGTACTTCGAGTGAGCCTGTTGAGACAAGCGTGTCGTTTCCTGTAGCTATGATAGCTTATCAAGCTAATCTCAAGAGTGTTGCAGAGCCTAGTCCTTCCTCTTCGTGGACAGAGGAGGAGGACCCTTATGTGCTACCGGCATGGGCAGTACAGTCTTCTCATGCCCATGACTACCTTGTTACGGTTTTCCCTTCAGATGAAGCGATTATTGAGGCTATGTCAGGAGTTGACCCACCATGGGAGGAACTTCATCATAGATCGTAATTTCTTCTAGAGCTTGACCGTTTGGAGCATGAGGATTTTAGGGCGGTTCTTAGTCATAGAGTTGGTATTCCTGTGGTTCCATTAAGCTCTCCTAGTCCGATGGCTAATGGAAACATGGTGAACATATCTTCAACGATTCCTATCAACATCTTTCGCAATCCTGGCACGATAGAGAATGTCTATATTGGGGCAGAATGTTCCCATCCTGAGATTCTAGAATATACCGAGCTATTCAAGGAATTCCGTGATATTTTTGCTTGGTCTTACGATGAGATGCCAGGTATTGACCCTCGTATTGTCAAGCACGATATTAAGACTTACCCCAACGCTAATCCTATTCGACAACGGTTACGTGTGGTGAATCCTAGGAAAGAACCCACCATTAAGGCAGAGATAAAGAAGCTGTTGAAAGCCGGTTTCATCTATCCCATTCCCTTGATGGAGTGGGTTTCAAACCTTGTTCCGGTGGATAAGAAGCAGGGAGCGATCCGCATATGCAATAATTTTCACGATTTGAATCATGCCTGTCCTAAGGACAACTTCCCCACACCATTTATAGATCAGATTTTGGATGAGTGTGCGGGTAGCAAGGTGTTCTCCTTTATGGATGGCTTTTCCGGGTATAATCAGATACAGATTAAACCTGAGGACCAACATAAGACTGCATTTATTTTTCCTTGGGGAACGTTTGCATATTAGAAAATTCCTTTCAGCCTTAAAAACACCAAAGCTACATTTCAGCGGGAAATGACCTTGATTTTCCATGATCTCAAGTCAATTATCAAGGTATTTTTGGATGACCTCGCTGCTCATTCTCGCATGAGAATGCATCATCCCTATCACTTGAGATTGGTATTCGAAAGATGCCGGCACTATTCGCTTAGATTAAATCCTCACAAGTGTATATTTTGTGTGAAATCAGGGCATTTTTTAGGATTCATCGTGTCTAAAGAGGGTATAAGAGTCGACCCTTTGAAGGTTGAGGCAATACTTCAGTTGTCTCCCCCGAAGAATATTCGTCGTCTTCAGTGTTTGCAAGGCATGGAAAACTTCTTACGAAGATTTGTTGTCAACTTTGCCAATTTGAATAGAGGCTTCATGCGTCTCTTGAAGAAGGATACTCCCTTTTATTGGGATGAGCGAGCCCAGGAGTCCTTCAATGCACTCAAGCGAGCGCTAGCATCGATCCTGGTGATTAGTCCTCTGGATTATAGCCATGATTTTCTATTATATGTGGCTACGTCCTTAGAGATGATTGGTATGGTTTTGGTTCAAGGGGATGAGGAGCTCCAAGAGCATGTCATATATTATCTGAGCTGAAACCTTATTGACGCAGAGATTCATTATTCTCATGTTGAGAAGCTTGCTTTAGCTACCGTACATGCGGTTCATAGGTTGAGACATTATATTCTCCTTTGCCAGACCTTGGTTGTGGCCCATGTCAATCCGTTTCAATTCATCCTCACCCAAAGGATGATTAGGGGAAAGTATAATAAATGGATTGTCATTCTGCAAGAATTCGATCTCGAGTTTGTTTCGGCAAAATTGAAGAAGTCTTTAATTTTTGCAGAGCTTATATCGGATTTCCCGAGCGAGGCCGAGGAGTTGTTTTGTGAAGATACGTTTGTCGATGAACACATATTCTTAATATCAACCTTAGACCCATGGTATGGGGATATCATAGTATATTTACAAACACAGAAGACCCCTACTCACCTCTCGCGAGATGAACGACAACGATTATGTCACGTCTCTAAGAACTACCTCATAGTGGACAATACTTTGTACCGCCATGGGGTAGATTCCATTTTACGATGTTGTTTAACTCATGAAGAGGTTGAGGTAGTGTTGAATGATTGCCATGGAGGGGCATGTGGTGGTCATTTATCTGGGCTTTCTACAGCTCAAAATATTTTGAGAGCAGGTTATTTCTGGCCGTCGATCTTTAAGGATTGTGTTGATGCGGTCAAGAGGTGCCACCCTTGCCAGGTGTTCACACGTAATATGCGCTCGAAACCTACCCCGTTACATCCCATTATCACCGCCGGTCCCTTCACTAAGTGGGGGCTCGATTTTATGGATTTCAACCCCAGCTTCAGCTGGGGGGCACCATCACATTATAGTGGCTGTTGATTATTTCACGAAATGGGCTGAGGCTATGCCTACAGTAAAATTCGATGGTGAGATAGCCACTCACTTTGTATTCAACCAAATTATTACTCGGTTCAGGATTCCGAAGGAGCTTGTCACTGACCATGGCTCACACTTTCAGAACTGTATGATGGAAGAGTTGGCATCCAAGTTAGGGTAAAAGAAAGAACATTCATCATCTTACTACTCCCAAGCGAATGGACAGGTAAAGGTAGTGAATAAATCACTCAAATCCATTCTCCAATGAACCATCGCACAAAGAAAGAATAATTGGCACATTATGTTATATCCTTCTTTGTAGGCATATCGAACCGCAGTTAAGACTGCCACTGGTTTTTCTCCATATCAGCCTGTACATGGAGTGGAGTTGATATTGCCAGTTGAATGTGAAATTCCTTCATTGAAGCTAGTTGTGGAACTCTTACCGGACATTTCCCCATTGGAGGAGCGTTTGGTTCACCTTGAGCAACTTAATGAGTAGCGTCGAGATGCCTTGGTGGCTCTAGAAGTCAATAAACATTGCGTTAAGGTCTAGTACGATAAGTCTGTCCGTCCAAGGGCATTTAGTGAAGGTGATTTGGTCCTTTTGTGGGATTAACCGAAAGAACCCTTGGGGGTAGGGAATTTAATCCTATGTGGTGAGATCCTTACGTGGTCAAGCATGTGTTAGAGAAGGGTGCATGTGAGTTAGTGGATTATGAAGGAATAGCTTTGGCAGAGCCTAGAAATGGGTTCTATCTCAAAAAATACTATGCATGATATTTAGCCAAGGCTGCTTGTTGTATATTATTGTACAACTTTGCATAGTTAGGTATTTTTCTTATCGTGATCGGGTTTGTGATTAGTTTCCGTTTCTTTTGGCAGATGTCAATGGAATATTCCACCTACATAGGATTTGCGGATGGTGCAAGCTATCACACTCAACACTCAGCCTCTACTGCTTGGGTGATTTATACTCCTATGGGCGTTACTATCTTCAGGAGGTGTATGTCTATGGCCATATTCCAACAATGTTGCTAAATATAGCTCCATTATTGAGCTTCTACGAGATGCCATTCTACACGGCGTTCTATCTCTTGAGGTATGTCTTGATTCGGAGTTAGTAGTGTCACAGCTCAATGGTTTGTACCATGTTATAGATCCGACGTTATTGAGAAGGTTCTTGCGTGTGAGATTGTTAGAATGGGAATTTGACGATATAACATATATACACATTCCAAGAAATAATAATCAAGTTGTTGAATCATATGCAAACTATGTGTTAGATTGGCATTTGTTTCATTCACAATAAATTAATCACAAACACAATTTTTACACATGTAAATAAATAAATCGATCACCATAAAACTTTTTATATATACATAAAAAATGCGGTAATACATAGTGTCATGATAAAAAATTGGGGCTTTTAAGCCACCATCATATAATACACGGTCATACAAAATGTATACACTCCCAAGTGTCTAATACTGTGGAGGAGGAGGAGGGTTGTGATCATGGAATGTCACTACAGCTCTAGCTAGTTGTCAAAATAAGCGCACCCATGCACGTGGTACACCCACCACCTGCCGCTGCATGGCCTTAGGCAAGTCCTCGACTTGCACCATGGGAACTCTATGAGTCAGTCTCACAAAGTTGGTATGAATTCTCTGGAGCATTTGCTCCGCATCCATACCCGTGATTTCATCTCCTCTTCCCCTCCGTCTATGATGAGGGAAGCCCTCTGGCCACCGTGGTCCCACATCTGCACACAAATGGTAGATGTCACTATGTATTGTTGCGCAAAAACATGTCTTTTTTATTCCACATAGTCAAGAAAATACAAAAAAATTAAATAACTCAAAAAATTTAAAAAGAGTAAGGGTCGAGATTCGTTACCTATATCCCCATATGTCGATCCTGGTGGTAGTGGCATGTTCGGGTCCCCTCGAAAATCTATCCCTGCATAGGGGTAGTCATCGATGGAAACTATCTGTCATCACCACCATGGAAAGAAGTCAGCTAGATATGGGTTGGTCACCCTACCACACCCTAGTCTGCACATAGCATATTCCCAACACTATTGGGATGGATCTTGAACCCCGTGGAGAGGAACGTCCACTCTAGGGTTCAATCCTGGAACATGCTCGAAGAAAAACATGCTCAAAATACTGCTAAACCCGAAGTTCCACACCCTGTCTGCCTTACACTCACTGAGCTGATGTTTCATGTTGCTCAGTAGTGTAGTACTCCAGTCGTAAATAGTGGGTCTCATGCACTCCACTGCATAGAACATCAGAGGTCGCGAGCCCTGGTGGAGTGATGCTAAGCTGGCTATCCTGCCCAGTGTCAATAATATGGCCTTTAGGCCCAGCACTATATAGCATTGTTAGGGACTTGATGCCCCACCTTCTCGATGTTTGGATAACAGTACACTGCAATGTACTCGTCGATAGTCAAGCCACCCCCTGGCCCACCACGGGAACGAAGGTTCACCACCTCCCCTCGTCTAGAAAGCCCTATGATAAAGTATATGTCCTCCACCTATATGGTGAGGGACATCCCATCTAGATGAAAGGACTCCGATTCTGGATCCCAATAGTCTACCAACATCTGTAGCAGTCTTGGTTTGGCCCTCAAACCACCAAGACACCAAAACTTGTAGAGTCCGCATGCATGTAAAGCTTGTTGAGCCATTAAGTCGGCCCTTACCACTTCCTCTACTTCACCATGCTCACGATCTCTCCACTCTAGCACCATCCAGAAAAAGAAATTGCAAATTTTCCCATTAGTTCATTGAAAAAACCATATGCGCGGCCTCATATGCGACTGTTTTGAAAACAACCGCGTATGTAAGCAGGTTTGAGGCCCTTTTCCGCGTATATCCAGCCCTATACGCGGAAAAAGCCTTGATTTCCGTGTGGGATGCAGCGCTCATTTTGGGATGGCCTAAAAAACTTATTTGACCGTGAAAATTCATAAAAATTATATCAAAATGCAAGAGGAGAGCATGAGTAAATACCTGGAAGAAACGGTTGTGAATTCTGCCGGCTGGATCTCCTGGAATTTGCTGTTGAAAATCAGAGTTCAAACGGGTAAAAGTTTCAAATGATTTATATTTTTTACTATTTATAGAAAAATTTTCAAATATTTGAAAATTTTTACCCCCTTTCCTATAGTTTCGACATTTTCTAACCATTTTGGACCGTTTTTGACATAATTTGTGATGTAGAAGACCCTTTTCAGTGCCGTTTCAGCAATTGGATTGACCCGTTTGTGCCGATCTCAGGTATTATGTCTAAACTTGCATATATGTTAGGTTTCACCACTATTTTCATTTTTCATGACCTTATGACCATATCACCATGACCTTAGGTACGAACCCACTCTATTATGTCATGGAACCTTTGTGTTGCTTTAGAAGTGGCATGATATGAGTGGTAAAGCTTCACCTTACATGGGTACCCTAGTTAGCGCCTTATTTGCATTTGGTTCCCATGCCGATGTTTTCTCCTTTAGGGTGTGGGAGTCTGTTGTATAGTATTGCCATGACATTTTGCAAGAGCCTCATACTCCTCTTGATCTTTTGCTGGCCTATTTCCCTCAGGACTCCCTCATGTCAAGTTGTGAATGCATTATCATGATCTTTTTCCTGCCTTATTGAGATTTATGTCGGCTCCCCTGAAATTTTGTTTCAGCCATATAGCCCGAGCTTGTCTCATGTCTAGCCATACAGAGCCATTTTTTATATCTTTCGCAGCTTGATGTCCCTTTTTACCTGGAGGGGATTTTCCCCTGAGTGTCGATATCCTACACATGTATCCTTGCATTGAGAATAGGTATGCTCCACTGCTTGGAACTAGTTTGTTTGCCCTTATGACACTCGTCTCCTCCTAGTTTGTAACTTTAAAGCTATTTTATTCTTTTTTCAAGCTTTTCAAATAACTAAAAAAGTCCAAAAAATAAAAATAAAAAAACCAAAAAGCCAAACAAGGAAAGATGTTATCTGTGACAACTGTCGAGTCGTGTCACCTTCGAACAGAGAACTGTATATCACATCCATTGGTTGGGTTATAGTTTGACTTTAGGAGCTGTGCTCGTTTCTCTGAGTTTATCTCCACCGACTGGTTAAGCTTCCAGTCCCTATGGAGCCTTTGTTGATGCCTCCTATGTCACAGAGATGTCCCAGTTTGTATATTGAGTCTATGCTGCCTTCATTCAGTCACCATACACCATTATTCTCTTGTTTGAAGGAAGTCGAAACATGAGTCAGCCATTCCTCAGTTATCTTGACTTTGCATGTCGGCCATTCTTGATACAGTTACTGGTTCGTGCACCTTATTACCGAGTCCTTCCACATTATACAGCTTTGCTGAGTACCTCGTGTTGGATGATGGGGGATGCCTTAATGCCCTCCTTCCAGCGGATTTCATCCCATCAACTTTAGATCATTTATTCTGGGATTGGAGTATAGAGTCCTTTTGAGTGCCTTGAGACTTGCAGTCATCAGTGGCAGGTTCTCTCACCATCGAAAGTTCTTGGGAATAAATCAATGTCCCCTGATTGATGGATCCTCTCAAGTGTTCGACCTCAACACATTTATTCACACTTGTTAGTTTGCACTATAGTACCTTGATTCCCATTTTCATTATCGGTGGGTGATCTCGTGTCTATTAATGGTATACATTAATGACCGGTAATCAGACGATGGACTACTATGTTCGACCTCGACACCTCTATTCGCATCGTAGGACATATACTAGTAGCGGTTTGTGTAGAAGACTTTCCAGACTGGTGGTATCTCTTATGTGCTACCTCCTTGATCGTGCCAGTGTTCATGAGATTTCAGCTCTCGTGACTTGATTCCAGTATATGTCAGACATTTCCAGCCATTATGGAGATCATGGTCCTATGTATATCTTCATCATGGAGATTTTGATCTATGTATATTGTACGTGGCGATGACCACACATGTGATATCATGTATCATGCCTATTCATGGCCATTGTACTCTTATGTATCTGGGACTGCTATATGTACTTGCAGTTATATGTAGAGTTATATTATTGTACTATGCCGATTGGGTGGCTGGTATTCCATTTGGGATCCTTCATCACTCCACTTCTGGGATGGAATTATACTGTATTTCGGCCATTGTATGACCCCTCTAACCTCACACATTAGGGGGCATCTGTTATAGCTGATTTCACCACTCTAGGTGAATCACGCTTTGTATGGCCTTCCCTGTCCCACTGTAGACTCCTTAGACCCCATGGACCATTTTTTGTGCTTTGATGTTTCCTTGATCATCCCTAAAAACATATGAAAAATGATACATGTGACTTTTAAACCTATAAGCGCATATATACGTGGGTTTGACCACTAAAACTGCGTACATCGGGATGTGTGCATAATCCAAATCCTTTTGGAGTTTTCCTTGATATGGATCTGACTCATTTGACTCCTGGCCTTCCCTATGCCTTGAGATCGCTCAGATTCGACCTTTCATTACCCATTTGAAAATCTATATAAGGAACCCCTTGGTACATTGAAGGCAAGAAGAGAGAATTGAGAGCAAAGAAACTATAGTCCATTGTTGCCGGAACTTATGCTTGAGTCTGCATCCCTTTTGTCCTTTGGAGCACTAGTGTGTTCTTTCCAAGATTTCCTTTTTCTTGTGAGCTTGCTATCGAGAGATGGAGGATTGAGGTGGTGGAGGCCCAAGTGGGAGATTCAGTTTCTCCAGTTCGCAGACATGCCGTCAGAGGTTGTATCTTGTAATCTCTGATTTATATTAATAGAAATATCTTTTCCTGTCCAATAATGTGTATTTGAATGAATATTTTATCCATGTGATTATGTCAAATGCTTGTACATTATTGATTATATATGCTAGAATAGATCTAACACCATGATGTATAGAATGCTTGTATTGTTTACTTGTTGTTGAGGAAGTAATTTATCAATTCAAGCTAAATATTGGAAAGCTCAACGGGGATCTACTTCAACCACCCGGAATAAGGTACGAGGTCTAATCCTTTAGTGTTAGACATTTAATTTCTATTGCATATTGGAAAGGATTTATTTCTGGAGTCAAGCTGTCTGTTGTGGTACCCCAAGCCATAGGAATTTCTCTCTGTAACAGAAAGAAGCAAAAGGACCCTCTTACAATTCATGTTATAGGAGATATGTCTGAATGTATGAGAGGCCAGTCTCGTATTACAAAATATAAAAATCCAAGAACCCCAGTAGGGATTGTAATTATAAACAACACTGCCATAGAAAATACATTAATCTATTTAGGATCTGCTATTAACATGATGAACACCGTAGTTTTAGAATTTTTATAGTTAGGACAACTTCTTCGACCTACTCCCTCCATCCTAGAACTAGTAGACCGTACTATGGTAAAAATTGTTGGGGTCTTGAATGACATTGTTGTATCAGTAGCCTCATGGGAATACCCTGTCGACTTTATGATCATAGAATCAAAGGATCCTTCTAAAGGGAATCCTATTATTTTGGGAAGACCATGGTTAGCTACTGCAAATTCTTTTATAGGATGTAGGGATGGAGAGATGATTATTTCCAATGGGTTGTCCACACAAAGACATATTTTATACCGCCTAGCACAACAAATAACTGAAAATTGATGGTGGTTAAATTGTTCTTTTGGGGATGAATACTTTGATTATCTCTCCATTCCTAGTGATTTCTCCTTGGCACTTTAAGAGCAGACCACTGATAATGTATTAAACCAATTTTTTTCTTCAACAACCTGTACGGATTTTCCTCAGTCTTTTGTTCAATTCGATCAGATTTTTGGAGATGAGTTTCAAGAGAATATGGCTCTCTCAATGTTTACAGAAACAACTTGTGTCTTTACAATTGAAGAGCATAGAGGACCATATACCATACCTTGTGAGGTTGGTCCTGAAAAATTTCTACATGTAAACATAGGATTAAGTGAGAACCAAAAAGCACAGTTGCTTAAAGTTATTAAGAAACAAGTCAGATCATTTGCATGGGAATACACTGATACGAGGGGTATACACCCTGATACTTATATTCACCATATTTATATGGATCCAAACATTTTACCTTTAAGGCAGCCACAAAGGAGGACGAATCCTGCTCTAAAGGATATAGTAAAAGAAGAATTACAAAAACTCCTCACTGCTGGTTTCATTTATCCTATCTCTGATAGTAAATGGGTATCTCCTTTAGTATTATTCACAAAGAAAGTCACAGGGAAATGGAAAATTTGTGTTGATTTTAGAGAGTTAAACAATACTACACTTAAAGACTACTTTCATTTACCTTTTATTGATCAAGTATTAGATACTCTATCAAGTAAATAATATTTTTCCTTTCTTCACAGGTATAGTGGTTACAACTAGATTTTAATAGCACCTGAAGATCAAGACAATACCCCTTTTACATGTCCTTGGGGAACATACGCTTATTGAGTTTTTCCATTTGGCTTATGTAATGCACCTGCCGCTTTCTAGTGAGCAGTCTTAGGCATCTTTTCTGATCTTATACATGACTGTGTAGAGGTATACATGGATGAATTTACGACCTATGCTAATACTTTTCAAGAAGCCCTTGACAACCTCGAGAAGGTCTTGATCCAATATCAAGAAACAAATTTATCCCTTATTCATGAAAAATGTAAAATTTTACTGACAGAAGGTATAGTGTTGGGACAGCATGTTTCCTCCCAAGGAATTAAGGTAGACCCTATGAAGATCGAAGTAATTATTGGTCTTCCCTCTCCTAAAACTCAAAAAGAGGTAAGAAGTTTTCATGGTCATGCAGGCTATTACTGCCGTTTTATTGAAAATTTCACTAAATTAGCTGCACCAATGTTTAAGTTGCTTACAAAGGACATAGAATTCCAGTGGATAGAATCTTGTCAAAATACTTTTGAAATCCTAAAAGCTAAACTATCGGTGGCATCAATACTTAGGGGTCTTGATTGGTCCCTTCCTTTTCACATATCTATTGATGCCTCTGATATGGCTATAGGAGAAGTCCTTGGTCCAAAAGAAGGACAAGCACCTTATGCCATTTATTTTATTAGTAAGAATTTGAATCTTGCTAAACTTAATCATACCGTTACTGAAAAAGAATTCTTGGCAGTACTTTATTCTATTAATAAGTTTCATCATTATATTATGGGTTATGAAGTTTTTGTGCATACCGATCACTCCGCCATCATATTTCTCATGAATAAACCAATTACCAATGGTAGAGTGACCTGATGGCTTCTTTTATTGCAATAATTTAACATTACCATCATTGACCGACCTGGTAAAGAAAATATAGTAGCAGATTTCATTTCTCATATACAACATGAAGACGGTACTAAACTAGTTGACAACACTTTTCCTGACAAGCATCTATTTGTTGTATCTGTTCAAACCCCTTGGTTTGCAGATATTGCCAATTATTTAGCAGCTGGGAAAATACCAAACCATTTGTCCCCACATAAGAAGTGTCACATCATAGTTCAGAGTTCCAATTATTCTTGGGTTGATAACGATCTCTTCTGCACCGGTCCAGATCTTATTATTCGACGATGCATGTGGGAGGACGAAATGACAAAAATCCTCCATGCATGCCATGATGGACCATGTGGAGGACATTTTTCTGATAAGAGGATGACATAAAAAGTCTTAAATTATGGTTATTAATGGCCAAGAATTTTTAAAGATGCTACCAAATATGTCAAATGATGTGATAGTTGTCAAAGAATGGGTAGACCTATGTCATCTGATCAAATGCCTCTACAACCCCAAGTCATGATTGAAACCTTTGAGAAATGGGATCTTGATTTTGTAGGACCAATTTCTCCCATGTCTCGTAAAAATAAATATATCCTGGTTTGTATGGACTATGTCACCAAATGGGTAGAAGCCAAATCTTTGTTTAGGGCCACATAGAAATCAGTGGTGGAATTCATATATGAAGAAATATTCATCTGGTTTGGTGTACCTAGAGAAATTGTCATAGACCAAGGTACTCAATCTACTTCTAAATTAATGAAAGAACTTACTATGAAATATGGTATTTGACACTGCAAGTCTTCACCTTACCACCCTCAGGCTAATGGTCAGGTAGAATCAACTAATAAATTATTAGAAGCCATTTTAACCAAAACCATTCACTTACATCATAAGGATTGGGCATAAATACTCCCTGAGGCTTTATGGGACTATAGGATAACATGGAGAAACACTACCAGACATACCCCCTATGAGTTAGTGTATGGAAAACAAGTCCTTTTACCTATTTACTTTCAAGTTGAAAACTTTTATATGGCAGCACAATTAGGCATGAATTTGGATGAAGCACAGAAACAACGAATATTACAGATTAATGAGTTAGATGAAATTAGACAGGATGCACTCCAAAGAACCATGCTGATACAGAATCAACGAAAGACATGGCATGATAAATTTATTAAACAAAATCAATTTAATACTGGATATTTGGCACTACTATTCGATTCATGGTTTAAAAATTTTAAAGGAAAATTAACTGCCCGTTGGATGGTCCCATACGAAGTAGTTACAGCTTTTGAAAATGGGTCAGTAAAAATTAAAACAATTGATGTCTCAGAAGTTTCCTTTGTAGTAAATGGACATAGACTCAGAATTTATCATCAACTGACATCTAAACATGATTTTATACATAATTTTTTGCAGCAAAATGAAATGGAATTAGTTAGAGGGGAAGTTATTCCTCCTCCTCCTGATCCTTGAAAAATATTTTGGGTTATTATCATTTGTATATATGTAAATATATGCTTGTCTCTTTGAATAAAGAAGATTCATTTCTAATAGGTTGTTTACACAAGACTCTTTTTCTTTTATGTCTTTATGAATAAATTGAATCATCTAACAAGTGGTTTTGCAGTTTGATTAAAAATATTCTATCTCCATAAGCAACTCATGAAGTATTACTCGGACAAGGGAAGTATGTTAAATCCTTATCATGTATCTTAACCTTTCTTGGGGTACTTTTGAAAATTTCAGCTTATAGTAAAAATTAAAAATTTATAATCGTTTGTATATCATACTTAACCGACTCTTCTATGATTCATATGGTTTTTGGTATTTTGATTCAAACATGTATGATTCTGATTTACTCTTTTAAACAATTGTTCGATAAGACCCACTTTTCATTATCATATTTTTCACAACCCTATCTCTCACACCTAGATTACTAGTTCATCCTATACTTATTATCAAAACTTGTCTCTCGAGTATTTTGGTGCTAACTTGAATGTAAGTGAAATTTTTGTTTGTGGGGAACATTACTTTTTAGAGAAGAAGGACTATTAGGTTAAAGAGAAACTTTAAGTTATTCTTTTTTGACATAATTTGTGGTGAGGCCATTATAAGATTATTTATAAGTTTATTCTACAAAACTTGAATTATCTGTTTAGCAGGACTTAACATGCTCCAATACCAATCGTCTTCCATATATTTAATATCATTATACAAGGAAAACCCACTGGGGTACTGAACATACCTGCTAGCAGTGGAGAAATATCTGGTAAAAGAGATTTGGTTAATACACCACTATGCACATAATTCGTAAAATAATATTAATATAAAGAAAATTGTTGAATATATATATATGTGTGTGTGTGTGTCATGGCCAATTCTTAATAATGTCATCTGAGAATGGTTGTAAGTTGGACTTTGCCCCGGCTGTCTAATTCTGTATATACCTAGGATGTCACTATCCTAGAAATGGGACCCATAGCTGTAAATATCACACACTACGGGATACACTTAAAATATTTTATGATGACAGGATATATTTAGAATGAGGCATGGATGGCTAAGTTTTTCCTATGGTATTCATTTAACTATATTATTCTCATTCAAGTGGTATTTCTAAGCACTGTTCTATTTTTCATGAATATACATCTCTGAATCATTTCCATTTACTAATTAGTTAGTTTTTCATATTTTCTTTACATAATAATCAACAGCATGATATAACTCTTTTATTTTTATTTTTCTGGAACAATCAATTCTTCTCTCTTCTATGGCTTGAGGACACGCCATATCTTTGGTTTGGGGGAAGATGGAAGATGGATTTGGAAAAATTAGATTGTTTTCCCTTTTTATGATCAATCTATTTATCTCTGACAAATGATAAGTGTTTTTTAGGATAATATAAGCATTGGAATTTGATTATAGCATGAAGCATATCGTTACAGTTAAATCAATATGAAGAACCAAAAGAAGGTATAATGAAATACCAAATGACGATTTGAATAAAACATTTGAATATTTTCGTATTTATAATTAAAATTTGCTAACCATTTTTTTTTTTTGCAAATAATTTTTATCTTCATATGGATGCTTAGAAATTTTTCTTATCATTTTATTATTTGACAATTCTATCCTTTTACCCAATCATGCATATAAACTATTAATTGACTAACTCTCTTGATTATAAATGTGATTTATACTTTTCATGTCATATGTTCAACCTACCCAAAGTTTTACTTTGGACATGGTTGAATTAATTTTAAAGCTTATGAATTTATTTACTTATGTATATGCTCGTTGCTGGCTTACATTTCAAAATTTGCAATGACAATGTGATCTGTTATCTTTCTTTTTGCTCAGTGGGACCTGGCATTTCTTCGGTTTGGGGGAATGTTGATCCTAGAATTGATATCATTTTTGGCAATTAAATTACTTATTTAAACATATGTTTTATTATCTTTCTGTATATTTTATGCCACGCAGATCACTATTCAGCTCAGGTATGTATGAATTTAAGGTTTATATGAAATCATTTTATTATTATCATTTTTATGGTTTTATTAATTAAAAATGACATTATTAAATTGAATTTGATGTATTAATTGATTTATATAATTATTTCCATATTTTATAATCTGTTTGGGACAAATTAATAACAAAAACGCATTCATCCTGCCTTGCGCACATCACGTCCAGCTCAACGTCTAGCTTGTCATCCAGCCCATTGTGTGAAACTCGTTATTAGCCTGCCATATGTTGAAATGTGTTGCTGTAGACAGTAATCCTTAAGTGTTCCAGCAAACAGACACTTTGTTCGCCCTAGATCGACGCTCAACATATCCAGCTCACGGCCCAGCCTTCCATTCATCTCTCCGTCCAGATTACCCATCAAACTGCGCGCTGCTGAGAAGTTATTTCAGGCATTTAAACATGAAAAAACCTGCAAAAAACTTGTTTTCCATGCGTTTGGGTGATGAAGCTCATGTTATAGATGATCCTCTAGCCTATAGTTTCCTTTGCTTTCCACCACATCAAAAATCCACACGTTAGATTGATGCATTTAACCTGGGCTCTAGAAGATTCGCCAATTCGCTCCTCTCTGTTCGCCACTAGCCTACCTGATGCACTAAAGAAGGATCCGTGCACCACATATGAATATTGTTCACACTAAATAAGGATCTTGTGTGTTCGCTGGCCAGTAAAAAGACCAGAACTGCGCTGAAGAAGGGAGATGCCTGCACGTTGTCCTGTGATCAGTTAAACACCTTTAAGATCGACTAAATTTAGAGAGTAGTCGACCACTAAAGGTTCAACTTGCCCATATCTGTAAATTATTATACATAGCAGCTTCTGTATGAGAGCTCAGTTAGCAAGAAAGTTAGTCAATCAGTTAGCTAGAGAGCGAGAGAAGAGTTCCTGCTATGATTTTCTCTTAAACACTATATTTCTATTCCATCATCTGAATAAAGAGTTGTATGTGTTGTTGTTGAAGATTGTGTTTGAGTAGAAGTTAGGAAGGCACCACCCCTGATTGCTGAGAGGTCCCCTCATCAACCAGAGGTTTCTTTTCTTGTTTATTTCTTTCTTTATTTTCTATTTTAGCTAGTTTAATTTACAGTTTATTTTATCAGGTTTATTTTTCCTGTAATGCATTTTTATTTCCAGAATTAAGTAACTAAATTGCGCGCATAGTTTTCTTTTGAATTTTCTTTCAGTCATTTCATTTCTAATTTATTGTTTAGTTTATGCAATTTAATTTCAGTTTGTTTATTAATATGCAATGGTTTCTTTATGTTTATGATTATGAATTTGTTTAAGTCTACTTCGTTGTTCAATTTTCTTAATAAGTAGGTTTATTTCTTGCCTTTATGCATTAGGTTTACATCTGCATGAATTCAGCTGAAGATTCAATCATTTAGGTTAGTTTTTATCATTTTAACTATGTAGAATGCCATTCAAATAGCCTGTTCAGTCTGTTATTCAGCCAACCCTTTCAGACCCACAATTCAGTCTGTCATTCAACCCTTAGTTTCGTTTTTAGTGTTTTTAATGAGTTTTGAGATTGTTTTCAGTTCTGTTTTGTTAATGTCTGAATTATGTTTTGACTGTAATAGTTAGATAATAATTTTATGTAACATTGGAATTAAAATTAGAGTGTTTTAGGTTATGTATTGAAGTTTTATTATTTTCTTTGCCCTTTTTCACCTTGAATATGTGTTAAGTTGTCTTGTGTTTTGTTTCTTGAATTTATTTCTGATTTCATTTATGTTGTATTGTTTTGTGTTTATAACTTTTGGATTGATTTATACATTCGCATGTAAGTGTAGTGTTATATGTGTTTTTCTTAGTATGTTTTTAGGTTGTTTCTTTTATATTGTGTTATTGTCGAAAGAACTTGTACGACATAACCTAAAGATATTTTATTTATTAATTTTTGTACTTGCTTATAAGTTAAGTTCTCCTTGCACCCTAGTTTCCCATTCGAATGGTTAGTTGTTGATTGTATCTTTTTTCAGTTTAAAATTGTGAAATAAATTATCAATAGTTTAGTTTATTATTCTGTCTCAGTTTAGTTATCTTAGTAATTGCATTCTTAGGAGTTTCGACTCAGTTTTTCATTTTGAAAGAACTTTCGATCTTTTGTTTGTTAAAATATTTACACGACACCCTCTACCTTGGCATATATTTTGTGTCAACTCAAGCCTACCAGCCCCGGTCGATAATTAAAGATTAGGTGAATTAATTTAGACATTATAACACCCAACACTAACAGTGAAGAATATAACAATAGAGAAGTTAACCCACATACAGCCTGGGTTCCTCCTTTTATAGACTCTTTTACAGACTCATTACATAATATTTACCTATCTATTTCTCATATGACTTCCTATACTTAGCCAACAAGATGTCTTTCTGTTGCAGCTGCAACAATTTCCCAAAATTCTAAAAATTTCAGGACCCTCCTTTTATCTTGTTTTGCTCAGCTTGTTTGAGTTTGCTTGATTTTGTTGTTGTGTTGTGTAAGGAATATCTTTATGCAAATGTTGTTAATGTTGTCTATGGCTTACTTTGATTTCTTAGCAAACCATTGGAAGTTTTCGAGACTATGGATCGAAAATGAAGTTAACTACGCGCTCGCCATTGCGAAAATGCAGTTGAGAGATGGTCCAATCCAAGGTTTACTGGCCTCCAATGTGATTTATTTGTTTTTTCTTTTTATCGATGGATTTATTGGAATACTGTCAGAACGTTTTGTCTCTACAGTTTCCACCATCGTGAATAGTGTATTGTGAGCCCCCCGATGGTTGTATTAACCTCTTCCGATCCCCGCCATTTTGATTCGCAGATCCTTATTTTTTTAACTTCCACCGTTGCAACTCTAAAAGGGACTATTATTCCGATTGAGTTTGATTTATGTTTGTCGCTTGGCCGATATTTTTTGCTTAAGTCTTATTTGTTTTACCTCTGATTTTGACTGGTCTACAGAACTCAGTGTCTTTACGGTTTCCACTGTTGCGGCGCTTCAACCAACTATTGGTCCGAGGTCTTAGTCTGGTGAACTCTGATGCGGAGTGTTTATTTATTTCTCTTGTCGATGCTTCGTTTGACACTATAGATCTTGTAGTCATTTCACCGCCCACCGTTGCGAAGAAGCAGCTGACATGATCGCCGATTCCCTAGTCATTTTGCCGCCCAATGGTCATGTTTTTCCAGTCGATTGTTTGTTTACCGGGATGTATATATTGGGGGATTGGGGTTTATTATTTTCTATTTTTTTTCTACGAATTGCCTGCGCTATCATTGTCATTTCAAGCAGGACACTATACTCACTGTCAGTACCCCGTTCCTAGGTGGCACCGTCATGGAAGTTTGCGGATTTTTCTCGCCAATCGCACAGCACATTGCCAGGTAAGCCTTTATTCCTATTCTACCTTTTCCGTTCGAATGGTTGAATTGAGGTTGTCTCCCTTGGTTAGTCCCCACCTCTGCGGTTAATGAATACCTAGGTTTACATTTTTTAGTGCTTATATTGTTCGTGTAGATGGTATGGCTATTCAGTGTGAGCATTTTTTGTTGTTGAATGATTATATTCGCTGCCATTATGATCGTGTGAACCACACCTAGCCGTTTGGGAAATCGGTGCAGATGAGCGTTACGCTTTCTGCACCAGTTTCCCCCAGTCTGTGTATGGCCATCCAAGGAGGGTAGTTCCCTATTAGTTTGTGGAGGAGGGCGTTTTCTTGTTTATTTCAGAGTATTGGGGTTTTTGTTTCCCAGTATTTGATTCACGGTTTTGAGATGCTCCTCACTTCGAATGAGAGTGGGAACATGCATTTTGTGGAATCATAGTGCTGAAGGTGTAGTTGAGACTGTTTTCCTCGACGGGGGGAATTTTCTTCATTTTAGCAGGGTCGTGATGTTATGAGTCGATTATGCATTATTTTGTAGTCATGGGCAGGTTTTAGTTATTTTTGCAGATTCATTTTTTTGCAGGAATACTTGGTAGTTAAATGTTGTGTTTTTATTTTTCATAGCTTCAATCATGACTAGCCTAAACAAGGTAAATTATCATGTAGTTTGTCTCCATTCTTTGAATATTTATTAGAAATGGCTCAACAGGACCTAAAGGATTTTGTGTATGACAGGGAATTCCTTCCGAATACGAGATGTCTAAAAGGCAGAAGAAGAAGGCCCCTATAGTGGAGGAGGAACCCGATATTGAGATTGTCACCAAGGTTGAATACACTTACGAAGACACCAGATGCATAGTTGGTGTGGAATATGAATATAAATGGCAGGAAATCTACAGACTAATAACACATCGGGAGGTACCTGACACAGGTTTTGAGGAAGAAACTATATATGCAAATATAGAGAGATCTGCTTTGATGAGAGTTGCTACCAGAGCTGAGCTTTTCCCGTGCTCAGAGGTGATTGGATGGATTCTTCCCAGGGAAGATGTAACCACCATGATTTTGGCCAATGTTGACAAACAGGGTTATGCTGCTTATATCCCTAGTTACGTATCACTAGCCTACCACTTACCGGAGGACTAGGTATACTTGACTGAAGACTCATTAAAGAAATTTAATCTGGACCTAGTCGAGACTTTGAAAAGAATGCTGGTACCTGGCAAGAGTTTCAAAACCAAGCCATCAGGAGAATATGACACTACCACCCTAAGGACCCCTTACAGGTTCATTACCTTAATGTTGAACAAGATTTTTGGGAGAGCCCACGGTAAAATATTTAAGTTGGGTTGGGTTCCTATCATCTTCTATGTTGCAACCCAAGGAACCGTGTTCAACTGGGTGAACATTGTATCAAACAGCATCTCGGTCTACATTGCTTTAGCATTGGGAGGGGTATCCCAGAAGAAATCAGAGTTCTACATGAACTCTATGCTAATTGATTGCATACTATGCAACCAACCCTTCCCAAACCTAAGGTGTATTTGGGGCTGAGAGAGAACACTAGTCTACTCACCCTACAAGCCACTGTGGGCACATAAGTACCATAGTAACTATAGAGAAGTGTGTGAACACTTCATTATGACGTTATCTACATTGATTTTCTCAAAAGAATGCAACTGCATGTCGGAGGAAGCATTACAGGTTATTGAAGAATATGCAGATTACTACTTAACGGAGGATGGACTATATATTAGGATGTATGGATGCTCCAGAGCACCTTCACTACTGCCAAAATATGCCACTGATTATGTGGTACACAAGGAGGTAGTTAGGTAGGTATTCTTAGATGGAATAGGGAGTTTTTTATTTGAACATAAGAAGGAAACTTATCCTCCCTTACCATTCAGGTTGGGAAGCTATAAGTTCACAAGAGCCAAGAAAGCCGATGAATTGGTAGAAGAGTTGGGGAAATTACATTTTGGGGAAATAAATTTCCACACGAATGATTTTCGGAATAAAGTGGAAGAGCACTGCAGGGAAGAAAATGTACATTTTGAGTCCACAAGCCACTGGGATAAAGACAAATCAATTTTATGAAATGCAGAAAACATAACTACATTAAGAAGAAGATTTAAAGAGAAAATCACCACTAAAGGTGGGAAAGGACAAGATGAGCAGAAAAAAGCAGAGGAAGAGGAAGCTATAAAAAGAGATGAATATGCTAGGAGACTAGCATAGGAGGCCAAAAGCTGGCTTAAAAGTGAGGAGGAAGAAAAGAGAAGAGCTGAACAAGAAGCAACTAGAAAGGCAGAAGAAGTTGTTAGGATTGAAGAAGAAAAAAGGAAAAGGAAAATGGATGAGGAACTTAGGAAGCAGGAAGAAGAAAGATTAAAACTGACAAAGAAACAAGCTTCCGATCCTATAGACATTCAGGTTCAGGATGTGGGTAATCCTGATGTTCAAGATCCTGAGGCAGCTGCTAGCAGCACATTAGGATGGGTTGTTGTTCCTACCCTGAGACTAATCCCTTTCGAGCAAAAGAAAGGGGAAGAGGTTTTGGACTTCAACACTATTTTTTATGACATGGAAACAAAAATAATTGTGAAGAGGACCGAGAGGAAGGTCGAGACTATGGGGCATTCGAGTAAAATGATAAATGATGCAACCGTGGTGTATGGGATAGACAATGACCCAAGATTCATTATCAGAGCTGGATTAGCGTTAATCCATGCTTCTGAGGACAATGTGGATCAGATAATGACTGATCTTAAACAGTCAAAGAAATCTGTTGCCCAACTAAAAGATACCCTAAGAAGGGAGAGAGAGGAAAGTAGTAGATTGAAAAAAAGTTTGAAGACATGGAACATGAAATAAAATCTTCAAAAGCAGAGCTCCAGTTCCTCCAAGTAGAGAAGAGATATCTGGAGGTTGCCCAAGAAATTCTAGAAAAGCTATAGTAGGAATTTCTGGGGCTAAGGACTGAAAAGGATGAGTTGAAAATGATATGTGAAAGCCTTCATACAGAAAAGGATCAGTTGTTTAGTAAGATAGGGGAGCTGGAGTTACAGAAAGCTACCTTGGAGGAGTCAGAGAGGCAATCTTAGGTGCAGATAGCAGAGCTTAAATAACAAGATACTTCATTAGTAGCAGCTCTAGAAGAATCCAGAGAACAACAAGCTAACCTTCAGCCTTTCAAGGAGCATGTTTTAGCACAAAGGAGCAAGATGCACCAGCTGCAAGTATCCATAGAAGAAGAGAGGTGCAAGATATTGCAGGTAGACAATAGACTGGAAGAAATTTTGGAAACTTCTTCATATTTTGTGGATAGATTGCATGACATTTTATAAGTCCTGACGGGAAGAATGGAAAGATTAGAGGCCAATGAGGAAACCCCTACGGACCTGTCGACAAAATATCAACAAGGCATGAGACAAGACTATGATTTATTGGAGTTTTCCATAAACACAGCCGAAGAATTAAAGAAGGCTGTAAAGAAGAAAAAGGGGGCTTGTACAGAGTTCTGTAGGACGATTTTGATTACTTAGAATCGTTTCCAGGTTGCTGCTGAACAGAGGATGGGCACCTTTCCAGAACACAACCTGTTTTTGGAGATGCTGAAAAGTAGATATCAGGAAGATGAACAAAGGACTCAGCACATCAAAGCCATAGATGAGCAGACCCTGAGAAATGAAGTAGCTCATTCCACGGTTAGTGTACAGTTGCTAGAGGATCAACTTCGCCTAAGCTCAGCCGGGATCGAAGTAATAAGAAATCATGCCGCTAAATTTGAAATCAATATTTGTTTTTTAGAACCTTCTGAGTTCAAAAAAGTTGCCTCAGAAGCTTCAACATGGAAGAAGTTCTTGAACAGTCAAGCAGGGCCCTCCTCATAAGTGATTTATTTGTTTATTTTTATTGTAATATATTGTAAATTATATAAGCACTTAATGTAAGAAAGTGTGGGAGGTGAAGCGTTGAGGAAGCCCAAGAGTCATTTGTGGGCAGCCCAACAGTTTTTCTTTTGTATAAATATAGAAGAATTAGATAAGAGAGGGGATTTTTCCCAGAGAAACTTGTGAACTACTTGTTGTAAGAGGAACTACTTCGTTTTGCAATAATAAAATTACAATTTTTCCTGTTGGAGAAAGTGTTGTGTGGAATGTTCAAATGTGATGAAATGAACAATGTTGAAGGGGAACTATTTTGTTTTCAGTTGTGTTTCATTAACTGTGAGAGCATTCTAACTTTATAAACCTATGTTCTTATTTTAATGTTCTCTGGTTTATTCTGTGATAATTCCACTATGAGTAATGAATGTTTTAACAGATGATGAGCTAGCTTGTTGTGCATATCTTTATTCATGTTTATGTGTTTTGATTCTAAGAACAACTATCTATGATTTATGTTAACATATGAAAAGTATTACGTTACTCATGAATTAATAATCTTGCTCCCTAAGGATAGCTTAGTTAGTATTGTTTTCAGTTGTGTGTGATTTAGATGCGAGAGAGTCTAAGACGAGAGGTAAGAACCTGCGCATCACATTGTGACCACTCCTCACATTATTCATCAATATGCATCTTAGATAGGAACTTACATATCATACTTAAAGTCAAAATACAAAAATATACATGGTGGACTGGGTCGCAACCGGTAAAACCCTTTGTTTTTGTTACTTGACCTACGGTAGCCGGACCGCAAACCGAACGGATTCCCTACACCAAACAGTCACGGGATAGTTGGGAACGTTGACTGGGGAGAATCCATTGCTATTGTTTCCTACAAATTTACAAGCCTCAATAGTTTCTGGTGCTAGAAGGAGGGCCACCAGTGCATGGCTGGCTGGGGAAATCCATTTCCTCGAAGTTACTCCACCAGTGATAGTTTTGAAAGCAGTTTATTTCCTAATCCAAATACTGAAGAAAATAGAGAACATTTGTTTTCTATGGACAACCAAGTAGTAAATGATATGAGAAGACACACACGGGCCTATGTAAAGAGTATTGGAGGATTACCCATTATCCCTGATTTACGCTGAAGAGAGTACAAGAAGAAAGATCATCCCATCTTGGAAGATTCAGTGTTGGTTGGATATTTGGAAGAGTTAGTAGAAGTAGCTTTACAGGAAGTTGTTTAGCCTTTGAATCAAGTAGGCCCAAACACACCTTGTTGTTCTCCTATGCATATTCCTATTCCTTCACCTCCTCACTCTCCACCTAGACTCATGGCAGGTGTAAATTCGAATCAGCCACTTAACCCAACAAATCCACCACCTACTTGGAAAGCCAGATCACCCCTAAACTTAACACCTCCGTTGCATGAATTACCTCACGCTTTTGAGAAGATGCTTCCTAAGTTTGATCCAAATGAGAAGGTTGTAGTAGATGACCATTTTCAAAGTTTCTATTTGGCAATAGAAGGATTAAGGGCTGGGGAACATGAGGATGTAGTTTGTAGACATTTTCCCCACACCCTTAAGGGAGCAGCAACATCATGGTACTTTGGTTTTCCTACAAAATCTATCCCAAACTGGGATACCTTTGAAAGGATATTCAGAAGTAATTATGTAGCCCAAAAGATGCATGCAACACTTATGAAAGGTTTAGGTGCTTTAAAAAAATAAAGGAAAGAAAAGGTACACAATTTTACTCAAATATTTTCTGCTTACCTTAAGAACTTCTCTGCAACTGATAAAGAAAGATGTTATTTGTGGCAGCTGTCGAATCATGTCACCTTCGAATAGAGCACTATATATCACATCCATTGGTTGGGTTATAGTTTGTCTTTAAGATCTGTACTCATTTATCTGAGTTTATCTCCACCAACTAGTTAAGCTTCCAGTCCCTATGGAGCCTCTGTCGATGCCCCCTGTGTTGCAGAGATGTCCTAGTTTGATATCGAGTCTATGCTACCTTCATTTAGTCACCATATGTCGTTATTCTCTTGTTCGAAGGAAGTTGAATCCTAAGTCAGCCATTCCTCATTTATCTTGACTTTGCATGTCGTCCATTCTCGGTACAGTTACTGGTTCGTGCACCTTATGATCAAGTCCTTCCACATTATACATAGTTGCTGAGTACCTCGTGTTGGATGATGGGGGATTCCTTAATGCCCTCCTTCCAGCGGATTTCATCCCATCGACTTCAGATCATTTGTTCTGGGATTGGAATCTAGAGTCATTTTGATTGCCTTGAGACTTGCAGTCATCAGTGGTAGGTTCTCTCACCATCGAAAATTTTTGGGAATACACCAATGTCCCCTGATCGATGGATCATCTCAAGTGTTCAACCTCAAAACATTTATTCACACTTGTTAGTTTGCACTCTAGTACCTTGATTCCCATTTTCATTATTGGTGGGTGATCTCGCATCTATTAACGGTATACATTAATGACCAGTAATCAGACGATGGACTACTATGTTCGACCTCGACACCTCTATTCGCATAGTAGAACATGTATTCGTAGCGGTTTGTGTAGAAGAATTTCCAGATTGATGGCATCTCTTATATGCTACCTCCTTGATCGTGCTAGTGTTCATGAGATTTCAGCTCTCGTGACTTGATTCTAGTATATGTCAGATATTTCCAGCCACTATGGAGATCTTGATCTGTTATATCTTCAGCCATTATGGAGATCATGGTCCTTTGTATATCTTCATCATGGAGATTTTGATCTATGTATATTGTACGTGGCGATGACCACATATGTGATATCATGTATCATTCCTATTCGTGGCCATTGTACTCTTATGTATCTGGGACTGCTATATGTACTTGCAGTTATATGCAAAGTTGTATTATTGTACTATGCTGATTGGGTGGATGGTCTTACATTTGGGATCCTTCATCACTCCACTTCTGGGATGGAATTATACTGTATTTCGGCCATCGTATGACCCCTCTAACCTCACACATTAGGGGGCATCTGTTATAGCTGATTTCACCACTCTAGGTGAATCACACTTTGTATGGCCTTCCCCTATCCCACTGCAGACTCCTTAGACCCCATGGACCATTTTTTGTGCTTTGATGTTTCCTTGATCATCCCTAAAAACATGTGAAAAATGATACATGTGACTTTTAAACCTAGAATCGTGTATATACGTGGGTTTGACCACTAAAACTGCGTACATCAGGATGTGTGCATAATCCAAAACCTTTTGTAGTTTTCCTTGACATGGATCTGACTCATTTGAATCCTGGCCTTCCCTATGCCTTGAGATCGTTCAGATTCGACCTGTCATTACCCCTTTGAAAGCTATATAAGAAACGCCTTGGTACATTGAAGGAAGGGAAGAGAGAATTGAGAGCAAAGAAACTATAGTCCATTGTTGCCGGAACTTATGCTTGAGTCTGCATCCCTTTGTCCCTTGGAGCACTAGTGTGTTCTTCCTAAGCTTTCCTTTTGCTTGTGAGCTTGCTATTGAGAAATGGAGGATTGAGGTGGTGGAGTGGGGGATTCAGTTTCTCTGATTCGCAGACGTGTCGTCAGAGGTTGTATCTTGTAATCTCTGATTTATATTAAAAGAAATATCTTTTCCTGTCCAATAATGTGTGTTTGAATGAATATTTTATCCATGGGATTATGTCAAATGCTTATAAATTATTGATTATATATGCTAGAATAGATCTAACACTATGATATATAGAATGCTTGTATTGTTTACTTTTTGTTGAGGAAGTAATTTATCAATTCAGGCTGAAGATTGGAAAGCTCAACGGGTATCTACTTCAACCATCAGGAATAAGGTACAAGGTCTTATCCTTTAGTGTTAGACATTTAATTTCTATTGCATATTGGAAAGGATTGATTTCTGGATTCAAGCTGTCTATTGTGGTACCCCAACCCATAGGAATTTCTCTTCGTAACAACATCGTGGTACTTTGGTTTGCCTGCAAAATCTATCTGATACTAGGATACCTTTGAAAGTATATTTAGAAGTAATTATGAAGCCCAAAAGACACATGCAACACTTACGAAAGGTTTAATATCTTTAAAAAAAGAAAGGAAAGAAAAGGTACATAATTTTACTCAAAGATTTTATGCTTACCTTAAGAACTTCTCTGCAACTAATAAGCCCTCTGACAAAGTTTTGATTAAGTATTATACCTCAGCTTTAGGTCCTGATTTGGCTATGTTCACAAAAGCTCCAGTTAATCCTACGTTATCAGATACTTATGAAGAAGCAGAAAGAGTAGAGGATGAAAAGGAAAGTATAGAAGATTATCCTGAGCAGTCTGGAGAAAAAACTTTTGGCAAGAGAGCCTTATTGCTGTCTAAACCTAAAAAGGAGCAATCACATGATTTTGAGGGGATGTTAAAAATGATGCAAAAGCTATCCAATAGAATAATAGATCTAGAGAAAGAAAAGGAGGCTCTGAAAGCATATAAGCCTTATTACAAAAAAAGAGAGGATAACAACCAACCCAAACCTCCTTCATACAGTTCAACATCGATGAATTTAACGAAGGTGGGGATGGATAATTTTCGCACTTTTCACCAACAACCCCATTCTGAAAAGAATTGTCCTCAGTGGATAAATTCAATGACAATTGTGATGAATCAGCTTTTGGATTCTAAATTAGTCGAGGACAGTGATGAAGAGGAAATCGATAGTAAGACCACAGAAAAACAAGAGAATGATACCATGTTTTTATGGGATTGTGTCTCGCTTTTTGATACAAAAAGAAGTACTATGAAACTTGAGAGTATACCAGAAATTCAAATGACAACAAAAGGCCTAGGTTTGGTAAATAAATACAATTCAATGATCTCAAATATTAAGAAGTTACAAGAGAATGTCAAGAAACAACCAAAGAACAATGGTGATGGCAAAGTACCTGAAATCACCATTATCAACCTAGATCCGAAGCAAATCAACAAGCATGTTAAGCCTATGGAAGACCAAGTGGGTGTTAACAAGAAAAATACTAAAATACCTGAAGAACCAGATGAAGAGATACCCGTCGAAAACCAACCTGTGGAGGAAGATGTCGAATCAATTGGGGAAGTAAAGCTAGGTTTAAAACCCCACCTTTCGTTTTGACTTTGGAAATTTTGAACCATAAGCTGCATAATTGTTTGGTAGATTCTGGATCATCATTGAATGTTATGCCACTCACAGTCTGCCAAAAAAAAATTAATGGACAGCCAAAACCTATTGCTTGGGAAGTCACTCAATTAGACATAACTAGTGTCAAAGTAGTTGGGGAAATGTAGAATGTTCTCATTCGTTTATCTACAAATGAAAAGATATGTCAATTTATTGATATTGTGGTAGTAGACATACTAGATGGGTATGGACTTATTTTGAACCGAGACTGGTCCATAAGGTTAAAGGGGTATTTTGCTTCAGATTGGTCACATTTATGGCTGCCTCATAAAGGGGTCCCAAATCGGATCAAAATCTTAAGGGAACCTTACATGAAACACACTATCACCAAGTTGGAAGAAGAAAAGGAATCAACAAATTCTGTTTTGGGGAATTATCTAATGGAGCTTGAACTAAGACATCTAGCATCAGAAGAATTCAGCAATATAACTAATACTCAGCCCGATCTCCTTCAATGTTTACGGGCTGATGGGATTGATTGTAAATTGGTAGACATAGTTTCTGTTTCAAAAATAGCAGAATTAGATAATGGTTAGGTATTTCACATCTGCAATCGATCCTATCCCCTTACTCATAAGTTCATATATTTTTAGGGGTGTGCACAAAACTGACCAGGTAGTGGTTGGTTCTCAAATTTTACTTTGATGCTTGTTTTTGATAACCTTGTACATAAATAATTTGATGCAGCTTTTCATTTTGATTTACCGTTGTTGTTTTTTGTTATTTTGGTTTGTTTTTGAATAAAAGAGGCAAACTTTTGGTTGCATGGAAAGCATCAGGGTTCTCAATTAACTGAAATCTTTGGGATAAGACTATGCATTTTGGTTTGAAATGATAGAATTTCTTCTAGTAAGTCATTTTCCTAAATGGCTATGCACTCATTGAAGTCTTGTTTAACCCCGAAAATAACTCGAAATCAAAAGCTCTGGAATACTGTTTCAAGGATCCATCCATTGCACATCTAAAATGTCCTAAGGGGTAACAACAAAGGACCCATGGAAAGGAAGCAAGGTAAACAGTTTATTATATATAAATGATCCCATGCCATGATTTAAAAAGCCTAGAGGCTATTAAGAGTCAAAACGCCTAAAGAAGCAATACATATCAAAGCAAAGTATAAAAAACGTGAGCACAAATTTTCCAAAAGTTCTTCTTCATCCATGAGTTAAAAAGTAAATACATCTCTCACACAAAAGGACACTATGGATAGAAGAGACTGAATAAAATTCAGAAAGAAAGGCATATGGAGGACTCAAAAGAACAAAAAATTCAAAAGGCACAAAAGTGCAATTGGCATGGGAATGGGGAACAAATGAATATTGTTGTTTACCATATGTTACAATCCTATGGTGTCCAAGCTAGAAACTACCCAAAGACAAAGGTAAAATAAAACTCACCTACTAAGCCTCAAAAGAGTTATCCAGACTTTGAATATTTTGGTGTTCCCATTTCCAAAGAATGGAGTGTCATCAATGATTGAAATGCATGTGTTTTCCATTTTAGGAATACAAGTATCTAGAAGAATTAAACTTATGGGTTTAATGATTAAACAATCTTCTACTGGGAGAAAATTTGATTAAAAAATCTAGGGTTCACCAGGTAGTCACCAATTGTTGCAGCTGCAACAATTTCCCAAAATTCTAAAAATTTCGAGACCCTCCTTTTATCTTGTTTTGCTCAGCTTGTTTAAGTTTGCTTGATTTTGATATTGTTTGTTCAAGGAATATCTTTATGCAAATGTTTTTAATCGTGTCTATGGCTTACTTTGAGTTCTTACCCCGCCATCAGAAGTTGTCGAGAGTATGGATCGGAAATGAAGTTAAATGCGTGCCCACCGTTGCGGAAATGCAGCTGAGAGACGGTCTGATCCAAGGTTTACTGGCCTCCGATGTGCTTTATTTGTTTTTTCTTATTATCGGTGGATTTATTGGAATACCATCAGAAAATGTTGTCTCTATAGTTTTTGTCGTCGCAGATAATGTATTGTGAGCCCCCCGATGGTTGTATTAACCTCTTGCGATCCCCGCTTTTTGATTCGTAGATCCTTAGTTTTTTAACTTCCACCATTGCGGCTCTAGAAGGGACTATTATTCCAATTGAGTTTGATTTATGTTTTACACCTCGTCGATATTTTTTGCTTAAGTCTTGTTTTTTTTACCTCCAATTTTGACTGATCTGCGGAACTCGATGTCTTTACGGTTTTTGTTGTTGCGGCGCTTCAACCAACTATTGGTCCGAGGTCTTAGTCTAGTGAACTCTGATGCAGAGTGTTTATTTATTTCTCTTATCGATGCTTCATTTGACACTATGGATCTCGTAGTCGTTTCACCTCCCACCGTTGCAGAGAAGCAGCTGACATGATCGCCGATCCCCTAGTCATTTTGCTGCTCGATGGTCATGTTTTTCCCGCCGATTGTTTGTTTACTAGGATGTATATATTGGGGGATTGGGTTTTATTATTTTCTATTATTTTTCTACGAATTGCTCGTGCTATCGTTGTCGTTTTGAGTAGGACATTGTACTCGCTGTTGGTACCCCATTCCTAGGTGGCACCGCCATGGAAGTTTGTAGATTTTTCTTGCCAGTCACACAACGCATTGCCAGGTAGGCCTTTATTTCCATTCTACCTTTTTCATTCAAATGGTTGAACTGAGGCTGTCGCCCTTGGTTAGTCCCCACCTCTGTGGTTAATGAATACCTAGGTTTACATTTTTCAGCGCTTATATTGTTTGTGTAGATGGTATGGCTGTCCAGTGTGGGCATTTTTTGTTGCTGAATGATTAGATTCGATCTCGTTATGAGCATGAAAACCACACCTAGATGTTTGGGAAATTGGTGCAGATGAGCATTACGTTGTTTGCACCAGTTTCCCCCAGTCTGTGTATGGCCATCCGGGGAGGGTAGTTCCCTGTTAGTTTGTGGAGGAGGGCATTTTCTTGTTTATTTTAGAGTACCAGGTTTTTGGTTTCCCAGTCTTTGCGTCGTGATTTTGAGATGCTCCTTGCTTTGAACGAGAGTGGGAATATGACATTTTGTGGAATCATAGTGCTGAAGGTGTAGTTGAGACTATTTTCCTTGACGGGGGGAATTTTCTTCATTTTAGCACGGCCGTGATGTTATGAGTTGATTATGAAATATTTTTTAGTCATGGGCAGTTTTTAGTTCTTTTTGCAGATTCATTTTTGTGCAGGAATACTTGGTATTTAAATGTTGTGTGTTTATTTTTCATAGCTTCAATCATGACTAGCCTAAACGAGGTAAATGCTAATGTAGTTTGTCTCCATTCTTTGAATATTTATTATAAATGGCTCAATAGGACCTAAAGGATTTTGTGTATGACAAGGAAGTCCTTCTGAATACGAGATGTCTAAAAGGAAGAAGAAGAAGGACCCTATAGTGGAGGAGGAACCCGATGTTGAGATTGTCACCAAGGTTGAATATACTTACGAAGACACCAGATGCATAGTTGGTGTGGAACCTGAATATAAATGGCGGGAAATATACAGACTAATAACACATTAGGAGCAACCTGACATAGGTTTTGAGGAAGAAACTATATATGCAAATATAGAGAGATCTTCTTTGATGAGAGTTGCTACCAGAGTTGAGCTTTTCCCATGCTCAGAGGTGATTGGATGGATTCTACCTAGGGCAGATGTAACCACCATGATTTTGGCCAACATTGAAAAATAGGGTTATGCTGCTTATAGCACTAGTTATGTATCACTAGCCTACCGCTTACCGGAGGCCCAAGTATACTTGACTGAAGACTGGTTAAAGAAAATTAATCTAGACCTAGTTGATACTTTGAAAATAATGTTGGTACTTGGAAAGAGTTTCAGAACTAGGCCATTAGGGGAATATGACACTGCCACCCTAAGGAACCCTTATAGGATCATTTCCTTAATGTTGAACAGGATTTTCGGGAGAGCCCACAATAAAAGATTTAAGTTGGGTTGGGTTCCTATCATCTTCTATGTTGTAACCCAAGGAACCATGTTCAACTGGGTGAACATTGTATCAAACAGCCTCTCATCCTACATTGCTTCAGCATTGGGAGGGGTGTCCCAGAAGAAATCAGAGTTCTACATGAGCTCTATAATGATTAATTGCATACTATGCAACCAACCCTTCCCAAAACTGAGGTGTATTTGGGACCGAGAGAGAACACCAGTCTACTCAGCCTACAAGCCACTGTGGGCACATAAGTACCACAGTCACTATAGAGAAGTGTGTGAACAATTCATTATGCATTGATTTTCTCAAAATAATGGAACTGCATGTTGGAGGAAGCATTGCAGGTTATTGAAGAATATGTGGATTACTACTTAATGGAGGATGGACTATATATCAAAATGTATGGATGCTCTAGAGGCAGGTCTTCTTAGATGGCATAGGGAGTTTTTTATTTGAACATAAGAAGGAAACTTATCCTCCCTTACCATTCAGGTTGGGAAGCTATAAGTTCACAAGAGTCAAGAAAGCCGATGAACTTGTAGAAGAGTTGGGGAAATTCCATTTTGGGGAAATAAATTTCCACATGAATGATTCCCGGAATAAAGTGGCAGAACACTGCAAGGAAGAAAATGTACATTTTGAGTACACAAGCCACTGGGATAAAGACAAATCAATTTTCCGAAATGAAGAAAACATAACTACATTAAGAAGAAGATTTAAAAAGAAAATCACCACTAAAGGCGGAAAAGGACAAGATGAGCAGAAAAAAGCAGAGGAGGAGGAAGCTAGAAAAAGAGATGAAGATGGTAGGAGATTAGCACAGGAGGCTGAAAGCTAGCTTAAAACTGAGGAGGAAGAAAAGAGAAGAGCTGAACAAGAAGCAACTAGAAAGGTAGAAGAAGCTGTCAGGATTGAAGAAGAAGAAAGGAAAAGGAAAATGGATGAGGAACTTAGGAAGCAGGAAGCAGAAAGATTAAAACTGACAAAGCAACAAGCTTCTGATCCTGTAGACATTCAGTTTCAGGATGTGGGTAATCCTGATGTTCAATATCCTGAGGCAGCTGCTAGCAACACATCAGGACGGGTTTTTGTTCCTACCCTAAGACTAATCCCTTTCGAGCAGAAGAAAGGGGAAACAAAAAAGAATTATGATAGGGAAACAAAAAGAATTGTGAAGAGGACTGAAAAGAAGGTAGAGACTAGGGGGCAGTCGGGTAAAATGATAAATGATACAACCGTGGTGTATGGGATAGACAAAGACCCAAGATTCACTATCAGAGCTGGAGCAACGTTGATCCATGCTTCTGAGGACAATGTGGATTGGATAATGACTGATCTTGAACAATCAAAGAAATCTACTGCCCAACTAAAAGATACCCTAAGAAGGGAGAGAGAGGAAAGTAGTATATTGAAAAGAAAGTTTGAAGACATGCAACATGAAATAAAGTCTTCAAAAGCAGAGCTCCAGTTCCTCCAAGTAGAGAAGAGATCTCTGGAGGTTGCCCAGGAAAGTCTGGAAAAAATGCAGCAGGAATGTCAAGGCCTAAGGACTGAAAAGGATGAGTTGAAAATGATATGTGAAAGCCTTCATACAAAAAAGGATCAGTTTCTCAGTAAAATAGGGGAGATGGAGTTATAGAAATCTTCCTTGGAGGATTCAGAGAGGAAATCTCAGGTGCTGACAGCAGAGCTTAAAGAACAAGCTGCTTCATTAGTAGTAGCTCTAGAAGAAGCCAGATAATAGCAAGCTAACCTTCTGCCTTTCAAGGATCATGTTTTAGCACAAAGGAGAAAGATGCACCAGCTGCAAGTATCCATATAAGAAGAGAGGTGCAAGATCTTGCAGGTAGACAATAGACTGGAAGAAATTTTGGAAAATTTTTCATATTTTGTGGACAGATCGCAGGACATTTTAGAAGTCCTGACGAGAAGAATGGAAAGATTAGAGGCCAGTAAGGAAACCCCTACGGACCTGTTGGAAAAAGATCAACAAGGCCTGAAACAAGACTATGTTTTATTGGACTTTGCCATAAACATAGCCAAAAAATTCAAGAAGTCTGTAAAGAAGACAAAGTGAGCTTGTATAGAGTTCTGTAGGAGGCTTTTGATTACTTACAATCATTTCTAGGTTGCTGCTGAATAGAGGATGGCCACCTTTCCAGACCACAACCTATTTTTGGAGATGTTCCAAAGTAGATATTAGGAACATGATAAAGGATTCAACACATCAAAGCCCTAGACAAGCAAACCCTGAGAAATGAAGTAGCTCATTCCGCGGTTAGTGTACAGTTGCTAGAGGATCAACTTCTCCTGAGCTCAACCAGGATCGAAGTAATAAGAAATCAGGCCGCTAAATTTGAAATCAATATTCATTTTTTGAACCTTCTGAGTTCGAAAACATTTCCTCATAAGCTTCAGCATGGAAGAAGTTCTTGAAGAGTCAAGCAAGGCCCTCCTCATAAGTGCTTTATTTGTTTGTTTTTATTGTAATATATTGTAAATTCTATAAGCACTTAATGTAAGAAAGTGTGGGAGGTGAAGCATTGGGGAATCCCAAGAGTCATTTGTGGGCAGCCCAACAGTTTTGGTTTTGTATAAATATAGAAGAATTAGATAGGATAGGGGCTTTTTCCTGGAGAAACTTGCGAACTACTTGTTGTAAGAGGAACTACTTCATTTTGCAATAATAAAATTACAATTTTGCCTATTGGAGAAAGTGCTGTGTGGAATGTTCAAATGTGATGAAATGAATGTTGGGCACCATTTTGACCTCTTTTTGTCATCTAAATATCTTTCATTTCCCTCGATAAAAACCTTCATACTAATTTATAAAGCCTTAATTTCACCCACAAACTCTGGTTAAAGGTATAAATGTCATTGCTTTTTAACAAATTGAATTTTTAGATTTTTAAGGCATTTAAGCTAAGGTTTTTTATTCAGGATTACAGGATGTGCTAACTTACCGCAATGTCTCCAAGGTTGAATACTTCCAGGCCAGCTAGGCGTGAAATGAAAGATGAAGAAAATATCCTCAGTGTCCAAGGATGGATAAACTTCCAACAGATAGATGATGTGGCTCTCACAGGTGTCGAGTAAATGTCGGTCAAAGATGACCACCTGTGCTACCACTCAGCACAAAAATAGGGCAGTTACAATTTTGTGGATCTGGTAGAGGATCTCGATGATTGAATGTCATTATTAGCTTCCATATTAATAGCATTTCTAGTTTTTTTTAAGTTTGTATAAGTATTTCATAAGACAAAGGAAAAATATATCACGATTTGGGGGAGAAAACGCATACTGTTCTGGACTACGTTGTTTTACTTTGTATGATCGATTTCTTATGGTGAATACAATTAAAGTTTAAGCTCTATGATTCTCTATCTGCATGTGTGAACGAGGCATTGGAGGGCCCCCATCGTTGAGTATGCACACCTTTCAATTGCCAGTGAGCGATTTGGATTGTTGTCATAAAACGATTTGGATTATTGCCAGTGGTATGTTTTTAACTGTAGAATTTGATTTCCTTATTGCAGAACGAGTTAGACTGTTTCGAATTAGTTTTAGAAGCTCTGTTATTTTATTGGTTATGTATTGAAGGAATGGTTCAGACTACTATCTCACATTGCTGTTCATTGCTTGCTTATTCAATGATGGAGTATTAAGACAGTGATACATTATGAATGATTTCCTGTAAAGGGAATTAATGATTGATTGTTTATTCAACATTGATGGGTAGAGTTTTGTGATTCTTATTTCATGGTTATATTTAATTCATTTTTATTATCTCAGTGATTTCACATATAAACTGCTGTGTAACTAGAAGATCAGATGAAACTGCTTCTGTAAGGGAGCTTTTGTATTTTCAAAACACAGTACCTTAATCTTTTAATACGTTTATTTCATAGATAACTAGATTTCCAGTTAGGTCTAGCTTTGAGTCCTTATACTTGGATATGCCTCTAAGTCTACCAACTCCGGATTGACATAAACTCAATTTCTGGTCTGCATTAGTGGATTGGAGCCCAACATTTGGCACCGTTGCTGGGGAGGCATTTAGAAGCAGGATTAGGAACTTTAGTTCTTTGATAAAAACAAAAATTTCAACATAACATAGAGTATATTTTAGTTTTATGTTAAGACAAAGAGACAAGAAAGGAAGATTTATCAAAAACCCCCCAAAAATAGAAGTAACAGTACCTTCTTTTCCAAAAGGATTCATCATAACAGTGGGTACTTTTAAAATGGCTGAGGAAGAAACATCAAAAGGACCAATTGCAGAACAGAGAAGGGAGTATGAGATATTGTTAGAAGTAGAAAATAAACGAAGACAAGAGAGAAGAGAAGAAGAGAGGTGACATGAAAGAGAAGAAGAGAGGAGACATGAAAGGGAAGAAGAAAGGAGACATGAGAGGGATGAAAGGATAGAAGAAGATCAGGAAGCAACCTTTAAATTCCCCATCTTAGACACTAGCATCATCCTAGGGCAAGAGGTAAAAATGAAGAATATTCCACCATTTGTCTTACCAAATTTCTATGGAATGACTTCTGAAGATCCAGACTCTTTCCTATTCGAGTTTGATATCTTGTGTCGAACTTATGGATACACTGATGACACCCATAAGCTTCGTCTTTTTCCTGCTACCCTTAAAGCAGCTGCCTTGAAATGGTTCATGGGCTTAGGAGAGAATTCTATAACTAGTTGGGAGGAGATGAGGAAAATATTTCTTAGAAAATATCAGGCTTACTGCAGATCGAAGGATCTAAAAGATGACATTTTTAGAATGTCTCAACAGGAATATGATAGTTTGGAGGAGTACTTAGAAATATTTTCATACAACCTGCAGAAATCAAAATACAATTCTTTAACACCTGAGATCATCTGGACAATATTTTTAAAAGGAATAAGAGAAGAATATTTGGATATTTTGAATGTTATGGGAAAAGGTGACATCTCCTACTTACCCTTCGATGAGATACAATACTTATGTCAGAAGTATTTAAGAGGAAAGGCTAAAACTGGAAGAAGGGATGTCACTACCAAAGTAACTAAATATGCAACCAGTGGTATTTCTAGAGCTGAGCTTGGGAATCTGTTAGAATATTTTAAGACTGATTTACTGAGTACCTTAGGCACACAAATCAAAACATCAAAAACCAAGAAAATACAAGAACAACAGGACCAACAAGATCAAGCCTTGTCTATGTTTTGTCCTAAATGCAGAAAGAAACACCCACTAAAAGAATGTCCTTTAAATACTGTTGAAATTTGTGGCTTATGTACTTCAAATCACAAAAATGATGACTGCCCCATATTGAAAGAATTGCAGGCAGTTCGAATGGAGGAGAATCAAAGCATGGAGTCTCTCTACTTTATGGGACAACGAATACCTTGGTAGCCACGATTTTTAGGTATGTCTCAAGATCCTATGCAGCAGTTTCATACAAATTATCAAACTCCTATTCAGAATTCATGGAGTGCACCCATGCCTTGGAAAAATTGGTCTCCTCCATTAGCCCAATCTGCTCCAAATTGGAGAGGATATACCCATGGTAACCAGACATATCAGCAGGCCTATTTACAGCCCTATAAACAACCTTCTGCATATCCCCAATACCAGCAGAATCAAGTCCAAGCCCCATATTTCCAAGTTCCATCTTTCCAACAACCCAACATGGCTCCTAAATTGGGTCCACCACCTCAACAACTTGAATTGCCATCCAATCATCCTCCACCTCGGCCTACACAATTGCCAGCCCAGCCAATTCCAAATCCAAATAATAAAATAGATAGACCCATGTATAATGTTGATGATGGAATGGAACTCCCCTACTCAATTCTCCCACTACAAAATATAAATTTAAGATCTAGGAAAACTTTACAAAAAGAATCTCCTGTTATCTTAGAAGAACAAACAGAAAATGAAAAAAAAAAAAAATTAAATATGGAAAAATCACAGTCAGAAAATCACAATAAAAAAGGGAAAACATTAGTATCTTATACACCTCCTTTTCCAGAAAGGTTGGTCAAAGAAAATATTTCAATCTCCCTACCTGATTTTGATGTTTTGAATGAGTTAACCAATGTATGTGTTAAAATTCCATTACTGTAGGCTATAAAGGATATTCGAATTTACACTAAAGCAGTTAAGGAATTATATCTTAATAAAATAAGGAAGGATCCATCAAAAATTCATGTGGTAGGCAATCTAGTAGGATTAATGTCTAACACTGTTTTCATTGAAAAGTATGTAGATCCTGGAATCCCAATGGTTACAATTACTGTTAATAATTTTTCAATTCCAAAAACATTGATTGATTTAGGTGCTGCTATTAATGTCATGACACTAGAGACAATGAAATACCTTCACTTGACAAATCTCAGACCAACCACAACAGTTTTGGAACTAGCTGACAGGTCTAAAATTACACCTGAAGGGATCTTAGAAGATATCATTGTTTCTTTAGACTCCTGGGAGTATCCTGTCGATTTTATAGTTCTACAGCCAAAGTCTAATCTAGGAGGTCACCCATTGATTCTTGGCAGACCTTGGTTGGAAACATCGGATGCCTTCATAGGGTGTAGGTCAGGAAGTATGCTCATTTCACATGGGACAGAGAGAAAACAAATTGCACTTTACCCTTCTGCCCAAAGACCTTCTACATTAGATCAACTGTCATGGATTAATGAGACTAAAGAATAGGAAGAAAAAGTGATTCAGCCTGTCCTGAGTATCAACCAGTTCTTTGATTTTCAGGAAGAAAACAACGAAGATTTGTTAGATTATTTCATTGCTGAACCTGATATTTCTGAAGAATTAAGAGACATGCAATATGTTGTAGCAAATCAAGTTTTGGGTTATATTTTCAGGAAAATTGTACAGTACATTCTCTAGCATTGGCACTTCATGATATTTTTAATGTTCATTTAATCACCTATATTCAAAGTAAAACAGTTGAAATCAGTCCAGGAAAACATTTGAATATAAGTGCACATCTTACTACATCACAGGAAGAATAGTTGATTACTTTGCTGAATAAACATTCCCATGCATTTGCTTGGGAATACACTGATATGCTAGGTATTCATCATGCGACATGCACTCACCACATTTACATAGACGATAAAATTAAACCTCTTAGACAACCGCAACGTAGAATGAACCCCATACTAAAAGAGATAGTCAAGGAAGAGTTGCAGAAGTTGTTGAAAGTAGGATTTATTTACCCCATCTCCGACAGCCAATGGGTTTCTCCCTTGGTTGTTGTTCCTAAAAAAATGGTAAATGGCGTATATGTGTAGATTACAGGGAGTTAAATAAGGCAACATTAAAAGACTATTTTCCATTGCCTTTTATTGATCAAGTGTTGGATACCTTAGCTGGAAAAGAATATTTTTCATTTCTAGATGGTTTCAGTGGGTATAATCAAATTAGTATTGCAAAAGAAGACCAGGACAAAACCACCTTTACATGTCCTTGGGGCACATATGCCTACAAGGTTTTACCTTTTGGCTTATGTAATGCCCTAGCTACCTTTCAGAGGGCAGTTTTGGCCATTTTTGCAGATCTAATTCATGAATGTGTTGAAATTTACATGGATGATTTTTCTGTGTATGGAAGTACCTTTGAGGATTCCTTAGCAAACCTGGCGAAAATTTTAAAAAGGTGTGTTGACTCAAATCTTTCCCTCAGTAACGAAAAGTGTTTTATGATGATGACTGAAGGGATAGTTTTAGGACATCACATTTCTTCATCTGGAATAAAAGTAGATCCTGCTAAAATTCAAATCATTGAAAATTTATCTGAACCAACAACTCAAACAGATGTAAGAAGATTTTTAGGATATGCAGGCTATTATCATAGATTTATTGCAAATTTTAGTAAGATAGCTCTTCCATTGTTTAAATTGATTTCAAACGATGTGCCTTTTAACTGGGATACTGACTGTCAATCTGCATTTCAGACACTTAAAGAGAAGCTCTCAACTGCTCCCATTTTAAGGGGACCAAATTGGACATTGCCTTTCCATATTTCTATCGATGCCTCTGCTACTGCAATAGGGGCCTCATTGGGACAAAAAGAGCATACCATGACTTATGCTATCTATTTTATTAGTACAAATATGATACCTGCAGAGTTGAACTATACAGTCACTAAAAAGGAGATGTTGGCGGTGGTTCATGCTGTAAACAAATTCCGTCATTACATAACTGGCTACGAAATTTTTGTCCATACAGATCATTTAGCCTTATTATATTTAATGAATAAATCTATCACTAATGGTCGGATCACTAGATGGTTGTTATTAATGTAGGAATTCAATATCACTGTTTTAGATCGGCCTAGACGAGAAAATCAAGTGGCAGACTTCTTGTCTCGCTTACACAATACTAGTGAGGTTGTTCCTGTTTCAGATAGTTTTCCTGATGAACATTTATTTGCAATTTCTGTTATCACTCCTTGGTATGCTGACATTCCTAACTATCTATCATCAGGACAACTACCACCATCTATGTCATCTAAAGAAAAGAAAAAGATTATTAAACAAAGTGCTAGACATATATGGGTTAATGGTGATCTCTTTTATACAGGATATGATCTAATTATCAGGAGATGTGTGCGACAAGATGAAGTTTTAGATATTTTAAAAGCATGTCATGATGAACCGTGTGGTGGCCATTTTGTAGATAAAAGAACAGCATACAAGATACTCAATTTGGGGTATTACTGGCCTTCTATTTTCAAATATGCTAAGAGGTATGTTAGAAGTTGTGATACTTGTCAAAGGATGGGACGGCCAGTCCGATCTGATAAAATGCCACTCCAACCACAGATCCTCATAGAACCATTTGAAAAGTGGGCACTTGACTTCATTGGTCCAATTCATCCACCATCACAAGGGAAGAAGTACATTTTGGTATGTACAGACTACGTCACCAAGTGGGTAGAAGCCAAACCATTACCAAGAGCCACAGAATATACCGTGGTAAACTTTCTTTTTGAGGAGATATTTGTCAGATTTGGGGTGCCTAGAGAGATTGTAACTGATCAAGGTGCCCAGTTTACTTCCAAACTAGTGCAGGAGATCGCAGCAAAATACAAGATAAAGCACAGAAAATCTACCCCTTACCATACACAGGCTAATGGCCAAGTGGAATCTACAAACAAGACTTTGGAAGGGATCATCACCAAAATTGTTCAGATGCATAGGAAGGATTGGTCAGCTAAGCTTACTGAAGCTTTATGGGCATACTGGATCACTTGGAAAAACAGTACTGGTTTTTCTCCTTATCAGCTTGTTTACGATAAGCAAGTCCTCCTACCTATAGAGTTTCAAATTCATACCTTCAAGTTAGCAGCAGATTTGGGTATGGATCTTTCTGAGGCTCATCAAGAAAGAATACTTCAATTGAATCAATTAGATGAGATGAGACAGGCTGCCATAGAACACAATACTTTGATACAACAGCAGCGATCTCAATGGCATGACAAGTTTATTAAAAAGAAGCAATTTCACATCGGTGACTGGGAACGATTGTTTGACTCCAAGTTCAAAGACTTCAAAGCCAAATTCACAACTCATTGGCTTGGTCCATATGAGATTGCAGAGGTATAAGATAATGGCTCAGTCAAAATTCAAACAATTGATAATGAAGCACGTACATTTGTGGTCAATGGCCATCGGCTCAAACTATATACCAATACTATCAACAAGGAAGATTTCATACAACAGATTTCACAGCAACAGGAAATGGTAGTGCTGGATAGACACCTTGGTGTTTCTCCTTCACCTACTTCTTAGCTGATCTGATATAGAAAATAAATAAATAAAAGAGAGAAAAAGAAAACAAAAACAGAAAAAAAAACAAAATATAAAAAAATAAAAATAAAAACAAGAAAAAAAGGAAGTTTAGTTGTGAAAACCAGATCACTGGCACAATATAAACTTGAATTTTCCATGGAAAACCAAGTTCGCTTGGCCATTGAAAATTCATAATTTTTTTTTTTCAAATTTCATGTCTTTTTCATAGTTTTATTTCCAATAATGAAGTTCTTGTTTGACTTGAGGACAAGTCAATAAGTAGGCCTATGAGGGGGATAAGCATTTTTATGCTTTCTTGGAACCCTCCAAGTCTTTTTCATATGCAGAGGGACCTAATTTCCAGCAATACAGTGGAACCTGACTTCCAGTAAAGCAAAATAAATCTACAGAAGGACCTGACTTCCAGCAAAATAGAAGGGATCTGAGATGGTAGACATCTTTGAAAATGAACATCAGAAGGACATATTTGAATCAAAAATAAACTGCAAACTAGCTACATTAGGCAGCAAGCTCATCATACAGGGATATCAAGAAAAGTCTGTAAGAATTTTAGTTTTTGTGTTTTAAAAGTTGCATGATTCTTTGTTTCTAAGTGATGACATATTTACCAACCCTCGTAAGCTTGACTTCCTATTTCATTATCCTCACAATCTCTACCAGCATTCCATTTACTTTTCATTATCCCACCCTAGGGGTCAAGATGGTGGTCAAAATCAAACCCAGAAGCAAATTTTAGTGGCCAAAATGTATACTGCATTCTACAGGTAGGATTTTCTTCTTGGCAGAAAGACAGACAGGGTCTCTTTCTTAGCAGAAAGTGAAATGTTTTAAGAAAAATAAAACAATAAACTGGAAAATAGAATTTCAAATGTTTTTCTATATATACATTAGTGCATCATGCATTAAGTAAACATATATATAGAATTTAGAACATTGATGGTCATGTGTATGTTCAAAAGGAAAAAAGAGTCCACTTTAAGAGAAGAAATCCCTTTATTATAGCTCATTTATTAAACATTGGGGCATGCAAAGAAATTAAAGTGTATTATATGAATTAAAACCTTACCTTTAATTTCTTTCTTGAGCAAATAAATGAATGGAAAGTGGCATGTTCATGAAATGATGAGAAGAAACGTGGTTATATGCTCCACGACAGTATACAAATGTGCCTGAAACTTGTATTATGAACTGGTGGAGTTGGGGACTACGATTTGGTCATTCTTCTTTGGACCAAATCCAACTCTTTTTCTCTGCAAAAACTGATTTCTGTGGGTAATAATTTTCAGTAAGAAGAAGCTGTGGATTACAGGAAGGACGCAAGCACTAATTTTCTATGGAAGTATCGTACAGGAAGAATTGAAGACAACTACACCAGAAAGGAGGTAAAACTTAAAACCTTTTCTTTTCCAAAGACTCTGCTAAGACCAGCAGCAATTCTACATTTTCAGAGTGTCGTTTTGGGATAAGAAAACAAATGCAGAGTTAAAAATTGAAAGGTTGAAGTTTCCTGTTGCATATCTCTTTCCTATTAAAGTTCAAAATGTCATCTAGACTAGAACCAGAAAAGTTCAACCCCACTGATATTCATGAGAATTGCATGGAGATTTTTGAAAAGAAACAGTGGGTAACTTTTTTTGAAAAGTTTGATGGGCATAATGATAATGTTAGTTTAGATTTTGCTGAAACATTTGATGGAGAAAGGGCTATAGTGGGAAACTTGAACTTCATATTGTCTGAAGACATTTTAGAACAAATTATTGGCCTACCACAGCAAGGAGAAATATTTTTCAAAACTAAGCAATTCAAAGAGAAGGCATGGATACCCTTTTTGTGAAGATCAAGAGCAGGGTCAGTGAACTGGAAGAAAGGAATACCAAGGAGCTGGATGGTTCATCCTTGGGATGAAGTAGTCTATATTATCCAAAAAATCATTACCTGTGAAGGCCGATTCAATATTGTTTATCTCTACCATATCAAGCTGTTGCAGCATGTAAAAAGGTGAATGTGAGATCAATATGCCCTATTTCCTATTACAGAGTCTATCTAAGATGGCTAAGGCTGTCCAAAGGTGTGCAAAAGATAAAATGACAAGCCTTTTTCACTGTGGACTCATTAAAATCATCATCAAGCATGAGTTACATAAGCAAAATTTGACATGGTCAGAATTTTTAATTCACAATCAGTTGGGAGAGCAGGAAGAATTGCTTGAAGAAGGTTTAAAAGGAGATAAATTGTTGATGATAACATACCCTGAAGCAACAAGCTCAAAACCGCCAAAGGGGAAAAAGAAAAAGAAAGAGGTGTTGCTGGTTACAGATGATGAAGACAACTCTGGAGCAGCAAGTTCAAAACAGCTTCAAAGAAGGATACAAACCAGGAGTGTGATGAGAGAAGAAAAACAGTTCCAGAAGCAAGAGAAAATTTTCACTACTTATAAGAGGAAGCCAAGGAAGTATCAGCAAGCTCGAAGCCATTCAACATTAGAAGAGGAGGAACACATACAAACCTTGGGGATTCAAGAAGAAAATATAGCAAGTGAAATAGGGTAGAATATCCAAGAAACTGGTGAAGTGATAAGACAGACAAAAAGAATCAATCTCTTCTTGGATCAGCAAGAGAAAGAAAAGAAACAGCAATCAAAACAAGAAATAATAGAAGACTCGGCTTCTCTTTTCTCAAAGCAACAAACTGTGGAAGAAGAAAAGAAAGAAGATTCAGTAGAAAAGAATGAAGAATTGGGGATGGACACGAACTCTGTACAGTTTCCAGTGAAAATGAAAAAGAATAAAACTTCCAAGAACAATAAAGAAATTAAGAGGTTGAGACTTGAAATAAAGGAATTAGAGCAAAAGAATGAGAAGTTAAAAGAAATCAACTGGAATCTTAAAGTTCAGAGGACACACATCTCCAAGCATGCATACAGATGGTATAAGCAAAAGAAGATTTATAAAACCAAGTATGAGAGACTGAAAGTTCTTTATGCATCTCGAGCTTCAACAGATGCATCGTCTCAGACAGGAGATTAAAAGCAATAGGATCAATAGCAAAAATTTTGGTTTTGATATAAATAGGGTCAAATATTTTTGGGCATGAGGACATGCAACAAATTCCTCTTGGGGGAGATGTTGGGCACCATTTTGACCTCTTTTTTTCATCTAAATATCTTTCATTTCCCTCCATAAAAACCTTCATACTGATTTATAAAGCCTTAATTTCACCCACAAACTCTGGTTAAAGGTATAAATGTCATTGCTTTTTAACAAATTGAATTTTGAGATTTTTAAGGCATTTAAGCTAAGGTTTTTTATTCAAGATTACAGGATGTGCTAACTTCCCGTAATGTCTCCAAGGTTGAATACTTGCAGGCCAGCTAGGCATGAACTGAAAGATGAAGAAAATTTCCTCAGTGTCCAAGGATGGATAAAATTCCAACGGATAGATGATGTGGCTGTCACAGGTGTCGAGTCAATGTCGGTCAAAGATGACCACCTATGCTACCACTCAGCACAAAAATAGGGCAGTTCCGATTTTGTGGATCTGGTAGAGGATCTCGATGATTGAATGTCATTATTAGCTTCCAGATTAATAGCATTTCTATTTTTTTTTAAGTTTGTATAAGTATTTCATAAGACAGAGGAAAAATATAGCACGATTTGGGGGAGAAACTGCATATTGTTCTGGACTGCGTTGTTTTACTGTGTATGATCGATTTCTTATGGTGAATACAATTAAAGTTTAAGCTCTGTGATTCTCTATCTGCGTGTGTGAATGAGGCATTGGAGGTCCCCCATTGTTGAGTCTGCACACCTTTCAATTGCCAGTGAGCGATTTGGATTGTTGTCATAAAACGATTTGGATTATTACCGGTGGTATGTTTTTAATTCCTGTAGAATTTGATTTCCTTATTGCAGAATGAGTTAGACTGTTTCGAATTAGTTTTAGAAGCTCTGTTATTTATTGGTTATGTATTGAAGGAATGTTTCAGACTACTATCTAACATTGTTGTTCATTGCTTGCTTATTCAATGATGGAGTATTAAGACAGTGATACATTATGAATGCTTTCCTGTAAAGGGAATTAATGATTGATTGTTTATTCAACATTGATGGGCAGAGTTTTGTGATTCTTATTTCAGGGTTAGATTTAATTCGTTTTTAATATCTCAGTGATTTCACATATAAACTGCTGTGTAACTAGAAGATCAGATGAAACTGCTTCTATAAGTGAGCTTTTGTATTTTCAAAACACAGTACCTTAATCTTTTAATAGGTTTATTTCATAGATAACTAGATTTCCAGTTAGGTCTAGCTTTGAGTCCTTATACTTGGATATGCCTCTAAGTCTACCAACTCCGGATTGACATAAACTCAAGGTCTGATATGCATTAGTGGATTGGAGCCTAACAATGAACAATGTTGAAGGGGAACTATTTCATTTTCAGCCGTGTTTCATTAACTGTGAGAGTGTTCTAACTTTCTAAACCTATGTTCTTATTTGAATGTTCTCTGGTTTATTCTATGATAATTTCCACTATGAGTAATGAATGTTTTAACAAATGACGATCTAGCTTGTTGTGCATATCTTTATTCATGTTTATGTGTTTTGATTCTAAGAACAGCTATTTGTGATTTATCTTAACATATGAACAGTATTATGCTACTCATGAATTAATAATCTTGCTCCCTAGGGATAGCTTAGTTAGTATTGTTTTCAGTTGTGTGTGATTTAGATGCGAGAGAGTCTAAGACGAGAGGTAAGAACCTGTGCATCACATTGTTACCACTCCTCGCATTCTTCATCAATATGCATCTTAGATAGGCACTTGCATATCATACTTAAAGTCAAAATACAAAAATACACATGGTGGACCGGGCCGCAACCGGTAAAACCCTTTGTTTTTGTTACTTGACCTATGGTAGTCGGACCGCAAACCGGATGGATTCGCTACACCAAATATTCATGGGCTAGTTGGGAACATTGACCGGGGAGAATCCCTTGCTATTGTTTCCTGCGAATTTCCAGGCCTCAACACTTTCATATTCTAGTAACACATGATAGTAGGCATTAACAACTTGAATTACAAAGATACCTTCATACATGTGGCTTCCACCTTCTTTAGTCGAACTCGTACCCATGATCATTATGTCCTGACACTTTCTAATCATTATTCCCTATTATCATTTTCTAGCCATTATACCACTTTCATGCCTTCTGGTATTGTTATTCCATCGCACCTTTCCTTATTAAATTCCTTCCTTCTGTCGTAGATTCCTCTTATGTTGCGCATATTCCTTCTTCTTTCTTCCTGTCACTGCCTCTATCCCAACTCCTTCCTCTTCTTCTCTAGCTCTTCTCCATACTTAGGCCTAATTCTAAGTGAATTTTTCTTTCCTTTCCCTAGTCCCAACAGTCCCCCAACACTCAATTGTGGCTCGTCTTGAACCACTCGAACCTATTCCTCCATTTCTTTACTTGTGCCAACTTTACTATGAAAATATTCCAATATTTTTACTACTTTCTCTACTTCTATCCGCAATTCTTCCTCTGGCTTCTGCAATTGCTCCATAAGTTTGAAATTGACATGTTCCGACATTACCTTCTCTATTGATGCAACTGCTTCATGCACCTTGTGATGTATGTTCTTTTGTGTATCTTCTTTCGTAGTCATCGAGTGGAATAATGATAACACAATGCATCACGTGGGTCACATATCCGATTCATTATGTGGACTTTGTCAAATGAGTCACCCCTTTTCTATATTACCTCATTATAATTATGACTGAAGTGACAATCATATTCTCTCGATACTTACAAATTAATGCCTGACAATTTTTTTATAAGAAAGTCTCTTCATTCTTGCGCCAGCATCGTGTCATTTGTGACCTAATTTATTTTGTTTGGTATATTCCCTTTCTTTTGCGGCTCATTAAGTTTCTCATCGCACTCCTTGTGACTTGCATTTCCATTTCAATAGGGTTCCCACCTTGTGACAGGCCAATTGTATTCACTCATAATTTTGACCTTGGATAGATGCCAAGTCTGGAAAATGTTAATTCTCTCTACGACATACAAATAGTTTGCAATGATACATTTTGGATCATATTTCTTTGTTTTATTTTTTTCTCTTTTCTCTTTTTTCTTTTCCCTTTTCTCTTTTTTTTTTCTTTTCTCTCTCTCTCTTTTTATTTTTAATGCAACCAAGTCGCAACTATAAAAATAAGTTTTCAGTTGAATCCCATTGATGAGTCCTCCAACCTATGTCCCATATAATTTTTCTAACTTCACTACTCCTCCATCAGTGATTTCCTTGATGACATATGGTCCTAACCAATGTGTTTTCATCTTTCTTGGATACGTGAATAATTTGTTGTCATACATAAGAACAAGACCTTCAACTTAAAAATTCTTTCTCTTAATGTGTCTATCATTCCATACCTTATTCCTTTTCTTTTCTACATTCTGATGAAATCCTGCAACAAAACATTCTTCCTCCAAGTGTACTAGTTGAAGTAATCTATCTTCCACAGCATCAACATATATCATTTTAGTGATCACAACAACTTTTAAAATTGGTGCAATAAATTCCATAGGAATGACAACTTCTTGTCCATATACCAACCAAAATGGAGTCTGACCTATCAACTTCTTACATGTTGTGCGATATGCCCATAATACTACAAATATCTTCTGATCCCAGTCATCTCTCTGCGCATTACAGAACTTTGTAAATGCATTTTCCATAATCTTGTTGAATGCTTCAACAAATTAATTTTCTTGAGGATGATATGGGGTTTTTATTCTATGTTGTATCTAGAATTCATCAGTCAGTTCTTCAATAAATTTATTAACAAAATGCGTACCTTGATCGTTGATTAAAATATTTTGGAACCCAAACCTTGTCACAACGTTTTCAAATAAAAAATTTGCAGCAGTACAATCCTTTACCAGTACTACTTCTTCCCATCTTGTTAGGTAATCAACCACAGTGATGATATATCGTGCTCCCATGTGCTTTCCTGCCGAACTGATAGGTCCTAAAAAATCAACAACCCATTTATTGAATTCTTGTAATGTTCTCTATGGTACCAATGGAATTTCATCCCTTTAGGATGACTTCCCAGTTCTTTGACATAAATCACAACTACGACAATAATATCAAGTGTCCGAATGCATGGTGGGCCATCGTAATCCTTCTTGCAAAATCTTGTGCACCATAGATTTTTTTGCATAGTGTCCTCCTGCGACATCAACATGTGCTTTACTTAATATCATCGAGCACTCATTCTCCAATATGCAATGCTGAATTATCTCATAAGGACCCATTTTATACAAGTGTCCAGCGATCAATTAGAAATATGCATCTCGCACCACCAACTGTTTCTTTTGTGAAGTGGTAAATTCAGTTGGTGCATAACCCGTACTAAAAAAATGTATGATATCTTTATACTGATCATCAAACATGGTTATCACAAACAATTGCACATCAAGAAGATTATCTTCTAGACTAGTGGGTTCTTCTCCACTTGCAATCCTTGAAATATGGTCTAGACCCAAATTCAACTGATCGGGTTTAACAATTATCTCAAAATTAAATTCCTAGAAGGGGAGAAGCCATCGACAGATCTTCCCACCCCAACACTGGCTTATTGACCAAGTATTTCAGCACAAAATAGTCAGTGTACATATTGAAATTTCCACCCAGTAAATAATGTCTAAATTTTTGTAGCGCATATACCATCGCTAGCCCTTCTCTCTCCATTGTGGTATAATTCTTCTATGCAATTGATAACTTCCTACTAGTGAAGGAAATGGGGTGATAAATTGATCCTTCACCAGGCTGCGTCAGTACCATGCCGAGCGAAACAGATAATGTGTCGATATGAACTTGGAACTATTTTTCCCAATCTGTAAATACAAGTATTGGTATCGTATCCATCTTTTTTTTTAGCTTGTCTAGACTCTCTTGACAATATTCTATCCAATGAAAGTTAGTTTATTTTTTAAGCAGTTTTTCCATCGGAGTGGTCACCTCCACACATCCCTTGATAAAATTCTTGTAGTATCCAGTATGTCCTAATGTTTCTCTTAACTATTTAACCATGGTAGGTGGTGTAAGGTATAAGAAGATCACAACTTTGGCTGGATCAACCTGAATTATTTCATGACAGACCACATGGCCCAACAGAGATCCAAAAGGTGTGCAAAAGATACATTTCTTCAAATATAGGGAAATTTGATACTGGAGACAACATTCCAGCATCATTATTAGATTCTCTATGTGGTATTTTACAAGGCCAAATATTGTCCAATGATCGAAGTAGACTTCAATAAATTTATGTATAAAGTCTTTAAAGGAAACAACTACGATTCTAGAAAAAATTGTAGGCACATTCTTAAGTCTAAAGGGCATTACCCTATACTGGAAACATCCCCACTCTATCACAAAGGTAGTCTTGTTTTGGTCCTCCTTTGCAATTTTGATCTGATGGTAACCCAAAAATCCATAAGTGAAAGGGTACATTTCTTTTCCTTTAACATTCTCCAATACCTCATATGTAAATGGAGTAAAAAATGGATCATGCAAACATGAATAATTTAACTTTCTCAGGCCGACACAAATTATTACTTCACTGGAGGTCTTCTTGTCCTGGACTGCAATTGGACTAATACATTCTAATTCTTTGATCCAATTCATATATAACCTTTTCTTTGTAATGTGGGTTTAATCTGTATGGTCGCTGCTTGATCGATTTTCCATAGGGCCTCAAAGGTATCTTTATTTCGTCAAGGTCATAAACTATTCCTTTCATCTATGAAAACTTAGTAGAGAACAAATATTGGAATTCATGCAACAAGTCAATGATCTTCCCCACATTCTCATCGTCCCAATAATATCCAATATTGGAAAACTTTGGATTTTTAGATGAGCTAATATTTACTTTCTTAATCTTAAGTGGACTTAGGAATTGGTCACTAGAAATGCCAACTCCTTCCACTATGCACATACCTTCTGACTCATGCATGTTTATATCAAGCGGATCATCATCATCTAATTCTCCTATAACACACTAACATTCCATCCAATGGTTTACTTCCATGCTGCATTGATGGAAATTTGTAGCTATGACTAATATTTCTTCAAATATATTTTCCTTCATTATTTGTAGCACATCATCAATTGTTGGGTGTTCACTTGTGAACTCAAATGTATGGGTGAATCTTTTGGCTAACTCTTCCCACTCAACAAATCCTCTTTGCAGCTTCACTAATGTATACCAATTCCTTGGTACCATCTCCAACGTGTGTATAAATCGATGAACCCATTCTTGTCACGGATATCCTTGCCATGTCGTGCGGCAATGCTCAATATGTTCAACAAGATTTGTCAATCATGTATACTTACGACCAATATAACTGATCTCTTCCCCAAATCTAATCTCCAGCAATATTCTACATTATGGCCATTTAGAGATAGATTTTTTATGAATACCCCACCATCTAGCAAATGTAGATTGCAGCACAAAGTCCAAGGTGAACAATCGTTGTGATTTTGTAACTTTTTATTCAAAATCCACTAGAAAATATGTAAGGTTGGGTAATCCTTCATATTTAGGTATTTCGCTTTCCTCGGATCCTACCCATTTCACAGATCTTGTAATTCTTTCTCATATTCGCATGGAGACTTCATGTAGCCAGTTCTACCAATTTTCTAATGTGTCTATTGAATCGGATGTGAAAGAGCTTACACTCTTCCAACTCAGATTTCCATCAGCTGTGGATTTATATAATTATCTCTTGAAGACATGATATTATACAACTGGTCTAGGTAATTACCTTGGTATTCACTATTCACTGGCTCGACATATCTCTGCCCTTCGAGAAGATCAACTAGCGTGACTACCCTTATTTCAGAATCTTCAATTGACAAGATTATTTTCTTAAAATTAATTATGGTCTGATTATCTATCACCCAATCAATTCCCAAAAGTAGAGGGTATATGTATGTGTCAATGAAAATGTCGATCACTTTAAATTATGCATATGTCCTCAGGCCTTCGACTTCGACAGGTACTTGATTTAGTATACCAATGGGTAGAACCTTTAGCTAGTTCCCAAGCCTTAGCTGAATGGGAGACCAATCTAGTCATGGCTTGTTAGTGCTTTCCCATGTCTGTATTGTCAGCATGTTGACATCCAAACCCATATCTAATATGATATAGTCCATAATAAGGATAATTTTAGGGGTGAAATTTAGCCCATGGGTTATTTTTCCATGTTTTTTTTCCAAAAACAATTCCCCAACTTGCATTTTTTGAAGCCCTATTACACCTAATTTTGATGGTAAAAAAAGAATTCACTCTAAAAATCACCAAATTATTATATAAAGGATATAAAATCCTTAGAATTTGAATTATTTTAGAAAAATATCCCCAAAATTTTTATAGTTGACATTTTAAGAATTGGTAAGATTCGCCAACATTTACACACGTTTAATAAGTATGGTTCCTTAAAATTATCCCTGACTCCATATCATAATCTCCTATTTGTACAATCATTCATAGTTTTCAACTAGTTTTTAATCTCTTCCCTATATGGTTAACTCTCTTTTTAGGTCGCAAATATTCTGGAGTTTCTTCTATGAGTGTTGTCAATTCTGCAATGACATCTCTATCATGGATTAATTCTAAACAACTTTTGAAGAATTCTTTAAGCTTACTAACCTTTTTCATTGGTTTCTTCCAGAGTAATTGTTCAAATATTTCGAGCATGGTATTTACTTGTCCAGATGTCAACGGTTGATTGGAATCAATAAACCCTATTCACATATCCAAGAATACTTCCTTCTCCTTCTGGACATCTAATAGGGATTTCTTTTGTGCCGCAGGTTGCACTTGCAGTTTTCCATGCTATGTAGTATGGTCTGCTCCTATCGTAACACCTCCTCTTGTAACAAAAATATGTTTGTATCTCTTGGCTTAGCAGAAATCATATTAATGTTCTGGTTGGGGTTTGAATTCTGATTCTACACAGGGTTGGGGATTCCCATAGTTTGAGCCTACCATTTCGCAATCAATTGTAGACACTGTTCGACAATGTGATCAAATGCTTTATGGTATGTACATGTTTTCATAGGACTTTGGAAATCTAGGGAAAAGTTTCATAGCTTCCCATAGTTATAACATATGACTTGACCTCTTACTCAACCAAATCCTCCTCCTCATTGTTCTTGTCCTCAGCCTAAACAATTTCCACCCCCCTTTGCTGAGGGTATTTTTGTTGTGGAGGATACTGGTTCTGTTGATATTGTGGCTGAGGGTATTGTGTCTATTTATATCACGGCAGTGGATATTGAGAATTCCGATACCGAGGTTGCACTTGTTCATCTTGCATCTGGTCATTGTTTTTCATCAAGTAGGTATCCACCATCTTCTCTTGCAGCCGTTGAAGTGCTCTGCAGTTTTCCTCATCGTGTCCTACTGATTTATAAAATTTACAGTACATACTATGTAATATACCTGATCTATAATCAGATCAGAATATTATCTCTGATGTAATTTTAACCAAAATTTTATATGAAAATTTACACTTAAACAAACAAATCTTGAAACTAGGGAAATAAGGGAAAGTGGCTGATACTTTTGTTAATAGGGGAGTGATATGTTGGGAGAAAAAAAGGACAATTTAGTACAGATAAATAATCTTACCTAACACATTTAAATCAGGGACCGTTTAGGTTTTGGAATCAAATCCGCTGAAACCTACTCCCACGCTTCTAGGTCACCCAACCGTGCAACTAGAAAGAATATTTAAAATCCAATCAAATAGGGGTTTGGAAAAGGTACATAGGTATGGTATGAATGGTAAAAATTATTAAATTAATTTTCAAATATTCAAGAACAGATCCAGACTCATATCGGGTTTTTTGGGAATATTTGGGAAAAACTAGCAATTTTGGCCTGGTGAGACCCTGTGTAAATAAGGCTTCACAAAGAAGGCACGACCTCAACAAAATATTTGTCTAAAGGTTGGGATTTTCATTGGGATCATTTAAATACCTAAAAAAACTTATGTAATTACATTTTGATGCATAGATCTCTCAAAATTAATAAAACTATAAGACTAGTAATATTTGCCTAGTCATCTAGCAAGGGTGTACATAAATTCATGAATTTCGCACCCTATTGAAGCCATAAATTCTAATTAAGTTTTAGAGATATTAATATATCCTTATTTAACACATTATATCATTCAAAATCCTTATCATGGCCATTACTTCATTCTCCTTGCATTAAGCTGATCAAAAACCTCATCTAGGGGGGAAATAAAGGCTCTATCATGAAAAATTCACATGATAGATCATTGAACAGAAATATTACAGTATTACAGAAGTCATAATTAGTTTTTTGGACTTATCACATCAATAATAGGTTTGGGAGAGTGATCTCTTTAGAAATGGGATCCAAAACTAAGGGAAGGAGGCCCAAATCTAACACCAAGCTGGGGATTAGAGCGTAGGTGAATTTCCCTTCACTGGAGATCAAATTGAATGGATGTATTGGTTGTTGTAGATGTATCATATGAATCTATGGTGTTTTCCATTATCTCTCGAACACCTGCAATGAAAATGGAAGGGGAGAAAGAAGAGAGGGGAAGAAAGGACTTGGGGTACATCTCCCAAAAGACTGAGGCACAACACTCAATATGAATCTATGCTTCACATAAAACAAATAAGTCATGAACAAAAATGATAAATGGAGCTCGAAATATCATTAAATAGATCCTAGGTGACTTGTTGGGCAATTCAACCACCTGTTAAGCAAGCTTCCCTTGCTTAACCCTAACCCTAGCCAAGTGGTGCGCCCTCCTTGAGAGAATGGCAAGTAGGTGTCATTGAGATGTTTCCCTGTCATTATCTTCCATCCAATTTAGAAATTGTTCCCTCATTAGGCCTAGGGTTACCTTATTTTTCCTATGAAAATTTTTCTTCCTTTCTTTCTTCTATGATTGAACCTCAAAATGGAAACTGCACACTCCTTTGCCCTAGAGTTGTTGCTTTTCCTTATGACAACTTTTTATGCACTTTAGCTTTTGTGATTGAGTCTCCAAAATGGAAATTGTGCCCTCCTTTGGCCCAGAGTTACCTCTTTTGTGTTTGACTTCTTTTTCTTGGCATTAGGAAGTCATATGACAGTTTCTATTATCCTCCTTGCCAAGTTTTCTTTCCCAAATGCGCCCTCCTGACATGGAAACTTATTTTCCACATAATTAATTTCATAATAATTAATAGTGACAATTAATAAAACCAATTACATGCCTCCTAAATAACATTTTAATACAATTCCCTAGGTTAATTATTTAATGCATCTTTTGACCCCTTATGTGTTAGGCAAGGTCAACACTTTTGATGTCCCTTCAAGGGAGGAATATGGTAGCCCTCCCCTCCCAAGTCTGCTTTTCCTCAAGAAGAAGCACTTTAGAGTGCTGCAAAATTTGTCCACCATGTTTTTACTGCACCACTCTGATCATAGTCATTCCTTTAATGACCACTTCTTTTAAAAAAATTGTCAAACTAGTTAAGGTAACTTAGTAGAATTCCTGGGTCCCACTACATCCTGTATAAGGATCCAAATGTTTCTTTCCCCTTTGGAAATATGTCATTCCCAAGAATTCCAGGGTCCCATGGCATTATCTGTCTCCTTCCAAGCATCAGTAACAACAACAAAATTTTATCATCATAGGAAATGAAATCCATGATGTGGAGATCATACCACTACATTGAAACTTTAAAACTCCCAATGCAAAATTGGAATTCTTTGAGACTTCCCCACCCAACATAAATTTCTTTATGTGCTTGATGCACATCAGCACTGAAGCTCACAATTTTGTTTATTCCATGATGTAGGTGTGAGTCCCATGTCTAGTCCCCATGAATATAGGCATCATCCAACAAACAAAAATGCCCATGTGGCTCACAAAAGATGTAGGATGTGTCTATTGTGTTAACACTAGAAAATTACCAAAGGTTGTAAAGGCTATTCCCAGGTAACAACAAAAACCACTTTTAAAGAGAAAACTAGCTTTTATCTCTTCCGAGAGGGATCTCTCACAAAATATTAACAAGGCCATATATGTATAAGCAAAACTATTTGTAATTGGTAAGATTGGTTGAAACTGAACACATGACCATTGGGATATGGAGTCAAGATATGAATATAGATAAAAAAAGATTTTGCATGCAAGTTTTAAATAGAGGCAAGGTAGCTACTTGTTGGCACCCCAACAAGTCCCCTTGATTTGTTGAGAAATAAAGGGACCCCTATGTTTCACATTATAAATTTATGAACATCCTGGTAGGTCATGATTGCTACGTTCAAGCCTAATTTTGTGATTTTGATCTACGTCCAACAAAAGTCTTAATCTTTGAAAGTAAGATTTCTCAAATATGGATGATCATTGATTTTTACAAATCTTTAAGATAGTGTTTTTCTTTTTCTCTCTTTTCACATTTTGTGTTTAAATCCCTTGATTTAATACTAATTTTAATTTTGATGCAATGATATTAATCTAAATATCATTTTGGAAAAGTATTTAAAAATGGAGGACCATATCATTTTTTTGGGAAGACACATTCATATCCTTATGTTGTTTAAAAAGAAATTTAAAAGTAACGCCATTATTTGAAAATTGCCCATTTAAAAGAAAACAAAAAAATAACTTTGATTTTATTTAAATTCCATTTTAGTTTTGACACATTTATAAATATTTACAAATAAGTTCATATGGTCATGAGTTGGAAGCATTGTGAAGCTAAGTTGAACAAAATAATTGAACGTGGATTATATGTCATAAAAGATCTTGAATAATAAAATGAAAACGTTTCATTGTTTATTACCAAAGGAATCATCACATTATTGTTGTCGTTAATGACGGTTTCCTACATCGTTTTGTTTGACAGCGAAAATGAACAATTTTAATGCAGTATCATTATATTTATTTATCAATTTTAACGATAGAAAATTGTGAAATCGATTAAGGCGGTAGAATTTTACATTAATGACAACACATGAACATCGTACCAATAAGATAACAAACCGCCAGGCCATTGAAATAATATTCCCAGTGATTGCTCAAGTATTTCTATTTGATCTATAAAAGAATAAATGTAAAATTTGTCCAGTTGAAGGAAGATAAATTTTATCAAATCATATTGCTCCACTTGTCTACCAAAAAATTGTGAGGAGAGGTTACACTCCATCAAGTCTCGGTAGATATTGTTGAGCGAGAATCGCAAAATTTTCCACACTCAGTTGCTAGAAGATCATAGGGACACCCATTAAGCTGGAATTTTTCCACTGGTCTTTTACATATTCATTTGATTAAGCCATTAGTTAAGGAAAGATCACCTTATTTGCAGAGATAACAATCATTTGTCCACACAAAGCATCGCGCCTTTTTCAGGTATTGAAGAAATGGTTGTATGATATATTCCAGCTCATATGATACATGTCCATACAAGATTACATCAAGAGAATCATTGTAATCCTATCAATTGGTCGTTGAGATATCACTTTACTTCATCACCGAAGTATATGAGAATCAAATATAGTTGTGAAAGTAGCTGTCATGAATTCCGAGAGTCATACACCAAAAATATTATCAATTTCTGGAGCATTCTTGTCTTGCTCTATTTACGTCGAGTTTTCACCTGCGTGAAAATGAAGTCAAATATCTAAAATACTCGAAAATAAATTTATCTTTATTTTATCACTTCGCCATTTTTTATGGTATGCATTTCATATTTGGGATTTTATAAGATATCGTTGTTTTTTTTTGCAGGTAATTTTTGTAATTTCTTTTGAATTCATTGTAATTCTCATAAATGTAATATCGTCAACAATAAGAAGCCTCGGTTCACTGAAAATTGGGAGGTTAGTGTGCATAATGAATCAACTCAGCAAAAGAGGCAACGAAGATGGAAATATTTCAGTCGAGTTCTAGAAGAATAGCTGCTAAATTGCTTAATGAGGAGCACATAAATCAATGATATTCGGGGTATTTGCCTATAAAAGGAGCTACGATTTCCAATTGAAAGGGGGGTGGGGGGAGATCTACAGTTCCAAAGGGTTGTTTCCAAAGAGTTGTAGGATATTCATTCTTTTGTAATTTTTATATTTCAGAGAAAGAACCAAATAATATCTCTTCTGGTGTTTCTGTATTTCGATAAAAGCCTTGTATTATTTCTATTCAGGCGTAATTGAGACCGGAGATCACCGTGGATTCAATCATTTTTGTATTCAGTTGGAACTTGTAAGATTTTTCTTCTAAAGTTGAATATAAATAATTTAGGAGATTTTATACTCTTTCATAGATTGTCATTCTTTATTCAATTGATTACCCGGAATGACTGCAAGCTTGACGCATAAATCATATGTGTAAGGCTATTAGTTAATCCTATTATATTAATAGACTTTGAATATTAATTGTTTTTTTAAACTTTGTTTTAAATAAATCAATTAATTAAAATCATTTATTTTTTATACGTCAAAACTATAACTCATGCTCCTGCGTGCAAGATAGATTAGATAGAGCTAATTAGATTTTAGTTTTATTTCGAAAGCTATAGTTTAGCAGCCATTAATCCTGTGTAATTTAGTAGCTACTATAATCTGTGTGTTTCTAGCTCTTAAAATTTGCATGTTAATTTAGTTATACATTATATATTAGTTATACTACATCATCAAGGTTTTAATTTCAGTTTTCAAGAACTCATATCAATAACAATGAGACTCTCCTTAAGAGAGCAAAACATAGATTAGATTTAGTTTACCCTTTGAATCTGTTAATTAGTTTAGGACATTTTTTTAAGTTCAAGTAGTAAGAATCTCTTCTTGAGAGAAAATATACAAAGGCAGCGAGGCCTTTATTTCTGCGAGATTTAGTCATTCCAAACACACCGAGGGTTGTTTTAAGCGCTTTGTGTGGACTATTTCTCCTTAGTTGGCCAGGTCAGAAAATTTGGCCAACAAATGGCGCTATAAGGAGGGCCGATCGGCAAGTAATCCCTTTTGAGATATTTCTTTTTAAATTTTGATCTATTTTAAGATGGCTCTTATTACTGTTTTAGAACATGCTTTCAGCATACCTGGGCCTGCTAGAGGTATTTCTGAAAGTGCAGTAAATCTCTTGCAAAGGTTAATTTTTGATGGAGAAGGTAAAATAACTGCTTTGAAACATCTCACTGAATTTATAGATATTTGTAACCATTATAGTATAGTGTGTGAGAGTAATATTTGCAGGCTTTTTACTGTCACTTTCAAAAGAAGAATTCGAGGTTGGTTCGAAATGTTACCAGCTAAATCCATTCATTCATGGAAACATTTCATGGAGATGTTTATTGATGTGCATGAGGATTATAATTATCAAGAGTTGAGGTATGAGATCAGAAATCTTCGCAAACAAGAAGGTGAATCTACTAGTACTTTGTTTTCAAGATTTATGTCAATTCATTTTAGATTCCATGAGAAAGATCAACTTTCTGCAAAAGAAATAACAGATTTACTTTTATAGGTTAATATTGATTCAAGGTCTAACATTATTTGTCCAAATTCTGACACTAAAATTGTTGAGCATCAACAAATATTAGGATCTTCTAATATTCAATTTCAAGAACAAAAGAATTTGAATTCGACACTTACATTAAAAAATCATTCTCTTGTTCAAACCATTGTAGTTGAAAAGGAATCGATGATTTTAGGACCTAAAATCGAATCTTTAGAAGATAGTTGCATAAATCATGATTTTTCATTTTATTCTTCTCTAATTGAACAAAATTATCTCATTCCTTCACAAAATATATCAACAAATCAAAATATGGACACTGAATTTTCTCTTGAATCAGTTAATCAAGATTGTCCTATGAAAAGGGGAACATCTAATTTTCAACGTTTGGAAAGTTATCATGCTTTATATCCGGATCTATTTACTGATTATAGTTCATGTCCAGATACTAATATACAAACAAATTCTTCACTATGGTCAATTTCTATGCAAAGTGATTTTTTGTATAAGAATGAGGAAAATCTTTCTATTCAAGATATTGACGAGGAAAATAATTTTTTAAATATCACTCATGAATCTCATGCATATGATAATATTGAAGAAGCTAAGTTAGAAGATAAAACCATTTCTTTAGATTTTGGCGATACTAATCTTTTCAATTGTAAATTAATTGAGTCATGAAAATCTCATGAATTTCAAAGGGAAAGTTCTTACTCTAAGGTAATGTCAAAATTTGATTTTCAATTCTATGATGACGATGTTTCCTCACAAAATATATCTTCTACTTTAACTTCTCCTGGATCCTTTGATCATAATCTCGACATGCCTCTTTTTGATTACTATCCCGATGAATTTGCTATCACACATTCCATTGAATCTTCACGAGTTTTAGATCTCCTCCAATCTTCTTTTTATGATCTAATTTATGCATGGTTGGAAGAGTCATATTTTAAAATATTTCCATGTCATCTTCTTCTTCCGTTTGTAAATATAAGCATTGATTTAATACTTTCTACTTTTCAGTATAAAGCATTTCGATTCTTATTACTAATGTTTGACATATTTTATCTTATAGGAATTAAAATGTTTCAATGGCTTCATTGGATTTTTGACTTTACCTAATTATGATTGTATATTTGATTTTAGTGTACATAAAATAAGACTAGGAATAAGATAGAGTAGTTTCTTTTTTTTTGCTTCTTAGTTTTTAGTTTTGATTTCACACATAGTAGTAAATATGAGAATGTATATATTTATCAATAAGCTCAATAGTTTTCTGCTAAGGATATCTCTACTTAATTTTTGGTCACGTACACTTGGTTGGATTGACAAGTTAGAAAGCGTTTTGAAGCAAGTGATACAATCAGGAATGCATGAATACGAGTATGGCCTCACATCACGGAAGTGAATTCTTTATCTTATTTTCATTTAAAAATTTGTATATTTGTTATTTATCTTTTTAAACTTTAAAATATTTCAAAGTTTATATATTGAATTTTGTAATTAACTTAGAACCACAAACTCATCCTCTCATGCTTGTTCTAAGTATTTTGATATTGATATTTTTTTTTAAAAGTTAAATTTTGAAATTAATTGTGAGAAATCATAAATTTACAATAATTGAGTAATGATAAATCTATTTATTAAAATTAATCATTAGGTTATTTTACACGATTGTGGGATGATGTCATTAATTATACACTTTTAGACTATATTTAAATTATTACATTGGCATTCATCAATTTATTAGACTAGCCTTATGGTTATTTCTTTTATCATTCAAATTTTCATTAAAAGTTTGATTTTCTCTTGAAATGAGTTTGCTAAATCAACTCCTTGAAATTTTTAAATCATTCATGCCAATTCCTGATTTTGCACATAAATATTGTTTTGATGAATATTTCTCTAACTTTTTGTAATTGATCATTTTTCAAAATTTATAATTTAAGCTTTTCTATGAATACTTACCATATTTATAATTAAGAAAAAGTCTTATTTTGATCTTGTCACAACCACAAATTAAGATAGATATAATTGAGGGTATGGAAAATTGTTTTATAATTTCGGATCAATTAAATCTGTGTAAAATATTATTACATGTTGATATTCAATTTAAGAATTTTCTTTTATTCGATTATGATGCTTAGTGAAGTTGTGACATGGAATTAATAATGATTTGCACCAATTAATTTAATCATAAAAGGAAATTAATATTGAGTTTGGTTTCACTTGATTGCTTGTCGTTTTCACTTTTGAGACCTACATGATTAGATTTCTTATCACCTCAAACTTGTACACATTGACTATATTTTGAGTTGATATCTTACTTTTTGAAATAATTGGTTTCTTACAAGTCTTCTTTATTTCTTTGATTATCTTTGATTTAGAAGATTTTGTTATGGATATTTTCTTTTAGGTTTTTCATTTTTATTTTTCAAAATAAAGAGTTGTAATCATTGCATCTTGCTCACTTTGTAATTAGTCTCACAAAACTATATAACTTAGACTTTTCATTTTTCCTTTTGTAAATAATGATGAATAAAAGGATTCGACTTACTCAATCTTCTCATTGATTAATTAAATGAGTCCTGAAAGAATGAAGAAATATTTTAACAATTGAATAATTCTGCAATATTAAAAAAATTTCAAAACTTTACATCAATAATAAGTTTATGATACTTTTTGTGAAAATGACCATTTTGACATACATATTATATTTATGTCTCCTCTTTTCTATTTTATATTGACCTTTATTTAAACCTTAAATCTTTATATTGTGGTCAATTTTAATATTAGGAGATTTGTCGTTATTTCTTACCCATGTTATAACTTTGTGATTTTTACGTTATTTTGTGTAGCTCATCACATAGAGAGTGATCATATCTTAAAATTTGTTTTTTGAGCTTATTTACCTTTTTCGACTCTCAGTTAAAGTTTCGATAAATTTTTCTTTTGAATTTCAATACATACCTTTTGGTTGAATTTTGGAATTGATCGGATTCTATCTTTTTGAGTGTTTTTCAATTAGTGATTTTATTCTTAAAATTTGTTTGGTTGATTGGTTTTAGTAGTGAATTTAATATTTTTCAGCTTTTTTATTTTCTTCTTTGTTTTTAAGGGAGCATTGTAGATAAATAATACCATAATGATATGTGTTCATATGTTTCTCTATTAATCATATTGATATCTTTAAGGGAAACCATTGTAAGGAGTTTCTTGCCATATCAAATGTTCTTACTGTGATTGAATCACTCCTAGCCTTGAAATATTTCTTATGAACTTAGCTAATCAATCAGTTGAACTCACAGTTATTATTCTTGGACTTTGTTTTGAAAATGATATCATTATCCAAGCAAATTAACCTGTCGGGAAACTCTTCTCTCAGAATCTTTATGAATCAATGACATTAGTCATCTTTAGGCCTTCCATATTATTATAGGAGTATTATCTGGATTTGTTTCTCATCCATTTATAAATATTATTAAAAACTTTGATTGAAGAATAGGAAGTCTCAGCACGAGCCGACCAAATCATGATCATCATCCCTATCGGGGATAACATCATTCTTGATTGCCAGGGTGATGGCTCTTGGTCATAAGATCAAGGGACAAAAGGTCTCATCACGAGCCGACTTGTTTATCTATAGCAGTTCTCGTGAATGATGCTATCAAAATATGGTTACCAGGCCAGGATAGTAGTCTTGAATCAAAGATATAATTAATATATTTTCCAAAAAAAAAGAGAGAGAGAGAAAAAGAAAAAGAAGAGAAAAATAAATTTTATCTTTCAGTTATTTATATTTAATGGATGGGGAACTTATCCAAATATCTTCTTAAGATATGGAGGTCATATCTTTATGCTGGTGTTATTTGATTATGTTTAGATATTGAGTAAGAATTCTTCACAAGGTTTATTTTCTATGCATATATTTAAAAAACATTCATCTCTATGAAGTCTCTAAGTAATAGTTGTGACAATTCATTTGATTGTGACGATATTAAAGTTCAAACTTTACTATATAGGCTAGTGATAGGATAAAGTCATGTGGTGTGAAGTTTGATATTTCAAGAAAACATTAATTTTATTTTCCTATATCTTTAATCTACAGAAATAACTGGTTCACCCAGCATGTCGCCATTTGTTGGCACCCCAACAACTCCCCTTTATTTTTTGAGAAATAAAGGGACCCCTATGTTTCACATTATAAATTTATGAACATCTTGGTAGGTAATGATTGCTATGTTCGAGCCTAATTTTGTGATTTTGATCCACGTCCAACAAAAGTCTTTATCTTTGAAAGTAAGATTTCTCAAATATGGATGATCATTGATTTTTACAAATCCTTAAGATAGTGCTTTTCTTTTTCTCTCTTTTCACATTTTGTGTTTAAATCCCTTGATTTAATACTAATTTTAATTTTGATGCTAATGATATTAATATAAATATTATTTTGGAAAAGTATTTAAAAAGGGAGGACCATATCATTTTTTTGGGGAAGAAACATTCACATCTTTATATTGTTTAAAAAGAAATTTAAAAGTAACACCATTATTTGAAAATTGCCCATTTAAAAGAAAACAAAAAAAATAACTTTTCTTTTATTTAAATTCCTTTTTAGTTTTTGACACTTTTATAAATATTTACAAATAAGTTCATATGGTCATGAGTTCGAAACATTTTCAAGCTAAGTTGAACAAGATAATTGAACGTGGATTATATGTCATAAAAGATCTTGAATAATAAAATGAAAACGTTTCATTGTTTATTACCAAAGGAATCATCACATTATTGTTGTCGTTAATGACAGTTGCCTACATCATTTTGTTTGACAACGAAAATGAACAATTTTAATGCAGTATCATTGTATTTATTTATCAATTTTAACAATAGAAAATTGTGAAATCGATTAAGGTGGTAGAATTTTACATTAATGATAACACATGAACATCGTACCATTAAGATAACAAACCACCAGGCCATTGAAATAATATTTATGTTGATTTCTCAAGTATTTCTATTTGATCTATAAAAGAATAAACGTAAAATTTGTCGAGTTGAAGGAAGATAAATTTTATCAAAGCATACTGCTCCACTTGTCTGCCAAAAAATTGTGAGGAGAGGTTACACTCCATCAAGTCCTGGTAGATATTGTTGAGCAAGAATCGCAAAATTTTCCACACTCAGTTGCTAGAAGATCACAGGGACACCCATTAAGCTGTAATTTTTCCACTGGTATTTTACATATTCATTTGATTAAGCCATTAGTTAAGGAAAGATCACCTTATTTGCAGAGATAACAATCATTTGTCCACACAAAGAATGGTGCCTTTTTTGGGTATTAAATAAACGGTTGTATGATATATTCCAGCTCATATGATTCATGTCCATACAATATTACATCAAGAGAATCATTTTGATCCTGCCAATTGGTCATTGAGATATCACTTTGCTTCATCACCGAAATATATGAGAATCAAATATAGTTGTGAAAGTAGCTGTCATGAATTCCGAGAGTCATACGCCAAAAATATTATCAATTGCCTGAGCATTCTTATCTCGCTCTATTTACGTAGAGTTTTCACCTGCGTGAAAATGAAGTCAAATATCTGAAATACTCGAAAATAAATTTATCTTTATTTTATCACTTTGCCATTTTTTATGGTATGCATTTCATATTTGAGATTTTATAAGATATCGTCGTTTTTTTTTTGTAGGTAATAGTTGTAATTTCTTTCGGATTCATTGTAATTCTTAGAAATGTAATATCGTCGACAAAAGCAAGCCTCGGTTTGCTGAAAACTGGGAGCTTAGTATGTGTAATGAATCAACTCAGCAAAAAAGGCGACAAAGATGGAAATATTTCAGTTGAGTTCTAGAAGAATAGCTGCTAAATTGCTTAATGAGGAGCACATAAATCAATGAGATTCGGGGTATTTGCCTATAAAAGGAGCTACGATTTCCAATCGAAAAGGGGGTGGGGGGAGATCTACAGTTCCGAAGGGCTGTTGCCAAAGAGCTGTAGGATATTCATTCTTTTGTAATTTTATATTTCAGAGAAAGAACCAAAGAATCTCTCTTTTGGTGTTTCTGGATTTCGATGGAAGTCTTGTATTATATGTATTCAGGCGTAATTGAGACTAGAGATCACTGCAGCTGCAATCATCTTTGTATTCGGTTGGGACTTGTAAGATTTTTCTTCTGAATTTGAATAGAAATCATTTAAGAGATTTTATACTCTTTCATAGATTGTCATTCTTTATTCAATTGATTACCTAAAATGACTGCAAGCTTGACGTATAAATCATATGTGTAAGGCTGTTAGGTAATACTATGATATTAATGGACTTTGAATATTAATTGTTTTTTTAAACTTTGTTTTAAATAAATCAATTAATTAAAATAATTTGGTTTTTATACGTCAAAACTATAAATCACGCTCATGTGTGCAGGATAGATTAGATAGAGTTAATTAGATTTTATTTTTATTTCGAAAGCTACAGTTTAGCAACCATTAATCCTGTGTGATTTAGTAGTTGCTATAATCTGTGTGTTTTTCTAGCTCTTAAAATTTTCATCTTAATTTAGTTATACATTTTATATTAGTTATACTACATCATCAGGGTTTTAATTTCAGTTTTCAAGAACTCATATCAATAACAATGAGACTCTCCTTAAGAGAGCAAAACATAGATTAGATTTAGTTTACCCTTTGAATCTATTAATTAGTTTAGGACATTTTTTTTTAAGTTCAAGTAGTAAGACTCTCTTCTTGAGAGAAAATATACAAAGGTAGTGAGGCATTTATTCCCACGAGATTTAGTCATTCCAAACACACCGAGGGTTGTTTTAAACACTTTGTGTGGACTATTTCTTCTTAGTTGGCCAGGTCAGAAAATCTGGCCAACACTACTTAGTGTAATGTCCCAAGTCTAGTGTACAGACCTGAAAACTCTCCAATTCTGTTAATTATATTAAAATTTCTGAACTTGAATTAAATTACACAATGACTTCTCTGACTGGGCAAATAAGGGGTTTATTCTGGGAAATTTTGCAGAGAAAAGGAGTGAGCAGTGGGAAGAAAAAAATTAAAATAATACATTGAATTTCATCTCCTCTAACACATTTATATCTGGTTCCATTTAGGTTTCAGATTCCTCACTGCGGAAACTTACTACCACGCTTCTGGGCAGCCAAACCGTGCAACTAAGGAGAGTAGTTCGGTCTGTTTCAACCAGGGGCTTCTGGAAAATTGCAGAGGTTTATTACAGTGATAATATAACATAAATAAATTATTTATATATTTCATTGATGTTCTGGAAATTTCTAATAGGTTTTGGGTGAATTTGGGATTTTTAGCAGTTTTGGCCAAGGAGAACCCTGCGCAGAGGAGGATGCAAAAGGGTGGTACGATACAAAAAAAAATGGTTCTAGATATTGATATGGGAATTTAATCCTGTTACTTACCTACAAGGACTGACAGATCTCAGTTTGAGTTTACAGAGCCTATTTTGCATCAATTTCAGTAAAACTAGTTATTAAAAACTAGTAATCTAGCTAGGGTCTTAAAAGACTATTAAATCATCTTAAATTAAATTATGTGAAACTTGAGATTTATAACAGAGATAAATATGGATTCTATGAACATTAAAATTTATTTCAATCCCTTCCCCATCATGAAATATTCATTACAATGCTCATATTCACTCATATCCCCCATACACTGATAAAATAGGATCTTTTAATGAAACTGAGATGATATTATTTAGGTTATGAGATATATAGACCTGATAAATGTAATTTTCAGAATATTATGAACCCAAATAACATAAATTACATCATATACTGACCATTACAAGGATGCTCCGAAAATGAGGGGCATGAGGCCCGAATCATGACCAGCAAGGGGCTGTGAGCATTGGTGAAGCATGAGCTTCACTGAATATTGACCTGAAATTGATGGAGGCTATAAGTAACTCTGATTATTCTTCAATTTCTGCAATATATCACTCCACACCTGCAATGGAAGAGAAGGGGATGGAAGAAGAGGGGAATGGAAGGCTGGGGCTCATCTCCCAGTAGTCTGAGGCACAACACTCAGAAGTAATGCTCACATAAGAATTTAGCAATCAAATCATCAACCAAACTGAAGCAATGGGTTCAAATTAATCTTTTATAGAATTATGGATGACCTGCTGAGTAAGTTGATGCCCATGGTGACCTGTGAGAGCAAGTCAACCCCATGGTGACCTAACCCTAGCCACAAAAGCACCCCCTTTAGGAAATTAGGAAAGTAGGACCATGTGGAATTGTTTCCAAGTCCAAATCATCCTTCACAATTAGAAACTACACCCTCCCTTAGTCAAAAGCTTCCTCTTTTGAGTTATGACAGCTTTTTGCTTTTCCTGGGTCATAAGGAAACTTTTTCTTTCCTTCAAAAACTTTCCTGCTTTTACCTCTGACTGCTTTTTCTACTTTTAGGAAACTTCCCTTTATTCTCCTACTTGCTTTTGTCATGGACTTTCTTATTTTTACCAAGGCAAGTTAACTAACTTTCCCCAATGTGCCCTCCTGACATGGTAGCCTTAATTCCACATCATTATTGTGCATAATAAATAAAATTAAATACATGCCTTAGAACAATTATTAGCAATATTTTTCCTAGGAATAATAATTAATGTCAATTTCAACCCCTAGGAATTTCATCATGGTCAACACTTTTAATGTCCCAAAATATGGGGACTTGACAGTCCTCCCCTCCCAAATCTGCTTGTCCTCAAGCAGAAGCACTCCAGAGTGCTGCAAATTTGTTCATCATGTAGGAGAACTGGAGCATGAATCCATTGTTCAAAAAGGTTTACTTTCTCAATGAAGCCATCCTATAAAGTTTCTCCAAAACAAGCAATTCTAGGGTCCCATTGCTTGCATTGCACCCCCTTTAGTGAGAATGCCTTCCCACACAACTTATCAAGCCAATTTATGCCTGGATCCCATTTCCTCAACTGTAAGTATCCAAACATTAGAATCCACCATACAAATTTATCATCACATGAAATGACATTCATGCTTTGGAAATCATACCACTGCACCGAAAACTGAAAATTCTCATTACAAAGTTGGAAATATGTCAGATTTCCCCACCAATCATAAAGTTCCTTATGTGCTTGATGCACATCAGCATTGAATCTCACAATGATGTTTCTTCAAACACATAGTTGTGAGTCCCATTTCCAACCCCAATGAGTATAGGAATCATCCAACCAACAAGGATGCCCAAATTGCTCACAATAAGATGATGCATCACAATCATCTCCAAAAATGCAAGCAGAAAAAACAAATAAGTGTCCCCTCATTCCACCTGATAAGGGACTGACAATCCCACTAAATGGTCCATGTGAACACTTCCAATGGCTCAACTCTCTGCCACTGGTCAATTAATGCAAGAATCTATCCAACTGTGTCCAAGATATTTTCCTCAACAACTTCTCTTGGCAGTTTTCTTGCTTATTTGTCTTCCACTAATCATGTGCATAAATTTTTCTGTAAGAAGACCCCATGTGTGACATGTAATATTCCACCCAATCCACATGTTGTTGAATGGCATCAAGTGACAGCCATATGTGCCTATGTGTCTTACATGAGGGTGATGGTGCATTCCACAAGTCATCATGAACACCTAGGAAAGCCTCCAACTCTTCCTGTTGCACCAACAAGGAAAATTCCTTCTCCCAATTTTCATTTTCATTTGATGAGGATAAAATAAAAGTGTGGGTAGAAACTTGTATCAGAACCCTACAATACTCATCCACCCAAATTATGGCTTCCCAATCTTCATCCTCATCTGACCCTCCCATTGGGAAGAGACTCTTTCTAGGAAACAATTCCAGTTTTTTCTGGAAAAGGCCAAGTGCTTGGTTCTCATCAAAATTGTCCACACAGTCCTCAAGCACAAAAAATATAGAATTCACCTCATGTGCATGTGTATGGAAGGTATCCAATGGCTGCAAATTAAATCTTTGTTTCTATTCACATGTCAAGACAATGTCAGTCACAACAAAAAATTTATTGCAGAAGTAAAATTCTTTACCTCCCAAGGTCTTCATTCCAAAGATGTTTCTATCCACCCAATCAATGGATGAATATAGACTTTTATTTTCTGATCCATATGGAATTTTATCAGCCATATTTATTAAGGATAAGAACACTTCATCCTTCCTCTCATTCTCAATGAGTGCTTGGCCCAGATTTTCTTCCTCATAGATTTTCACAAGCACCTGCAAATCTGCTCTTCCCTCATGGCTATCCTCCACATGAGGTTCCTCCATTATACCCAAAACATTTCCTTCCATGCAGCATGAAAGGTGTGACACCTTCAACTCCTTCTGAAGTTGAAATATCTGTAACTTTGAATCTTGAAGGGATATTTTTGTGCTCTTCAATAAGTTATTGGTGATCTCCAACTTATTAGTGATATTTTCTGATTTTTATTCTTCCTTCTTGAGTGCACTATGGTACATTTAAGCCACCATGAGGAGATATTCTCTATCAGATAATAAGTCCATATATCTCTCCTTCATCTTGGTCATTCCTTCTTTCAGTGCTATGCACTCCTCCAGAAAGGCTTCTCCTTCCATATCTCCACCAGAAGCTTGCCAACAACATCTTGCCACCAAGGCATTGATGTCAACAAAGTTTTTCATGGCTTCCCTAAGATTCTTTCTATCCTCCTTTAGTGATCCACTCAAATGATGTGGCTCACCAAAAATATCCTCCATCAAGTTTTCTTCTTCTAATATGTGACATATATGCCCATTTTTCTTGTGGCATGAATCCACCACATAAAACTCATCTTCAACATACAGGCCAACCTTTGAATTTTCTGCACACTCACTTCCATGATGTGAAGTGGAGGGTATCTCTGAATGCTGGAATGACATGTGATCTGTATGAAAATTAGAAAGCATCTCATGCCTTGGAATTTCAGCTTCATCATGTTGCAAGAGAGTCCAACATTTTGAACTGTGTCCCTCCCTTTGCATCAGATTTTTTTCCCTCAAATTTCCTAGTTCATATCTAGCTGGTGGGGGCTTGCCTTCCACTTCATTATGCAATTCAAATGATGAATTCAGGTCTGATATTTCTTGTTCTTTTGGATCTGATCCAAAATATTCCTTCACCATATTATTACCATTGACAATATCACCCTTCTTTTCACTGATTGTGTGATCACCAACAGGGAAACTGGGAGTGAATTTATCTCCCTCACAAGTGGCCTTCCTTTTGCAGTCCTGAGATGCAAGTGAAGACCTTTTATATTTACATGGATCATATGGTTGTAGGTGTACACGGACTCTGCAAAAATCATAACTTTTATTATCCATGTTCTTAGCATTACCATCTTCCTGTACAGATACTATGGTGGCCTGCTCTTCCACCAAAATATTTGCTTCACACCCAAGCGGCATGGCCTTGTTTTCATCTTCATTACGTGGCTCAAGAGGTGACTATAAATATGATATGTATACCTCTTTTGGAGCTTATACAAAAGATGTCTCACTAGCCATACATGAGCCAAAATCTTGAGCAGTGATTTGGAGATCACCCACCAAGAAACTTGAAGTGCATTCCTCTTCAACTTCTTCTCTTATGCAACCACCTTGTGGTGATTTTCACTTCACCTCCTGGATATCTGTGTCCACTTCATTTGTATTCTCCTCCAAGAAACTTGTGACTTTTTCATCTATAGTGGTACTCATGTCACAATATTTAGAAGTTCTTCTTGAAGGAAAACCAAACAAACTCTTAAGTCCTGAACATGTTGATGGCTTGGAGGAATATTTACCTTTGGTTATGTCTTCTTCTTCTTTTCTCAGAGAGTTGGAACAAATTGGTTCCTCTTTGGATAGCTTGCTGATCTTGAAATAATTCTCATAATCAGGCTTGGGATGAAATCCATACTCGAAATAAATATAATCTTCAAAAGAAAGGTTTGCACAAATATTCCTACCCAACGCTAGATAGCCCTCATAGCAGTGAGACATGTTCTCACATGCTTCAATAATCTTTGTCAAGTTTTTATTAACCATCGGAAAATCAGATCTGATCTCTTCCCCATCTGCTGTCACATAGTTTTCATCATATTCATGTTTTAGTATTCCTCCATCAACATAGAGGATTTCTTCTTCTTCATATCTTCTGCAGTATTCTTCATACTTCTCATCATAGTCATCCTCATAGTATGACATGGCTGCAAATTTATTTAGTGAGATATTTCTTTCCATAGGATGATCCAAGGAAAGAGCTCTGATACCACTGTAATGTACCAAGTCTAGTGTACAGACCTGAAAACTCTCCAATTCTGTTAATTATATTAAAATTTCTGAACTTGAATTAATTTACACAATGACTTCTCTGACTGGGCAAATAAGGGGTTTATTCTGGGAAATTTTGCAAACAAAAGGAGTGAGCAGTGGGCAGAAAAAAAATACAATCAGAAATTGAATTTAATCTCCCCTAACACATTTATATCTTGTGCTATTTAGGTTTCAGAGTCCGCACTGCGGAAACTTACTACCATGCTTCTGGGCAGCCAAACCGTGCAACTAAGGAGAGTAGTTCGGTCTGTTTCAACCAGGGGCTTCTGGAAACTTGCAGAGGTTTATTACAAAATTAATATAACATAAATAAATTATTTATATATTTCATTGATGTTCTGGAAAGTTCTAATAGGTTTTGGGTGAATTTGGGATTTTTGGCAGTTTTGGCCAAGGAGAACCCTGTGCAGAGGAGGATGCAAAAGGGTGGTATGATCCAAACAAAAAATATTTTTGGAGATTTATATGGGAAGGTAGGTCTGTTACTGACCTATAGGAACTGACAGATCTCAGTTTGAGTTTACAGAGCCTATTTTGCATCAATTTCCATAAAACTAGTAATCTAGCTAGGGTCTTAAAAGACTATTAAATCATCTTAAATTCAATTATGTGAAACTTGAGATTTATAACAGAGATAAATATGGGTTCTATGAACATGAAAAATTATTTCAATCCCTTCCCCATCATGAAATATTCATTACAATGCTCATATTCACTCAATTCCCCCATACACTGATAAAATAGGATCTTTTAATGAAACTGAGATGATATTCTTTAGGGTCTGAGATATCTAGACCCGATAAATGTAATTTTCAGAATATTATGAACCCACATAACATAAATTACATCATAGACTGACCATTCCAAGGATGCTCCAAAAATGAGGGGCAGGAGACCCGAATCATGACCAACAAGGGGCTGTGAGCATTGGTGAAGCATGAGCTTCATTGAATCTTGACCTGAACTTGATGGAGACTGTAATTAAATCTGATTATTCTTCAATTTCTGCAATATAGCGCTCCACACCTGCAATGGAAGAGAAGGGGATGGAAGAAGATGGGAATGGAAGGCTGGGGCTCATCTCCCAGTAGTCTGAGGCACAACACTCAGAAGTAATGCTCACATAAGCATTCAATAATCAAATCATCAACTAAAATGAAGCAATGGGTTCAAATTCATATTTTATAGAATTATGGATGGCTTGCTGAGTAAGTTGATGCCCATGGTGACCTGTGAGAGCAAGTCAACCCCATGGTGACCTAACCCTAGCCACAAAAGCGCCCCCTTTGGGAAATTAGGAAATTAGGACCATGTGGAATTGTTTCCAAGTCCAAATCATCCTTCACAATTAGAAACTACACCCTCCCTTAGTCAAAAGCTGCCTCTTTTGAGTTATGACAGGTTTTTGCTTTTCCTGGGTCATAAGGAAACTTTTTCTTTCCTTCAAAAACTTTTCTTCTTTTACCTCTGACTATTTTTTATGCTTTTAGGAAACTTCCCTTTATTCTCCTACTTGCTTTTGTCATGGACTTTCTTATTTTTACCAAGGCAAGTTAACTAACTTTCCCCAATGTGCCCTCCTAACATGGCAGCCTTAATTCCACATCATTATTGTGCATAATAAATAAAATTGTTGAAATAAAATTAAATACATGCCTTAGAACAATTATTAGCAATATTTTTCCTAGGAATAATAATTAATGTCAATTTCAGCCCCTAGGAATTTCATCATGGTCAACACTTTTAATGTCCCAAAATATGGGGACATGACACTTAGTCACAGTCAAAATTTGATTCTCTGGTGAAAACGAAGAACATGAACAAACCATTAACACAAAGCACTATAAAAATGAATTATGTATCAACTTTAGAAGAAATATTTGGTGGACATATGAAAAGAACAGCTAGAGCATAGTAAATATGAATTCTAAACCGTTATACTCTCATTTCATACATGAAGGAAAACATAATGGAAGGATAAAACTGCAAAAACATTCACATAAGAAGGGAAAGTACATACTGCAACATGAAATAGCACATGAATCTATGAAAAATGCCAACTTTCGGCTCTATAAATTAAATAAATATTGGAATACACAAATCTCCAAAATCTCACAGGTTCCCACCCTAGCTTCATTAAAATTATGAAGACTTATACAATTTCTCCTTAATATGAACAATAAACCTAACTATATAATGGTTTCAACCATTTACTACATGTGTCAAAATACTTGTCTATTACAAAATAGTTCTGAGATAACAAAACTTCTTAACTAAAGAAATTAAAAATAACATTTTATCATAAAATATATCCTTCATTGAAACTCTTTTGCGTTGTCTTCCTTGATGTATTCATGGTTGTAACTTATATTTATTTGATCCAAATTGTTGAAGTATTCTCCAATGTTCAGGTTTAGGAAAATATGCAACAACCATTTCATGTGCCAGAACTCTAAGCTCCATGTTTTCTATGTATGAAATATTAGGAACATTGGCACACACGACTTTAAAATCAAACAATAACTTGAACTCTTCAGCCAATTTATCAAACATGACTCTTCGAGATAGAGCTTGCTACATATCTTGAAACTTACTGTGATTTGACCTGCAATTTACCAATTTATCCAGATATTCCTCTTGAGACAATAATGGTCCCATTTCATCCCAGAAGAAAGGAATTTCCCTACTTACTAATGGAGTAAATAAGTTAGTCACTCCTTTAATTGTATGAATTATAATATCAACTTTATCCTATACAATATCCAACATTCTGTACTTTCCAACCACATTTCTATCCCAAGAGGTAATAAAAACTTTGTCTTGGATACCAAACCTTCTAACTTGATCTTCTGATAAGGTACTTAAAAAATTTGATAGCATTATGAGCTACTTCCATTGGATTCTTATTTAATCCTTGCTTTACTATCAAAATATTTTGTCTGCCTACTTTCAGAGCACTCTCCTGATCTACAATAAAATCTAAATATGGTCTAAACTTATTATCTTCCTGAATAATATTATCTCAATTCATATGTCTGGCTCCTTGCAAGGCCATTTGGCCAACCACCTGCTTTGTTAACTTGGTATTCTGATTTATTAGCTCTTGAAGTTTTTCCTCTACTTTTTTCTTCTCTTGTTCTTTTTTCAAAGCTATCTCTTCAATATTCTTGTTCTGTTGCTTTAAACCTATGAGTTCTATGTCTTTCAGGTTTACCTGAGACATTGCTTTAGAAAGAGAGGCTACATCTATTTCTATAGAAGGAACAATAGATTGATTTTTAATGTCTTCACGATTTTCCTGTAATTCTTTTTCTTTTGTTGTCAACTTAGTTTTTAGGTCCTTCTCATTTTCCATCAGAATCTTAGCATCCCTTTCCCACTGTTTTTATTTTTCTTCAATATTTAACATCTTTTCCTTACAATCACTCAATTCAATGTTTAATGCTTCCTTCTCCTTCTCAAAGTATGTCAATTCATAGGTCTAAATAAGCTGAGTGGAAGGAATTTTCAATTCCTTCTTTAGCACCTGAACTTCTTTGTCTTTCGCATCAAACAACTTTTGAGCCATTGTTCCTTTGTTTGAATTCCCTTCAACCTTCAATAAATCTTTCTACAACTTTTTAATTTTGATTCAAAGGGCCTTGTTTTCAACCCTCTCTTTTCGTAGGAGGTCCTGAGATTTCTTTTTAGTGGACTCCAGTTTAGACACCTGTAATGTAGATTTAAGCAATCTTGTATATATGATATCATTTGTTTCTCTGTGAAAGTGTGTTATATCTGTAGCAGGTATTTTCTCTAAGTTCGCATTCACCTCTGATACCTTATTACCAATAGTCATGGCCAAACTCAGGGTATCTTTGGCATGATCCCTTACAGTTTTTAGAGTTACATCTCGCTTTGGAAATTGTCTCACTTCTTCTTATAGTTTTGTTGTTTCATTAAAGGATTTATCAGCCACTCCCCTATATGTATTCAACCACTCCTCTTTTGATGTTTACTTTTTTGGGGTTACTCCATCAAATACATATTCCTGAAGCTCCAGACTAGTTACTTTGGATTTTGCTTGCTTATGTTTACCTTTCACACTACTCTTCTTCACCTGTACCATTTGTCCTTCTTGTCCAATTTTCTGCTTCTTTGGTGTACTAGCGGTGTCTAATTCTTCAATGTCCATGAAACCTGAATGTTCTCTCTTCTTTGAATTTGTTGAAAAAATTATTAATAACAAAATATTACTAGCAAATGAAACTATGTTAGAAAAATCCATTGAGGGGGAATTATTTCTAGGCATGGATGAGACAGAGTCTTGTTCCATGCTGATATTATATGGTTTTTTTTTAGGATAATCTTCCTAATTAGATGCTTCTATGAGTCCATTTACTTCAGTATGTTCAGAAGGCTTATTTTTGTTTTCCTGTCTTATTTTAGAGATTATCTAGTGTGGATCATAGTCAATAGAAGCTCCCAAAGAAAACCCCATGCTTCTGAGAAGATTATCAATTATTGGTAGAGAAACTATACTTTTGACAACATATGGCTCTTCCTCCCAGGGAAATTTAATATATAGACTCTTCCTGAAGTTTAATATGTGTTCTTGTTCAACTGTAAGCCTCTGTCTAAGAAATTCCAAAGAAAATATTCTAGTTGTCAGAAAGGCTAGAAGAATATAAGGCTGATGCAAAAATCCATATAACCTTATAATTGTTTCAAACTCTGAAAGGAACCAGACTCCTATCCTTTTACTAGGGGAAATATGCAATATTTCCTTCATCTCTGGAAATACCCTGGGTAATCTTTCCTGAAATAAAATACTATATATCTCTTCCATCAAACAATTCATGAACTTGCAATAACTTTGGGTCATTTCATCAGTGATTACCAACTCAGGAAACTATAGGTTCTCTTCATTATGTGATAAGAACATCTTCAACAAAAAGGACTGGAATCTAAAAAAATCTGGTATCATGGAAGTTGACTAACTGAGAACGAATGTTCTCAGCTAGGAACTCATAAAAATTAAGGAAACAATACTGGAAATACTGACCTGGAAGTTTAGACTCAATTGGGAAAGTACTTAAGATAAACAACATACTCAACAATGACTATGTAACATAACCATTAGTGTCTAACCCCAAAAATTGACTAGATAAAGTTATACACAACTGGGTTTCTTCAATAATCAAAACTAGGTCAATAGGATAAGATAAACTCATATCCTCACTATCAGGCTTTGAACATGACTTCAAAAAGGATTCCTTACTCTCGGTTGCATACTCTTGGAAGAAATGTATGATGTTTTCTTCTTTGTACTCCTATGATAAATGAACAAAATCATCTGGGATAGATAGGGTTTTTCATATAACAGAGGCATGAATAGGGAAAAGGATCCTAAACTTAGGTTTATCCATGAAAAATTCTTCAGTTGCAGAATAATTATTTGCACACCACTCGACAAATTCAAGGAAATTGGGGGTCTATTCAGCAGAGAAAAAATAAAAGAAAGAATTGAAAACACCATGCATGTCACTACCCTGGTCCTTAAGAATTTTAAATTTGTTCTTAGTCATCTCAATTGTTTCATTTAGTAAAATGGTATCAGAAACTTCAACATTTTTGTCTTCGAAGCTTTTCTCATCCTTCTAACAGGAAACCCCTAACTCTTCACTATCTACCACTTCTACAACTTCTATTTCATCCATTTTCAGAAATATTTGGAAAGTTTTAGGATTCCTACCTTGTTAATTAGCATAGTGTTCCGATTCCGTCCACGTTGGCACTTTGTGCACGGTTAGGGTCACCATCAATTCCAATGCTAAAAAAAACAAACCTTTGACCTCCACGTAAGTGTTTTTATAATTTCTTATGTTTCATAACCATTGCACATCTCCCATAATCTATAACATAGAATTATTTTTCTTTGAAATCTAAGCCATTCATGCACAAGATATCAATGCCAAAACTAGACATTATCACCCTGCACAACTTGATTCTGTGGAATCAATATCAACCATTGATCTGCACTCTACCTTCATTAGAACCGTCAAACTGTAGAAAAATTTAACATTCCAATAATCATTTGAAGTTGATAAGTCGAGCAACTTCAATTTGTGGAATGCACTTTATCCATCGATAAAAATCTGATCACAATCACAACCGTTGATCAACGTGGCCTTTACCACTTTCCGCATATTTCAATTTAGAATTTTTTCATGCTAGTTCAATCTACGGAATTGTTCCTGACCGTAGATCTATCTCTACTCACATCTTATCCATCCCATATTTCCACCAATTAACCAATTCCTTGAATATGAAAACTTAGTTCTTCCTTGCATGTTTAATCTATGGAATATTCCGTCGCCATTGATCTTACCTTGTATCAATCGCAGCCTTTCAAAGTTGCACCTTTTTAACTCCATTTCGCTGATGAGAATCTCTTAATTTATCCCCCATTTTTCAAAAAAGGAACGATCCACCACCGTAGATCGAATCTCTTTCTTCATCCACTGACCCATGATAAAATATCATGTTAACCTATTAACTCGAAGGGTGCTTCCACCAAAAATTTCAAATATAACCACTTCCAAACTCTTCAATTAAGCAATCCACCATTTCAAATATAGTGCTAACATGCTAAAACTCCAAAATTTACACACTCCAAGGTGTATAACTCCAAGTACCTATTCATCCCTTCCTCGAAATAAAAAATCCTCCAACTATCATATCCATTTGGGGATTTTATTGCTTTCTTATGTGCACAATCCCAATGGCTCAACTCTCTGCCACTAGTCATGGAATCACCACCATGAATGGAGGAATCAGAGACACGAAATGGGTGCATTCGCTACTGCTGAGAAGGGGGTGGTGCTCTCAACAAATCCCCATTGATGAGTTTGGGAGCCTCCTTCTCCTTTCTTGGAACCAAAAGAAAGAATCCCTCCACCCAGTTATCATTCTCATGTGTTGTAGTTGTAGTAAAAGGTGTAGAAGATGGAAATTCATGAACCAAATTGAAACTTTGGTAATAGTCATCCACCAAGAAAGTGGATGAATACTTGAATCCTTTAAATGGTTCATAATTTGTACCATATTATTCCTCCTCCAAGAATATACACATTTTACCAAGAGGCATCTCCAAATCTCTCTGAAAAAGGGAAATGGCTTGGTCTCCATTTTGTTGTCTCTCAAATCCTTCAAGCACATACAAATCACAATGCATATCCTGTGCATATGTACTGAAGGTATAGGATGGATTTGTTGATCCTAGTTTGGTCACCATTTTTGGCTGGTAAATTACACTTTTTGACATCTATTTTGTCATCTTTTTGACAAATTTCTATCATACATCTTATCATTCAGCCTCATGTATGAATATATTTGGATTTATGCAAATTCTGGTTTATTATTGTTATTTCATGATTTTATTAATTAAATCCGATGCTATTTGAGAACGCTTTTGATATATGTGTGAATTTGTTTGCAGGTTATAGTCCTTGAATGAGCCAACATTTAGACATGCATCACGCTAGATATGCGTAGATCGCTTCCAACTCACCATCCAGCTCGTCAATCAAGCCACGCATTGTTTGATGGTATATTCCAAAGCATTAAAGGATAGAACAGACTGCAACTATTTTATTATCCACGCATCTGGATGATAGAATGACCCTCATTGTAGAAGGCTTGTCAGCTTGCCTTCTCTGTTTGACACCATGACACTAGTCCATGTCAGAGAGAATCCTCATGCCACAGCACACGCAATGGAGAACTAGCGCGTGAGGAAGAAGGAGAAGCGTTGTGTGTTGGAATTCTAAAAATTGTTTGTAATAATGGTTGACTAATTTTAGGAGCAGTCGACCACTGAAAAGGTCGACCCACTCATCCCTATAAACGACATATATAAATTCCTCCAAGCAAGAGCATAGCTAGCTAGTTTTACATCTTGTCAGTCGATTTTTAGAGAAACTTTGTAATACTATTCCGCATTTTTAATAGAAGTTATATTCCTTCTATGTATATGATCTTGTTCATGTAAGCGTTTAGCGAAGCGTCACCGTGATTGCTGAGAGGGCCCCTCATCAACCAGTGGTTTTCATTCTTGTGTGTATTTTCGTCATCTCTTTCCTTGCAAATAAGTAGGTTTATTTCCAATTTGTTTTTGTGATTAAGTTACTGTAATCATTCATTCTTTTGTTTTTGTAATGTATGCTTGTTGAAGTTTCTATCATCCATATTAAACTGTTAGTATGGTTTCTATTTCATAGATTAAAAATAATGGGTTGCACGCATAGTTTGCCTTTATTTTCCTTTCCAGTCTTTTCCAGCTTATGATTTAGTTTTATATTGACAAGTACACAGAGTAGATTTCTTTGACATTTTAGGATCAATTTACAGTAGGTTCAGTCTTGTCTTGTTGTAATTTTGCTTTGGTTATATTTTAGTTTGTTTAATAATGCAATAGGTAATAAATTCATTATAATCATGAATTAGTTTAAGTTATTTTGCTGTTATATTCAATCACTAAGTAGGTCTACTTCCTATTCTTTATGCATTTTGTCTTCATGTGCACAAAATCAGCTGATAATTAGATCATTTAGGCTATTTTACATTGTTTTATCTATACAGACTATCATTCAGATAGCCTGTTCATCTTGTCATTCCGACCCATCTTCCAGTCTATTATCTAGCCCTTTGTTCGATCTTTAGTATTCCCAATTTGTTTTTAAGCCTGTTTAAAGTCTTGTTTCTTTAAGTTTTGAATTATATTTTGATTGTGGTAATTATATAATGGTTATGTTCATAATTAGGACCTTAGGTTAGATTATTTAAAGTATTATAAAGTTTCATCCTGTTTTTCCACCTTCTCTTACCTAAATATGCTTTGCGTTATGCTTTGTTTTGTTCCTTTTATCTTTGATTTCCTTATTCAATATTGTTGCAATGTGTGGTAATTATATCTTTAGTTTGGCTTGATTTATCCTTGTGTATGTTGAGTTTAGGGTTAGACATGTTAAAACTCTAGAGAAGTACACTAGCACCTTGTAAATTGATCATAGTAGTAGGACCTGTTTCTTTCACTATGTGGTTACTTTGTAGAACAAGATTTAAAGGAGTTATCTTTATTAAGTTTTCTACTTGCTTCTTATTAAATTTATCTTTATTAATTTTTCTGCTTGCTTCTTTTTAAAGTTATCTTTATTAAGTTTTCTACTTGTTTATTTTATTAAAATTGTCTACTTGTTTATAAGATAGATTCCTTTTGTATTCTTGTTCCCTATTTGATAGATCAGTTGTTCATAACATCTTTCTCAATTAAAATTCATTTGCTTATGGAACAAATCATCATGTTTACTATCACTTGTAATTGGACATTTCTTAGTTTACACATATTTGTAGAAGTTAAATTATTTTTTATTCCATTCAGTTTCTTTACTTCTTTTGAAAGCCATTTTCACACTACTCCTCCTCCAGTTCCAATCACAGTGAATGCATATCCACAGAACAATCAAGGAGAGTGGAATTAGATAGTCCAATTTGAACCATCATGTACATCTATTAATTGCATGTACAGTTTTTCTTAAAGCATATTAAGTTGTTGTAATTTGGTTTCTAATATAATCCTTCATTGTATAGTTAGTTCCTGAAATTGTTTAGAAGTAGAGTAGTTAATTAATAGGTTTTACTATAAAAAGTAGAATAGTATTGTTTATATCTTTATCTTTCAGTAATTGTCCATAGAGCAGAGTAGTATAGCTTGATAATGATCTAGTCTAATACTCGGTTTTGGTTTAATGACCTCCGTAGTTGAACTTATAGGATTTTGTCTTGGTTTTTCATTTTGAAAGATATTTCGATCTTTTCTTTGTTAAAATATTTCCATGACACCCTAGGAACCCCTCTACCTTCGCATATACTTTGTGTCAACTCTAAGTTTACCAACCTCGGTCGATAATTAAATATTAGGTGAATTAATCAAGACATTATAACACCCAACATTTTTGGCACCGTTGCTGGGGAGTTGTTAAGTAAGGTAGAATACGTAGAATTCCCTTATGAAGTTTAGTAATAAGTTGGTGGAGGCGGAGCGGTAAGATGAGAGGTAAGAACCTGCGCAACTATTATAACAGGCGCCCCCAAATCTAATAGTAGTAGTATTAGTAGCATAGGTTCCCCTTTATTTTAGTTTTTCATGAATAGACCTAGAGATTCTAAGGGTAGATGCATTAGAGCTAATTCTCAAAACCTTATTAAAATCCCTACTAACCTTTACGTGGGACGAAATACCCCAAACACTACTCAGCAGAAAGGTATTAGAGAACCCACATAGGAAGTAGTTATACTTGGAAAACTAAAGACTTTATAGGAGAAACCATAGATGGGGAATAAATCCTGGCGGGAAGTCCTAAGGATCCCATTGTTGAAGAAATTCAAGAGTGTCAACCTTTGGAAACCCTCAACCTTACACTAGAGCATAAACCTAACAATACAACTTTCTCATTAGTAGGGGATCCTAACTTTTTTGATTTCATTGATCCTTCCCAGGTACAAGCCCTCTTTGGCGGCTCAACAAATACAATTATTTCACAGATAGAAACCTCAATAGTAGCACCTACCATTCCTATAGAATCTAATAAAAACTTAGTTGATCATAGGAATATATCCCCCGAAAAAGAACATTGGGATGACCCATTATTACCTCTAAAGAAGCCTCCTAGGTACACACTCTTTAGGAATCACACCTACATGGAGCAACGGGGAGAGAATGAAGATAATGACGAGGTTAGAAATGATGAAGGAGAAAGAGAAAATTGAACTGAGACTACCTTCGAGTTCCCTATTTTAGACAATGCACAAGATATAAATATGAAGAACATCCCTCCTTCCTCCTTACCTACTTTCTATGGGAAAAGTAATGAAGACCAGGACACATTTTTGTTTGAGTTTGACATCCTCTGTAGAAGTTATAACTATCTACAAGACACCCATAAATTAAAACTTTTTCCTGCTACACTGAAAGACTCCGACTTAAGATGGTTCATGGGATTAGGAGAATCTAGTATCAAGACTTGGGAAGATATGGAAACTACATTCTTACGAAAATACCAAGAATATTGAAAACCAAGAGACTCTTGATACGATATCTTTAAGATACAACAACTCAAAGATGAGAGCTTGGGAGACTATCTCGAAAGATTTATCTATACATTGCATAAATCTAAACATAACGACCTTCGAGAAGATGCAATACTAACACTCTTCCTTAAAGGGATCTTAGAAGACCTAGTAGAAAACCTTAATCTCATGGCATCTGACGATATCTCTTACAAACCTTTTGTACAAATTGGGGAGATATGTAGAAATTACTATAGGAGTAGGGGGGAGTCGGGAGAAATCTTCAGGAGCCTTATAATAGTAATATAAAAGGAAATACTCCCAGTTCAGGAGGATTCACAAGGATGGAATTAGGAAACCTATTGGAAAATTTTGAAAATGATATTTTAGGAGCAATGGGTTCCCAACTAGATGCGTTACAAGCTAAGAAAAGGCAAGAAGAGGAATGAGCAGCGATGAGTATTTTTTGTCCAAGATGCAAATTTAAACATCCCCAATGGGAATGCCCATTAAACAACATCCTTGTATGTCACATCTATATAGAGGAGCAACCAACGGATGATTTCCCATCGTTACCAGGGTTACAAGCCATATACAAGAGGGGGGATGTTGGTGAAACATCTAGGAGGCCTCCTTGGCAACCAAGGGACCCACCACCATATCATAATTTGTCACCACAGCCTCCACCTTATTACTAACCTTACCAACCTCCGTAACAGTGGAACACTACAAGTTGGAAGCATTGGCCACCTCAGTATCCTCCTCCTCATTTTACTAAGAAACTATATTGGCCACAGAGGTGGAGGGGACAATCCTACCTCCAACCACCACTTGTTTCAGCACCTAATCATCCATATCCTTAGCACTCAGGAAATAACCAGACATTTTTACCAGGGTTTGTGCCTCCAGTTCCCCTTATTACACAACAACCTCATCACTTCCAAAATACAAACCCTCCACGACCTACATTGTTACCTGCACAACCAATACCTAATCCAAAGAATAAGCCGACTCAATCTCTTAATAGCATTGAGTTGCAAACTCTTCCATCCTACGTTATTTTGATTGTACCTGTACATGAGATACAATTACGATCTGGAAAAGTTGTAAATGATAGACCCAAGTCATCAGTTATCATTCATGAAGAGAATGATGAAGAAGATTCAAATTAAGTCGTGAATGATGTTATTTTGCAGGATGTAGATATTCCAAATATCCTAGTGCATACCCATCCTCAACAAGAACCCATCCAGGAACAAAGGATTCCTCCATTTCCAGAACAACTAACAATAGAAAAACCTGTAGTTCGTCCCGAGTATGACATTATGAACAAACTAAATAATATTTGTGTCAAAATTCCTCTATTACATGATATTAAGGATATACCAATTTACAGCAAGGTAATAAAGGAACTATGCATTAAGCATCCATTAAAGAAGAAAAAATACCCCCTCACAATTCATGTTATAGGAGAGATGTCTGAGTGTATGATAGACGAATCTCGGATTGGAAAATATACAAATCCAGGGACCCCAGTAGTAATTGTGATTGTAAATAATACCACCATATAAAATACACTTATTGATTTAGGATCTACCATTAATATGATGACCACCGCAGTTTTAAACATTTTACAGTTCGGACAGTTTCTCCGACCTACCCCTTCAATCCTAGAACTAGTAGATCATACCACGGTAAAACCTTTTGGAGTTCTGGATGATATTATTGTATCAGTCGCTTCATGGGAATACCCTGTTGACTTTATGGTTGTGGAATAAAAGTATCCTTCTAAAGGACATTCTATTATCTTAGTGAGACCATGGTTAGCCACTGCTAACGCCTTTATAAGATGTAGGGATGTGGAAATGACCATTTCAAATGGGTTGTCTACAAAGAGACTTATTTTATACCCCCTGGCACAACCAATAACTGAAAAATTGTGGTGGTTATATTTTCCTTTTGGGGATGAGAAATTTGATGACCTTTCCCTTCCTAGTGACTATTCCTAGGCACTTCAGAAGCAAACTATTGAGAATGTATTAAACCAATTTGTCTCTTCCACAACTTGTATAGATTTTCCGCAATATCTTTCCCAATTTGATCAAATCTTTGGAGATGAGTTCAATAAAATATGAATCTCTCAACATTTGTATAAACACCATGTGTCTTTTCAATTGAAGAGAACATAGGGTCTTATACAGTGCCTTGGGAAGTTAGCCTTCGGAAAGTTTTACACATAAATGCAGGGTTAACTACGAGTCAACAAGAACACTTGCTTAAGGTCCTTAAAACCCAATATGGAGCATTTGCGTGGGAATACATTGACATGAAAGCTATACACCATAACACCTATATTCACCATATCTACATGGATCCAACCATTCCACCTGTGAGACAGCCTCGGAGGAGGATGAATCCTGCTCTAAAAGATATAGTAAAATAGGAGTTACAAAAACTTCTCAATGATGGTTTCATCTATCCCATCTCTGACAGTAAATGGATGTATCCTCTAGTGGTAGTCTCGAATAAAGTCATAGGGAAATGGTGTATTTGTGTTGATTTCATAGAACTAAATAAGGCCACTCTTAAGGACTATTTTCATTTTCCCTTTATTGATCAAGTGTTAGATACCCTATCAGGAAAACAATACTTTTCCTTTCTTGATGGGTATAGAAGATACAATGATATTTTAATAGCACTCGAGGATCAAGATAAGACAAATTTTACATGCCCTTGGGGAACATACAACTATAGATTTTTTCCATTTGGCTTATGTAATGCACCTGCCACTTTCTAGCATGTAGTTTTAGGAATTTTTGTTGATATTATACATGACTGTGTGGAGGTGTACATGGATGATTTTACAACTTACAGTAATACCTTTCAAGAGGCCCTTGATAACCTTGAGAAGGTCCTGATTTGATGTCAAGAAAAAACCTGGCCCTTAGTCATGATAAATGTAAAATGTTATTAACAGAAGGTATAGTCTTGGGGCATCATGTTTCTTCCCAAGTAATCAAGGTGGATCCTATGAAAATAGAAGTAATTGTTGGCCTTCCTTCTCCAAAAACTAAAAAATAGGTAAGAAGCATTCTTGGCCATGCAGGCTATTATTGTTGTTTTATTGAGAATTTCACTAAAATAGCTACACCGATGTTTAAGGTGCTTACAAAGGATGTAGAATTCCAATCGATAGAATCTTTTCAAAATGATTTTGAAATCTTAAAAGCTAAACTATCAGTGGAACCAATACTTAGGGGATCTGATTGGTCCCTTCATTTTCATATATCCATTGATGCCTCTGATATGGCCATAGGAGGAGTCCTAGGCCAAAAATAAGGCCAATCACCTTATGCCATTTATTTTATTAGCAAGAATTTGAACCTTGCCACACTGAATTATACTATTACTGAAAAGGAATCTTTGGTAGTACTCTATTCTATTAATAAATTTCACCATTATATTACAAGATACGAAGTTTTTGTGCACACAGATCACTCCTCCATCAAAATTTTAATGAATAAACCAATTACCAATGGTAGGGTGACTCGGTGGCTTCTTTTATTACAAGAATTTAACATTACTGTCATTGACCGACCTAGTAAAGAGAATTTAGTAGTAGATTTCCTTTCCCATATTCAACATGATGATGATACTAAACTTGTTGATGACAATTTTCCTGATGAACATCTATTTTTTGTATCTGTTCAAACCCCTTGGTTTGTAGACATTGCCAATTATTTAGCAACTGGGAAATTACCAAATCACTTGTCCCCACCCGAGAAGCCTTGCATTATAGTTCAAAGCTCTAACTATTTCTGGGTTGATAATTATCTCTTTCGTACTGGCCCAGATCTTATTATTAGACGATGCATATGGGAGGATGAAATGACAAATATGCTCCATGCATGCCATGATGGACCATGTGGAGGACATTTTTCTGATAAGAGGACGCCATACAAAGTGTTGCACTCTGGTTATTACTGGCTGGGAATTTTCAAGGATGCTGTCAAATATGTTAAAGGATGTGATAGTTTCCAAAGAATGGGTAGACCTACGTGATCTGATCAGATGCCCTTACAGCCTCAGGTCATGATAGAGCCTTTTGAGAAATGGGCTCTAGATTTTGTAGGACCAATTTCTCCCATGTCTTGTAAAAAGAAGTATATCTTTGTTTGCACAGACTATGTTACCAAGTGGGTAGAAGCTAAAGCTTTGTTTAGGGCCATAAAGAAATCGGTAGTAGAATTCATATATGAAGAGATATTCACTCAATTTGGTGTGCCTAGAGAAATTGTCACAAAACAAGGTTATGAATTCACTTCTAAGTTAATGAAAGAACTCACTACGAAGTATGGCATCTAACATTGAAAATCCTCACCTTATCATCCCCAGGCTAATGGCCAGGTGGATTCAACCAACAAAGTATTAGAAGCCATCTTAACCAAAACCATTCAACTACATCATAATTATTGGGAAGATAGACTCCCAGAGGCCTTGTGGGCCTATAAGATAACATGGAGAAACACTACCGGACATACCCCCTATGAGTTAGTGTATGGAAAGCAAGTCCTTTTACCTATCAAATTTCAAGTTAAGACCTTTCGTATGGCAGCACAACTAGGAATGAGTTTGGATGAAGCACATAAACAACAAGTGTTACAGATTAATGAGTTAGATGAAATTAGACAAGATGCACTCCAAAGAACAATGTTAATACAGAGTCAACAGAAGAAATGGCATGATAAATTTATTAAACAAAAGCAATTTAATAATGTTGATTGGGCATTACTATTTGACTCAAGGTACAAAAATTTTAAAGAAAAATTAAGTACTCGTTGGATGGGTCCATATCAAGTAGTTACAACTTTTGATAATGGGTTAGTAGAAATTAAGACAATTGGTAGTTCACAAATTTCCTTTGTAGTAAATGGACATGGACTTAGGCTTTACCACCAACCAATATCTAAACATGATTTCATACAAAATGTCTTGCACCAAAAGGAGATTGAATTGGTTGAAGAGGAAATTATTCCTCCTCCTCCTGATCCTTAAAGTTATTTTGAGTTGTCATTACTTGTATATATGTAAATATGTTTGTGTTTTCCCGAATAAATAAGAGGCATTTATAACAAATTAACTGCATTTATATAGAGGTTTCATTCCCATGATCATCTGTTGTAGTTTTCTTCAAATTAAAGCAGAAAGACTCTTTTTCCTTTTTTTTCATTCTTATGAATTTTATAGATTCCTTGTTATGAATAAGTATGAATAATATAACAAGTGATTTTGCAGTTGATTACATATAATTGTATCCCTATAATCAGCTCATGAAGTATTATCTGAAAAGGGAAGTGTTCTAAAAGACTAATAATATATCGTAACCCTTTCTCTTTTTTGGTTACCATCAAAATTGAAGTTTATAGTGCAATTAAAGAATTCTGTGTATATCATCCCTAACCTTTTATTCTATGATTTGTTATGCTTTTATACATGGTATTTTGATTTAGACATGTACATTTCCGATTTATTATTCGGACAGTTGCTTGAAAGACTTACTTTAATTGCGATGTTCTTCATAATCTCATTTTACACCTATGGATTACTAGTTCATCCTATACTTATTATCAAAACTTGTCTCTTAAGGATTTTTGTGGTAACTCAAAAGTAAGTGAAATTTCTACTTGTAGGGAACATTACTGACCTTTTATGATGAAGATAGACTGAAAGGTCAAATAACAAATTTAAGTTATTCTCTTTTGACATGATCCATAATTAAGGCCATTATAAAAATTACCTATGAGGTTTGTTCTAAATTTGAATTATGTGTTTAGTAGGCTTAGCATGCTCTAGTACCAACCAACTTCCATATACTCAAAATAATTATATGAAGAAAACTTGTCAGGGTACTGAACAATCCTGCTAGAAGTGGGTCAATGCTAAGTAATATCTGAAAACAAGGAAGCTCGGTAAATGCAAGTAAACCCATCGGGGTACTGAATAGGCCTGCTAGAAGCGGGGCTATGCTTGCATGGTACCAAGATAAACTCGACAGGGTACTAAATAGGCCTGATGGTAGAGGGGAAATATCGGGTAAAAGAGATTTGGTTAATGCACCACTATGCACATGGTTTGGAAAAATGATAATTTATTTGTAAAGAAACCAGGATATATATAAATACATGTGTAGGACAATTGTTTATGATGTCATTAGAGAATGGTTGTAAGTTGGGCTTGGATCCAGACATCTAATTCAACAATTACCTAGGATATTATTATCCTAGAAATGGGACCCATAGCTATAGAATCTCACAAAATCTAGGGTAAACTCAAAAATATTCTTGAGATGACAAGAAATCCTTACAATGAAGCATGGATAACTAGCTTTTCCTTTGGCATTTTTCAATTATACTATCATTATTTACCCGATCTTTCTAAGCACTGTTATTTCTGACAAATGTACATATCTGAATCATTTCCATTTACTAGTTAGTATTTATTTTTCTTATGAAAATAATAACAGCATGATAGAACTCTTTATTAAACTATTTTGAAATTACTTAGTTTTTCTTGCATGGATTGAGGACACGCCATATCTTTGGTTTGGTGAAGGAAGATTATGCTATGAATATTATACTGTCTTTATTTTTTTGACTATTTATATAAAGGTTCATTTATCTTTGTCAAATGACAAGTGTTTTCAAATAATTAGTAGCAATCTGATCCAATGAAGCATGTTTTACAGAAAAAACCTATATGAAGGATCATATGCAGGACCATATGAAGGGTCGAATGCTGGCCCGAATGAAATTCCAAATGACAATCTGAATAAAAACTATGATATTATAGCACTAATGATTAAATCATGTCAAGTTGTTAGCTTAATTTTGGTTTTGGGAAAAAGGTTAATTTAGCTGAGCTATACCTATGATTATTAAGTCACATCTACATGCTTATAAGAGAATTATGACAAGTGTTATCTAATTTTGACCTATGATTTTGTATGATTTCGACATGATATGATCTTTTTTAAACCCCATACGGATGTGATATGACCTTAGGAACTTTTCATTCATCATTATACTACCATCACACTTATCCTCTTATCCTCTTCCATGCGTAAACCATCAAGTGATCGATCCTCATGTTAACTTAAGTTATTATGGTTGTGAATATGGTTTATGAAATCGCATTGATTAATACATTCAACCTGTCCAAATTTTTACTTTGGACATGGTTGAACTGATCGAAACCTTACAAGCTCATTAACACATGCATCCTTTGACGACACACGACTCAAGATTTGTCATAATGGCACAGTTGCCTAAACGTGCCAAGTCTTGGCATGATCGTTTGATCAATTGAATGGAGCACATTTTAAACCACCCTCTTGTGATTTTATTTCAATTATATTTCCCTTACTTACTATCATCCCTATAGAGACATTTTAGTCCCCATCGCCCTGTATCCTTTGCGAACCTTTCACCCTAGCCTCTATTTGAAAAATGTTGAATCGCCTTGAACCTGAAAGCTATCAAGATTTATTTTAGATACTGGAATTTCGAGAGTACTGAGAGATCTTATTTTGGGCTGGGTGGAACCCATTTCTTCACCTGCTACAAGGATATGATGAAGAGATTTCGATGCTTTTCATGATGGGTTTTGATGGTAGGACGACGAGGGTCATTAGAGGAAATTTTAACTCAAAATGGGCCTTTTAACTTTAACTCAAATTCCATGTCATCATGTGTTAGACAATGAAATCGGTTTAAATTTGAAATACCGTATAGGTCTTAAACACTTTTTTAATATAAATATGGGGATAGGTATCATAAAAAAAACTACCTTTTTTGTTTGTATTTTCGACATATCTCCCCATGTTTTTACTCAAATTTTGATTGAGAGAGCTCGTTGGATGCGGAATTAAACTCCACATCCAACGAGTACCCACTTGGCATACTTTTGATGGACCCCGCTACCCAAAAAACAAGAAATACCTGGAAAAATGTGATGATGATGTCATCATCACATTTTTCCAAGTATTTCTTGTTTTTGGGGTAGAGGGGTCCGTCAAAAGTATGCCAAGTGGGTACTCGTTGGATGTGGAGTTTAATTCCACATCCAACGAGCTCTCTCAATCAAAATTTGAGTAAAAACACGGGGAGATATGTCAAAAATACAAACTAAAAAGTAGTTTTTTTCTTTTCTTCCTCCAAAATTAATAAATATTATTTTATTATTTTNGACTAAGCTACCAAGAGAGGGCACTCATTGGCAAAAACACTGGTTTCTTCCGCGGGCATCCCACAACTTTGCTCTTAAACCAGAATACCGGCATGTTGCAGGCATCAAAGGATTCCACTAAAACTGGATCAAGCTAAAATACCTAAACACTCTGACCATAATCATCCACCTTATCACCTGTGTGGGTAAGTTCAGTGTATTCAAAGCTTGCCATCTTTGTTTGTTAGCACATTTTGTGAATCAACAGTTCCTTAATTTTCCTTTTTATTTCCTTAGAAACATGGAGAAAATGTCCAGCCAAGTTAGGAAGAATACCATTAACCCTAAAGGCAGTTTATATCACCATATTTTGATTAAGCTCCTGATCTTGGATCAACTTAAAGAGAGGAATAAGACTTGAGATACTTTTTTGCTTAAAGTTCTTAACCCCCATCTCAATATTCGAATATGCCCTAGGCATCTCCATAATCATGAAGCCAGTCAAACCCCATCTGTAGAGAATAAAATACTCGACATCATGCACATTGATAAAGATACATCCAAAGAAATCCCATATTCCCACTATACCCCTATTAATCCCGTGTCTACTAAATTTTTACCTTTTCCACGAATTCGTACTAGGGACCAGAAGGAAAAGTTTTCCCAGTCCATTGTTCAACCTATTGTCCAAACCATGGTTCAGCCTGATATTTAGACCGATCATCCAGACAGCATGGTCGAAGCAGATAAACCTAACCCAAACTCACCTCTATATACATTGGCTAGTGTCTCATCCGAATTGCTTAAAGATGTTTCTCGTGATACTGTCCCTACACCTGCTCAAGGCATGATTCCTGAAATACAAGTTCCCTCTGTCGACCTTGAGATACCATCTAGGGAATTGAGCCTGCATTTATACCCCAAGTATCCTATAGAACCATCCACTCCTAATCATCAAACAGTATGCCAATTAACTCAAGAATTGGCATAGTCAGTGAGTTGGAATGTGGAATACACCAAGTTAATGTCAGAAATTTGACAAGAGAATAAGGATTTTCATCTGCAATTTAAAGCCATCAAAGACCTCAACAAGGCTATCAATTCGTCACATAACACTCAACAGAAGAGGCATGTTGTTTTAAAATATTAGGCCAAGAATTTTAAGTTTAAATCCTTTGTTTCATCTTCTAAGTCGAAGGCAGCTGCTAATGCAGCTCAACATTTTTTCTCACTTGTCTTTTGTTTTACTCAGTGGGATCTAGAATTTCTCCTGTTTGGGGGAATGTTGATCCTAGTTTTGTCACCATTTTTGGCTGGTAAATTACACTTTTTGACATCTATTTTGTCATATTTTTGACAAATTTATGTCATACAGCTTATCATTCGGCCTCAGGTATGAATATATTTGGATTTATGCAAATTCTGGTTTATTATTGTTATTTCATGATTTTATTAATTAAATTAGATACTATTTGAGAACACATTTGATATATGTGTGAATTTTTTTGCAGGTTATAGTCCTTAAATGAGCCAATGATTGGACACGCATCATGCTAGCTATGCGCAGATCGCATCCAACTCACCATCCAGCTCGTCGATCAAGTCTCGCATTGTTTGATGGCATATTCCAAAGCGTTAAAGGATAGAATGGTTTGCAACTATTTTGTTGTCCACAATTCTGGATGATAGAATGACCCTCGTTCTAGAAGGCTCGTTATCTTGCCTTCTCTAATCAACACCATGACACCAGTCCATGTCAAAGAGAATCCTCACGCCACAACACACGCAATGGAGAACCAGCGTGTGAGGAAGAAGGAGAAGTGTTGTGCATTGGTATTCAATCAGTTGTTTGTAATAATGGTTGACTAATTTTAGGAGCAGTCAACCTTTGAAAGGGTCGACCTGCTCATCCTTGTAAACGACATATATAAATGCCTCCAAGCGAGAGGATAGCTAGCTATTTTTACATTTTGTCAGTCAATTTTTAGAGAAACTCTGTAATATTGTTCCTCATTTTTAATAGAAGTTACATTCTTGATGTGTATATGATCTTGTCTGTGTAAGCATTTATGGAAGCGTCACCTTGATTGCTGAGAGGGCCCCTCATCAACCAGTGGTTTCAATTCTTGTGCATATTTTCATCATCTCTTTCCTTGCAAATAAGTAGGTTTATTTCCAATTTGTTTCTATGATTAAGTTATTGTAATCATTCATTCTTTTGTTTCTGTAATGTATGTTTGTTGAAATTTCTATCATCCATATTACACTGTTAGTATGGTTTCTATTTCATAGATTAAAAATAACCGGTTACGTGCATAGTTTTCCTTTAGTTTTATATTGACAAGTACACATAGTAGATTGCTTTGATATCTTAGTATCAATTTGCAGTAGGTTCAGTATTGTCTTGTTGTAAGTTTTCTTTGGTTATATTTTATTTTGTTTAATAATGCAATAGGTAATAATTTCCTTATTATCATGAATTAGTTTAAGTTATTTTGTTGTTAAATTCAATCACTAAGTAGGTCTACTTCCTGTTCTTTATGCATTTTGTCTTCATGTGCACAAAATCAGCTGATAATTAGATCATTTAGGCTATTTTACACTGTTTTCTCTATAAAGAGTATCATTCAGATAACATGTTCATTATGTCATTCAGACCCATCTTCCATTCTATTATCCATCCCTTTGTTCGATCTTTAGTATTCTAAATTTGTTTTTAAGATTGTTTAAAGTCTTGTTTCTTTAACTTTTGAATTATGTTTTGATTGTGGTAATTATATAATGGTTATGTTCATCATTAGGACCTTAGGTTAGATTATTTAAAGTATTATAAATTTCCATCCTTATTTTCCACCTTCTCTCATCTAAATATGCTTTGAGTTATGCTTTGTTTTGTTTCTTTTATCTTTGATTTCCTTATTCAATACTGTTGCAATGTGTGGTAATTATATCTTTAGTTTGGATTTATTTATCCTTGTGTATGTTGAGTTTAGGGTTAGACATGTTAAAAATCTAGAGAAGTACATTGGCACCTTGTAAATTGATCATAGCAATAGGACCTGTTTCTTTCACTTTGTGGTTACTTTGTAGAACAAGATTTAAAGGAGTTATCTTTATTAAGTTTTCTACTTGCTTCTCATTAAAGTTATATTTATTAAGTTTTCTACTTTCTTCTTATTAAAGTTATCTTTATTAAGTTTTCTACTTTCTTCTTATTACAGTTATCTTTATTAAGTTTTCTACTTGTTTCTTTTATTAGAATTGTCTACTTGTTTATAAGATAATTCCCTTTGTATTCTTGTTCCCTATTTGATAGATCAGTTGTTCATAACATCTTTCTCAATTAAAAGTAATTTTCTTATGGAATAAGTCATCATATTTATTATCACTTGTAATTGGATATTCCTTAGTTTGCACATATTTGTAGAAGTTAAATTAGATTTGATTCCATTCAGTTTCTTTACTTCTTTTGAAAGCCATTTTGACACTACTCCTCCAGTTCCAATCACAGTGAATGCATATCCACAAAACAATCAAGGAGAGTGGAATTAGATAGTCCAGTTTGAACCATCATGTACATCCATTAATTGCATTTATAGTTTTTCTTAAAGCATATTCAGTTGTTGTAAATTGGTTTCTAATATCCTTCCTTGTATAGTTAGTTTCCAAAATTGTTACTAAGTAGAACAGTTAATTAATAGGTTTTACTATAAAGAGTAGAATAGTATTGTTTATATATTTATCTTTCAGTAATTGTCCATAGAGTAGAGTAGTATAGCTTGATACTGCTCTAGTCTAATTCTCTATTTTGGTTGAATGACCTTCACAGTTGAATTTATAAGAGTTTCAATCGATTTTTCATTTTGAAAGATCTTTCGATCTTTTCATGACACCCTAGGAACCCCTCTACCTTCGCATATACTTTCTATCAACTCTAAGTTTACCAACCTCAGTCGATAATTAAATATTAGGTGAATTAATCAAGACATTATATCACCCAACAGGATTCAAAATACATCTATGTGGCTTCCCACATGTTAGGACAATGTTAGTTACAACAAATAATTTCTTGCGGAAAGTAAAATATTTATCTCCCATGGTCTTTATTCCAATGGTGTCTCTATCCACCCAATCAATGGATGAATAGGGAATTTATTTGCTGATCCATAAGGAATGTGATCAGCCACCTCCTTTGTATCATATTCTACCATCCATAATGGTATGTCATAAGGTGTCTCTTTCCAAGCATGTGTGTCAAACAACCCTTTACTGATGCAAACAATTCTAGTGCATCTTTGATCCTCTATTTCAGTGATATATTTACCTCCCCAATCCATGAATATATAATCATATTTTCTTGGTGATTCACTTGGAATATCCTCACCCATATTTCCCATAGCTAAGAACACTTCATGCTTCCTCCCAATCTCAATGAGTGCTTGGCCAATATTTTCTTCCTCATAGATTTTCACAAGCACCTACAAATTTTCTCCTTCCTCATGGTTGTCCTCCACATGAGGTCCCTTCAACACATCCAAAGTAGTTCATACCATTTCCATATGATTCTTTTCCATGCAATATGGGGGGTGTGGTACATTCAAATCCATTTGAAGTTGAAAAATCTGCAACCTTGACTTTTTAAGAGCTTCTTTGGTTCTCTTCAAGGAATCATATGTAGCCTCCCATTTATTATGGATTCTTTATGATTCTTTTGTTTCCTTCATGAATGCACAATGGTACATTCAACCACCATGAGGAGATAATCTCTCTCATATAGTAAGTTCATATATCTCTCCTTCATCTTGGAAATGCCTTATTTCAGTGCTATGCACTCCTCTAGAAAGGATTCTCCTCCCATCTCTCCTCCAAAAAAATTCCAGCAACATCTTGTCACCAAGGAATTGATGTCAACAAAGTTGTTCATGGATGCCATAAGTTTATCTCTATCCTCCTTTAGTGATACAATAAAATGATGTGGCTGACATATAAGATCCTCCACAAAGATTTATTCTTCTAATAGCTCATATATAAGACTATTTTTCTTGTGGCATGGATCCACAACATAAAAATCATTCCCAACATACAGGTCAACTTTTGAATCTTCTGCAAAATCACCTCCATGATGTGAAGTGGAGGGTATCTCTAAAAGTTTCAATGAGATGTGATCATTGCACAAATAAAAAAATATAGCATATCTTGGAATATCATCTTCATCATCTTCCTATAAGGATACTATGGTGGCCTTCTCTTCCACCAGATTCTCAATTTCACACCCAAGTGGTGTGGACTTGTCTTCTTTTTTATTTTGTGGCTCAAGAGGTGACTGTAAATATGATTTGTAATCTTCTTTTGGATATGATACAAAATATGTCTCTCCACCCATACATGAGCCAATATACTTATCATTGATCTACATATCACCCCCAAATAATCTGGAATCGCATTCACCTTCCTTTTCATCTTCCATGCAGTCACCTTGCAGTGACTTGTGCTCAACCTCAGGAATCACTGCCTCTACTTCATTTCTCTTCTTATTAAAAGAACTTAAGGCTTCTTCATCTTGAGTGGTACTCAACTCATATATTTTGGAAGCTATGTTTGAAGATAAATCAAACATTCTCCTACTTCTTGTAAAAGCATATGGCTTTGATGAATCTTCCCTTTTGGCTCCTCTTTTGGCTCCAGGTGGAAACCACCTAGTCCCTACTTCCTTGCACATTTCATCAACCAACTGTGCAATCCTTTTCATGTTTTTCCCATAGTAGGGATATATAAACAAATTTTATATCTAAAGAGTGAAGAAACCTTGAAAATAAATTTCCTTCATAAGTCCCTCACTTAGTCCCCAATAATCTGCAAGGCACACAACCGCTTCCTTTGGCCTCTCTCTACAAGGGGACACATCATGAATAGATCTAACGCTCATGAATTCATGATAGGGTGTCAGGAAGAAAAATAAAACTCATAATTTTCATTACTTAGTATACCTCCATCAACATAGGGGCCTTCTTATTCTTCATATTTTCTGCAGTACTCTTCATACTGCTCATCGAAGTCTTCTTCAGAGTATGACATGACTAAATTGTTTTTTCCTTCTACTTGAGAGATTACTTTCCATAGGATGGGCCAAGGAAAGAGAGATGATACCACTGTAATATCCTATATCTGTAACTATATCAGAATATTATCTCTGATGTAATTATGACTAAGATTTTAATTTGAAAATTTACACTTAAAAATGCAACTCTTGAAACTAGGCAAATAAGGGAAAGTGGCTGATAATTTTGTTAAGAGGGAAGTAGGATGTTGGGAGAAACCAAGGAAAATTTAGGATAGATAAATCATATTCCATGAAAAATTTAAATCAGGGACCATTTAGGTTTCAGAATAACTCTACTGAAACCTACTCCCACACTTCTGAGTCACCCAACCGTGCAACTAGGACGAATATTTCAAATCAAATAAACCACGGGTTTGGGAAAGGTAAAGAGGTGTGGTATGAATAATAAAAAGTATTAAATTAATTTTCAAATAGTCAAGAACAAATCTAGAGTGATCTAGATTTGTTTGGGAAGATTTGGGAAAAACTGGCAGTTTTGTCTTGGGGAGACCCTACGTAAATAAGGCTTCCCAAACAAGGTATGAACTCAATGAAATATATGTATGAGTATTGGGATGGATATTGGAGTCCGTTAAATACCTAAAAAAACTTACATAATTACATTTGGATGCATATATCTCTCATAATTAATAAAACTGTAAAACTAGTAAAATTTGCCTAGTCATCTAGCAAGGGTGTACATAAATTCATGAATTTCGTACCAGATTGAAACCATAAATGATAATAATTTTTTAAAGAGATTAATATATCCTTATTTAACACATTATATCATTCATACTCCTTCTCATGGTCATTACTTTATTCTCCTTGCATTAAACTGATCAAAAACCTGATCAAGTGTGAAAATAAAGGCTCTCTCATGAAAACTTAACATGAGAGCTCATTGAAAAGAAATATTATATTATTTCATAATTTATAATAAGTGTTTTGGACTGATCACATCAAGAATATTTTTGGAGGACTGATCTCTCCAAAAATGGGATCCAAAACTGAGGGTAGGAGGCCCAAATCTAACACCAAGAAGGGGATTGGAGCCTAGGTGAAGTTCCCTTCGTTGGAGCTTGACTTAAATCAAGGGATTGGATGCTGTATATGTATGATATGAAGCTAGGTTTCTGTTCATTGTCTCTCCAACACCTGCAATGAAAATGGAAATGGAGAAAGAAGAGAGGGGAAGAAAGGACTTGGGGAACATCTTCCAAAATACTAAGGCACAACACTCAGTATGAAGCTATGCTTCGCACACAAAAAATCAATAATTAACCAAACTAAAAAATGTAGCTTGAAATATCATTAAATAGATCCCAGGTGACTTGTTGGGCAATTCAATCACCTACTTAGCAAGTTTCCCTTGCTTAACCGTAACCCTAGCCAAGTGGCGCCCCCTCCTTGAGAGAATGGAAATTAGGTGTCATTGATATGTTTTCCTATCATTATCTTCCATCCAATTTAGAAATTGTTCCCTCCTTAGGCCCATAGCTTCCTGCATTTTCCTATGACAACGTTTCTCCCTTATCTGCTTTTGTGATTGAACCTCAAAATGGAAACTGTGCCCTCCTTTGGCCCAGAGTTGCTACTTTTCCTTATGAAAACTTTTTCTACACTTTAGCTTTTGTGACTGAGTCTCCAAAATGGAAAATGTGCCCTCCTTTGGCCCATAGTTTCCTATTTTGTGTCTGATTACTTTTTCTTGAATTTTGTCAGTCATATGACAGCTTCTATTATCCTCCTTATCTAGTTGGATTTCCCAAGTGTGCCCTCCTGACATGGAAACTTATTTTTTACATAATTAATTGCATAATAATTAATAATGACAATTAATAAAACCAAGTACATGCCTCATAAATAACATTTTAATACAAGTCCCTACGTTAATTATTTAATGCATATTTTGACCCCATAGGTGTTAGACACGGTCAATACTTTTGATTACCCTTCAAGGTAGGGATATGACAGACTAGCTAGTGTACTTACAATATTCTGTAAATATAGACATTCTTCATACTTATGGCCCCTAGTCTGACATATCCTACACCAAGGAATCCCTTGGGTTTTTATCGGTTTCGATGCTCCTACTGCAATGCAATTCATGAGCACCGATAAATTGTATTTATGGTGTCCATCTATTCTACATAATGTACACCATATCTCTTCTTGAAATTCCTTTCCTTTCTTGATGTCCTAAAGCCGCACCATAAAATTGGCCAGTCGCGACTGAATTTGCATCATTCTTGTGTCGGTTTCTCCAATCCGTAAGGATTCTAGCTTCATTGCTATTTCCAGACTTTCTGTCTGTGAAACACTCTTTTGTTGCATCAATAGGATCCAAATGTACAGCAACAAGGTGGATATGAACCATTCATTATGCTGTACATTCAACATCTGGAAGCTCACTTTGGACATTAATGTCTTGAATCTCTGGTCAATGTCCCAAACATAATTTGTAGGTAGCTCCTTGATTTGTTTGATCTCAGTAATGCACTATGACTCAGACCTTGGATTTCTAAAATCATCTATCATTCCCACTCGAATTTGGTCAAGAGTTTTCTAGGAAACTCCTACTCGCACTATAGAAAAGTTCATATACTAGTATAGTGCACGACCTCCTAGAGTTGTGATCATCTATGCTTTATTTATGTTCTCATGTTGGATTTGTCATACAACCAATACGACTTCATAGAGAAACCAATTTTGCTCTGGGTATTCCAACCCATTTCCATTGAATATTGGCAATTTAATGTTGGTCCCAACCATTGTATTATCTGCTGGCACATTCATAACAAAATTTTAGCTAGTTGAACTCCCTTGTCCGCTATTTACAGCGTTAGTACTACTTGTATTTACAAATCCACTTGGAGATAAGTATCTAGATATTTCTTCTGGTGATGTACTTGATGTTGTAGGCGTGTTGTACCCATGTCTCAGATATGTATCTTCAGTCAACTCTTTGGATTCTTCATCTCCTTCAGATATCAATTAATATTCATCTTCTTTGTCACAAGACCCTTCATCCAAGTACGATGCAAGCTCGTAGTCTTATTCTTATTTGGTCATGCTACAACTCCCTCTTCCTAACATAGTATTTCTTCTCTTTCATACTGAAATATTCTTCCACTTCTTAAGCAACCAACCTCTATTTCAGCTCCACTATCTCCAGGGAACATCTCAACTCAGTTTGCGACATTTTTCATAGAGTTCTATTGGGACATACCTACCTTTTTGTGCACAGTTTCCAACTTATCACATTTGTTGGATGCATTTTCCACATACAAGCATTTTTATCCACGTCTTTAAAAATGACAAATATCTACCGCATGGTTTTTGAAAAACTTTCCACTCTACCTCACTATATGAGTTTATTGTGTCAACAATGAGCTCAGTAATGTATCCCTCCAAAATACTATCTATCCAAAAATCTACAACCCTTGACACTGGGTTTCTCACTCTTTTCAGTCACTCAATCAACTGAAGATTCCACTTCATCGGTTATCCTCCTTGGAAATTTCTTTGTAGGGTTGCCAAATTAGAAAATCACTCATGCAACACAATGGGAAACTCATAAAAGAAAATCTTGTGGATATTTGCATAGAGGTACTGACCACCGATATCCTTTGTTTTCTTCTCGTACAAATTCTAACGCTTTGAAATCCATTCATTCTTGGATCTCAGGTTTCATTGGTTCCCATAACATATCCCTCACCGGAATGATTTGGTCCTGCAACAGAACCATTTTTTTATTTTGTCCCTCCTCTTAGGACTCTGACCCAAGTTCAATTGCTTCTTCTTAGTTCAACAAAGCCCAATATATTGGCCCGATAGATAAAATCCCAGTTGGAAACACATGCGATGTAGATTTAGTCTCACCTGAGATATATTCCTATGGGTAACTACCAGAACCAAGTTTCCACAATTGGGTGGGGGATTTTTGGTACCTTGGTCATTTACCAAGGTGCTCAACCAAGCTCGTGGGTGGATTACTTATGCTTATGATGAATAGTCCTTAGAATCAAATGATGGAGTAAAGCACAATGTCATATACTCTACTAAATCATGCAAGGAGACAAGGACTAAGATGGAGTCTACCAAACAAACAAAGATAAGTGTTTAATTGTCATTTCCTATATATCTACTTATTTAAATGATATTGTTCAATTGTGTTCCTAGATTTAGGAATATATTATGCATTTTATAATTTCTATATGTTATGGGTAAGTGGCCTATGGTTCCATATAACATCCCATTTTTACTTATCTAGAATGAAACCTCTTTGTGGACATATTGGGATTAGTGCATGCTCTTAATAATACCCTGGTGGAGATGGAGGGAATATAGAAACTTGTCGTACATGTATAAGATATGGATAAATGTTTTGTTGGATAATATAGTTGTATGCATGTGTGAATTATTTATTTATGCATAAATATTTTTCATTATTAATATGTTTTGAAAAATTATGAAATTTTTCTAATCATATAATTGAATTTAACTTGTAGGAAAGATCATGTACAATCAACTACAAGAAAAGAAAGATGAGACTTGTTCTGAAGAACAAGTGATGACGATTCATCCATAACACTTAAAAAATAATTCAAAAAAATGAAGAGGAACCTGAAGCTTGTGGAAATTGAACCCAGTGATAGAACAATTACACTCACAACAATTATCAATTGTACATGCAAAATCACTTACAAAAGAGACTGAATATGGAGCTGAACACTAAAATGTATTGAATAAGTGTACAATAGCCAACACTGTGAAGTCATAGGCTGCCACAATAAATAGTTACATGAAGGATTTGAATGCATGAAGAGGCAATTTGAATCTAGTCAAAAGTAGGCTTACTAAATCTAAGCAAATCCCCCATAGGTGCATAAAGCAGTTTCCAAAACTGTCAAGGAGCTCACGAATTGGAAAAATCAATTAGGCAAGATAAAAGGTAATGGGAGGAAAACTCATACATGCTTTTCATAGGAGAAAAGAGTGGAGGATGTGGAGGACAAAAAACTAGTTAACCTCACCTAGTCAAACTTTCCCAATTGCCTTAAAGCACTGAAAAAGCAGGCAATAAAACAGAAAAAGCAAAAGGGCGCTTAGAAGGCCAGGAATAAAGAAGATTTGATTCTAGGAGGTTTCCCAAGCGCTCCATGAGTCAAAATTAGCAAGTTTTACCACTATGGATGTGTAGATGACAACTTGCATAAGGTGGAACATGGAAACTAGGCAAATAAGACAAAAATGGATTAATTAATGTCTAAGGTAGCTAACTATGGGTTGATTATTCTAACACCCCCCCCTTAAGCATGAATTATGAGTAATATATCAGAAAATTATAGGGCCTAGCAACAAGTCTTAGTCACCCTTTACATACTGCATGTCCATTTAACCAAGGAAAGAGGCAAAAACCCAGTGGGAAAATCCTCCCTTAAACATGGACTGTAAAACAAAATTTGGAAATCTTGTAATCACTCATGCTTCACAGCATGATCAGCAATCCCCAGTAGTGATTTGAGATTGCTGAAGGTCTTCTCACAAAATGCTTTGGTGAAGATATCAGCTACTTGTTTTGAAGATGAACAGAAGAGTAGGTGAATGGTGCCATCATGCACAAGCTCTCTGATGTAGTGCATATGGATCTCAATGTGTTTGGTTCTCTGCTTCTGAACTGGATCATTGCAGATTCGAATGGTACTCTGATTATCATAGTAGATAGTAGTTGATTATTCTGATTCGAAGCCACATTCTCCAAGTAACCCCTGCAACCATAAACATTGAGTTGCTGCATTTACAACTCCTCTGTACTCTGCTTCTGTAGATGAGAGTGCAATGGCACTATGTTTCTTGCTTGACTAGCTAATTGGCCCTTCTACAAGCATGAACACATATCTTGATGTGGACTTTCTATCTGTGCTATCACCTTCCCAATCAATGTCAGTAAACCCAATCAAATCAAGATCAGATTTAGCTTTATAGAAGATCCCATGTGTCCTTGTTCCCTGAACAAAGTTAAGGATCCTTTTGGCTGCTTTCCAATGGATGTCATGATGCTGGTCCATGTATCTAGAAGACACACTTAATGCATAAGAAATATCAGTTCTATTATGTGTAAGATACAACAAACATCCAATCAATTGTCTATACAGTGTATTCTTTACCATAGGTGAAGAATTAGCTTCTTCAAGCTTCACTCCTGAAAGGAAAGGATTTTTGCTTGGCTTGCAATCATTCATTCTGAATTTGTTCAGAAAATCCAAGGCATACTTGGACTAGTGCACCTTGATTCCAGCTTTGGTTTGAGCAATCTCAAGCCCCAAGAATTGGCTTAAGAGCCCCAAATCTGTCATGGAGAAGGCTTGGTGGTTCATTGCACCCTTCAAGGAAGCAATTTCATCCTTTGAGCTTCCTGTAATGATAAGGTCATCAACATATAACACAATGATCATTAATGAACCATTAATAAACTTCAAATAGACATTTGTATCTGATTTGCATCGAACAAAATTCAGTGATAGCAAGAAGCTATCAATCTTGGCATACTAAGCCCTGGGGGCTTGCTTTAGCCCATACAATGACTTCCTTAGCCTACACACAAGAGATGGGTTATTAGAAAATCCTTGAGGCTGCTGCATGTATATCTCTTCAGTGAGATCTCCATTTAGAAAGGCACACTTTACATCCATGTGATTTACCTCCCATTGCTTTGAAGCTGCAATGGCTAAGGCTAGTCTGATGGAGTTCATCTTTGCCACTGGTGCAAAGGTCTCATTGCAATCTATGCCATGAACCCATGAATAGCCCTTGGATACCAATATAGCCTTGTACTTCATAGGTGAACCATCAGCAGCAAAATTGGTCTTGTACACCCGCTTACACTGAACTAGCTTCCTCCCTGGGGGAAGATCAACCAGCTCCCAAGTGTTGCTCTTCTGGAGTGAGCTGAACTCTTCCTTCATGGCTGCTTGCCATATTGTATCTCCTACTGCATATTCATATGTTTGAGGATCTGATTCCATCATCAGATAACATTTCTCAGTAAACATAGGATCCTTCATGCACAGAGCACTCTCAAATTGAGATCTAGTCCTCCTAGGGTCATTAGGATTTCCAGCTAGCTCTCCTACTGTATGAATGGTCTTGGTTGCCCGTTTTGGACTTGTAGGGCTGTTAGGATCTGCAATAAATTCATCACTATCAGAAATATCATAATCAGCATGTTCAACAATCTCTTCACTTACATTCAGAGGTTCTGGTGGTGAAGAGGCTTCTCCAACTTCCACTGCTGCTAGGGGTTCTTCTTGAAACTGAACACACCTTTCAATGAAGGATTTGTTTGTGCTAAAATTTATCACCTTGCACCCTTTTGAATATTCAGAGTACCCAACAAATAGACACTCTTGGCTTTGGGGCTTCAAAGCCTTTCTCTTTTCTGTTGGAATTCTAACCCAAGCCCTTGAGCCAAAAATCCTGAAATGGGTCACATCTGGCTTGTGCCCACTCCATGCTTCGAAAGGAGTCATACCATCAAGCTGTTTATGAGGCACCCTATTCTGGATATAGGCTACACATTTTATATCTTTGGCCCAGTACTTTGGTGGAAAATTCTTAGCCTCCATCATGCATGTTTCCATCTCCTTCAGTGATCTGTTCTTCCTCTCATCAACACTATTTTGTTGTGGTGTGTAAGGGATAGAATGCTGCATCTGAATACCTGCATTTGCACAATATTGAATAAACTCAGAATTGACATACTCACCACCATTGTCAAATCTGAGGACTTTGAGTTTCCTCCTGTTGTCCGCCGATTGCACACCTGCAGCAAAAATCTTTCGAAAGCTGTCTCCTCACTTAGGAAAGTGGGAGAGGTGTGACCTTGGGGGCAAGCACAGAGCTAGGTACTGTCACCTACTCCTAGCTCCTCCGTTTAGGCTAACTCCTAACGAAGCCAAGGGGGGTAGTCCCTACAAAAGAGTTTCTATGGCTCTTAATTTGTTAAAGTGTTTTGATTAGTTGCGGATGCGGATGGGTGTTGATTAGGAGTTATTATGATTTGAAGTGTTTGTTTATTATGAATATGACACTAAATCAAAAGCAATCCACGTTGCTAACAAGAGATTATACAGATAAGCGAAAGATTCCAGACTTTACTTAAGCATTTAGATATAATCAGCAAACATAAACCATAGACAGTTGATCAAGATAGAAGATTACTCAATTATAACGAAGGACCAGTGCCTTATGGAGTCAAATAAATGCGTGAAATAAAGTCTAGGAATTAAGCTAGTGAATATTAGGTTTTGCAAGTGCTCTTGGTAGATTTTAATAATTTTAAAGAATGCTCTTGATTAGAGTGTCAATGAAGGTTTGTCAAATCCGGGAGACTCTTCTAAGTTTCCTCCATTTAAGACATGTCGGGCCCGCCCAGTATCCCAGGCCGATATTGTCAAGTGACCAGCTAGCCGAGACTCTATGACAGCGGGAGGTTCCGGCGCATCTACTAGGAAGTACTTTGGAAGAATCCCTACAACGCCGGTGCGTTGGTTAAGGGGTGTTAAGTATTATTAGGTTACTCTTGCAGGGTTTAAATATCCAGTGCCGTTTCTGGGTACTCCGATCTGAGATCGGTCAGAGCATACTCCGGCAAGGAGGGAAGGAGTTAATTAATTAAAGGGGTGTGTGTTGCAAGTTTTATTAAATTAATTAATTAGGACTCTCTGACAGAGAGTGCTCTTGACCCCGTCTTATGACAGTGGTTCAAGAGACTTATCTAATCTAAGATGCCTAATGCAGGGATATGCGGTTCTATGAATGCTCTCCGATAGAGAGTGCTCTTGACTTGTGTTACTACAAGTTCAAGAGTCTTACTTAATTTGTTAAACTTGAAAAATACATAGAACATAAAAAATCTAACTACCCAAGAGTCTCTTTCAGGCTTTTTAGGGCCCTAATCGGGAAAGCAAGGGGGTAAGTATACAGTAAGAACTTATTCAATATTTAATCAAACAGTCAAATCAATACTTTTACTTCATTTTCAAAACATAAATAATCAATCAAAACATGAACTACTTGATTATGATTATGCAACTTATCCTACCCTATCCTATCATTATCAATTTAAACCAAAAATGAAAAGCATGACAATGAGACGATACAGGCTTCCCCCAAATGTGGGAAGAAGGGTGTGGGAGCCGTAATCCCACTCGCTTTTTTATTAATGTTTACAATTTTGCTGGCTTTTATTTTTTGCCTTTGCCTTGGAAGAACATGGAGAGAAAGGGTAGAGAGAAGAGGGAAGATTTGTCTTTTCTGTTCTTGCTTGCTTCCTTGCTTGCTTAAGGCCCTTTGGGCTTTTCTCGATTCTTCCTGCAAATAAGAGCTTTAAACAATTCAAACGTTATATGTTACTTAAAAATTTAAAGACAAACTACAAACTAAATTATCAAAAAGGAGGGTAAAAAACCAGCGGTGAAAGAAAGGGAAAGAGAGAGGAGAAAAACCAAGAAAAGGGAGACAGAAAAGGTGAAAAAGAGGGCTGTCCTAAATGTGAAAAGGAGGGCTGTCCAAAGGCAAAAAGATGGCTGTAAAACAGTAAAAAAAAGGGCAGCGAACAGTCAAAAGAGGGCTGTCCACAAGGAGGAAAAAGAAGGCTTTCCAAAGCATGAAAA